>VZSZ01007652.1:318535-352173 GCA_013398815.1 Ibidorhyncha struthersii | reverse complement strand
CAGGAGAGGAGAGGAGAGGAGAGGAGAGGAGAGGAGAGATTTTTAACCTCTCAGTGCCTCAATGTGACTGCGTACAGTCAGCAGAGATTTACCGGAGGTAAGTCTTGCCTAACCAACCTGATTGTCCTCCACGATAAAATGACTGGAGTTTTGGGTGAGGGGAGAACAGTGGATGCCATTTACTGTGACTTCAGCATGGTCTTAAACACTGTCTCCCAGATATTCTTGTAGTGAAGCTGAGATCTTACGGTCTGGATGGGTGCAAAGCTAGGTGGGTGGAAAAATGGTTAGCTGATGGGGCTTGGAGGGTAGCAGTTGAAGAGTTGTCCTCTGCCTTGAGGCTAGTGTCAAGTTGAGGAGTACAGCGCTCTGTACTGGGCCCTGTCCTGTTTAATGCCTTTAGCAATGGTCGTGGAGGCAGCAATGGAGTGCACCCTCGTTGTGTTAGCAGAGGACATCAAATTATGCCCTCAGTACACCTGAGGGTGGGGCTGCCATCCAGAGGGACCAGACGGGCTGGAGGAAGGGGCCAACATACCCATATGAAGTTCAACAACAACAAACACGAATCCTTTACTGCGACAGCACAGGCTGTGGGAGCCTGGCTGGGGGCAGCTCTGCTGGAAAGGACCTCGGGACCCTGGTGGACGGCGGGCTGAATGCGGACCAGCAGCACGGCACGGCAGCAAAGGCGGCTGGCAGCTTCCTGGGCTGGCTCACGGTGGCACAGGCAGGAGAATGGGGGAAACAACGGCTTCCTTTTTCCTTGCATAACCAATTTTTAATTCAAAATGATACTTTGAATACTTTGAACAATACTTTTACTTTGTAATTTTTCTTAAAATCTTGTTATGAAACGTTTATTCAGAAGCTTTGTGCACATTCAAGTCAATTATGTTCACTTCAGAGACAATTAATTAGGCTACTCTGAAGGTTAGAATGAGTCAACAAAATAAAACATAAGACAGAAGACATAAAGACTTTGTCTTTTGGACAAGGGCAAGGGATAAGAAATCCTCTAAGAAAATAAAATCAATGATTATTGACTTTTTAGCAGGTGGAATATAAATGAGAAGCCAACTTCAACAATTAAGGCCTTTGCACCAGTGCTAGCCTCTGCACAGCCTTACCCTAAAATAACTAAAGAATCTACCATGATTTTCAGAGTTCTTTTATTAATTAAGCTATTAAAATAAAAATATAATTAGTGGCAAGCATTTGCCTAATTCCCTCCAATTTAGCAAATGTAGGTATGATCAGTCATGACCTGCAAAGTGTCTTTGCATTGTTATTATAACTCCTATCTCTCTGTGTATCTCTAAGAATTTTAGAACAACCTCTATCAGACTGAGTTAAGAAACTGCTAAAGGGGGTTGTGAATGTTTTAAATACAATTGCTGACGAATGTACAATTAATCGTCTGTCTTAGAAAAACATCTACTGAAATATTTAATATATGCTCTTCTGTAAGACATGAGGACAGACATCAGACCAGCAATAAGCTTTTGCATGTTCTCTTATCTTAGCTGTTCCAGCCAGATGAAACACAGGTCACAGAAAAATCATTAATGAAGGATGCAGGTACTGGTGTCTTGAAATTAAATGCTGTCCCCAGGACTGCCTTTGCTACAGGGTAGCCAAAGAATGGGAATTTTTATTTTTTTTTATTTTGGCGCTATTGGTAGGTGCTAAACACAGAACAGTTTAAATGTTTTTGTGCAATATTACTAGAAGATAACTGTTCTGGACAAAGAGGTCACTGTGAATTTAACAATACCATAGTTTTAAAATGTCACATTTACTTTGACTTCTTCTAGCTTAAAAATGGGTCTCACAGACATTTGGTGCACAGGACATTCTTGGGGAGAAAGCACAGCTGGAGAAACGTGTTGTCAAAGTTTGTCACTGTTTTCAGACAGGTTAGCTTCATCAGCTTAAGGCAAGCTGCTTTACTGAGCCACAACTCCATGCTTTTTCACTTGAGCTTGCCAAACATCTCGTGTTCCCATTCGTGGGCTGTAAAAGGCTTCCTCCACTTAATTCAATCTGGGCGCTTGTTTGGTAGCTATTAAACACAGCTATCGAATTCAAAACTCGTGAGTTGCAGTCCTCTTTGTCACTGGCTGGAGCCTCAGACAGGCAAATTCTGAGGATCTTTGATTCCCCTTTATCTTACAGGTGTGTAGCCACATATATTGATGCCGTGTGAATACCATTTCTGCATTCCTGCTTCTAGAATGATTCTGAAAGTGTCTGAAAAACTGGTGTCAGATAAAACAAAGGGCTGTGAAGATGCATCACTAGCATGAAATGCAGGGAATGAAAGAAGAAAATGGGGACTTTGTGAACCATTTAAATAGGCTCACACAAATTTAATTTGTCAAGGCATTTAAATCATTTGTACCTACTCCTATTATTAGTAAAATTGCAGTGAAGACGGGCGGTGACAAACATGCTGATGTAACATATGACTTGTAAATGAAAAGGGATTTATTACTGTAGAAAATCTATAAGATGGGACTAACTCCCTTTTCCCCAACAGGCCCTTGCTACAAACACATTCACACTTCAGATTCTCAGGTTTGCAGACTGCAAAAATTAACTAGCACTGGTTCATCCTGCCTGCAACCCTCAGTCCAGTTCACACATCCGTAGATGCTGTAATCTCAAAATGACAACTTTAATTTACAAAATGAAATAGGCAATGATACTGGTTTTCCAGTGCAGAAGTACTGGACAACACATAAATGTGTATGAGGCTCATGCATTATTTATTTAGCAATGACCTCCCTGGGCTGGAAACGTATGAAGTTTTCAAAATAGCAGTCTTAATGAGAGGTTTATTAAACTTATTTGGTGATGTTTCTAATATGTTCATCAGCTCATTTTATAATTGTTCATTAATTTTTCATTCTTCCCATTGAGAACTGCAGTTTCCATTACTAGATAAAATAAGCAAACAGCATCGTCTTGGTGAAGTGAAATACAGCACTAAGTCATAGAACAGATGAAATATTTATACACCACACTGGCTCAAATGAGTTGGAACATCCCATTGACGCTAATGCTCTTCAGTATCCTAATTTCAGAGAACTGATCACTCTAGTGGTTTCAGGTGTGGTAGCAAGTGAAAGCCATAGATGGACTCTCCAGGGAAATGGTGAACAAACCATTTTTTTCCCCAGTTCTCTGTGTTTCTTTTAAATTTAGTCAGTCCTCTTCTGCAGCAAAAGATTGTTGCATAGATTGGTGTGTATACCTCTCCTATTTATTTATTTATTTAATGGTATAAATAATTATTTATCTTATTGGAATTAAGAAGATGACAAAAAAAGTATTTTCTCTTTCTTAAATTTATTCTATTTTTTAGGGGGTTTGAAAAAATTATTCCATATTTCCATGCACATTAGTGACATTGTGGACAAAATAAACTATTTAATCTAGCAGAGGAGCTGCTCAGCTGTCTGAAAATTTCAAAGCTATACAAAGAAGGAAAGAAAAAGCTTGCACTGGGACTATAAATCTTCAGTCCCCAGCCCAGCAGTTGAACCGAATGAGTTATATAGAGTCCCACTCCATTTATGGCGAATACTTCTGATAAAGATCTGATCATTCCCAAGAAATAAGGTGCTTTTCAAAACCACTCACAATAAGTTATTTCTTATCACGTTAATGGTCTTATCCTTGTTGGGTTCCGAGCACCCTTATTTTTCAATAACCTCAGGAGGAGCTAAAGACATGAGGCGGATAGCAGGCCTTCCTCTGACATTTGCAAGACAAGGCCCAGACATTTTAAAAATTACTTGGAACCCCAATGGGGAGAAGAGTGCTTTGTATTTTCCACAGAGGAAACATTAAATACATACTCCATAAAAGTGGAAAAGATCATTAAAGAGTTAAGACTCGGGTTGGTATCTCCATTAGAATTATTCCACGGAACAATTAGATATAGTGGTTCCTTATCTGATTTTTAGTACTGGTTACACAAGGGAGGATTTCCATTAAGCTAATAAAAAGAGCTGTGTATGTACTTGAAGGGAACGTCACGATGCTGTGTGAGCTCAGGGATGTAATGCTGCAGCACAAACACCCCCATCCCCACTCACTCTCAGCCTCGCCAGTGGGCAGACACACCGAGGAGCCTCCTGTGTTCTTCCACCTGGAGAGCTGACCTTCAAATAGAAATGGTTAGCTTGCCCCGCCAACATGCTTCCTCACTCGCCGGCTGCAACAGATTGGTTTGTCCCCTGGTCACTGTTGGAGTTGCTGACTGAAACACCGAAGACTAACAGCTTTTTAATTGAGTTCCTTGGTGTGATCACCCGTAAATTGTTTTAACCTTCTTTAGTTTAACCTTCTTCACACACACAGACTCTCTAGGTAATGCAAGGTTGTCACCAACTGTATCTTTATGCATCCTGTCTTTATCAAGAAGTGCAAACGTACCTGTTGGATTTAAATCATTTTGGAACCAGTTTGGAGGCTGCAATGTAAAGCTAAATTTGCCAGTATCCTCGGTTGCCCGTGGTGGCCTATAAGCCTGAGAAAGGTCCCAGCAGACAAAGTATACATACACCCCCGCAACTCAAATACATATACACAGACATATATATAAAAATACACATATATATATACACACATATACACATAGGCTACCTATATAGTCCTTAAGAGGGTGAAACAAGATAACATATACTTCCATTAGAAATGGGGAGAACTTCTACATTGACACAACTTCTCTCCTTCATGTGACTTATCATGTACTCATTACACTAACTGGCGCTAAAACTGTTGCTCCAGTACATCTCTGCCTGCTTCACGCTCACAGTTAGGCAGCCTTTTGCAGCCAAGCTGTACTAGAAAACTTAGAAAGGGTATACCATTCTTGTTGGCACTTGCAAAGGTGCTGGTATGCAAGCTGTTCAGAGCTGGGTTTGCAAAGCGTGGCTTGTTTCTCCCAGTGACTACTTTACTCTTGGTATCGTTATCTGTATCAGTGTCCACAGACTCCAAAGAACTTTGAGCCCTGCAATGCCTACTGCAGGTGGGTACTGTCTCTGCCTATGTATACGTGCAGTTAACACACAAGGTGAAATACTCAAAGGTATTACATGCAAAAATTTGCAAAGGGCGGCCGGTGCATTTTCAAAAGCTTCAAAGTAATCCAGATGTGTAATTAACTTCATTGCAAATTAAAATCCCTACTGCAAATTCCAGAAGGGATCCGTCGGCATCTTTGAAAGCCTAAATAAAACAGAAAATCTGGCATCTTGTTACTGGCCCAGAGATCTGAGTAATTTCTTCAGACCAAAAAGAAACAGTAAGTCAAAGCAAATCTAAACTGCATGAATGAAGAAGTATCACCTCTCCTCAGCTGACCTTCAGTGGCTAGCCTCATAGTTTCTCAGACCAGGTGTTGAAATGTTGGCAGATTTCTTGAGACAGTATAGAAAATTTCTAAAGAGTTATTATTTCCCCAACAAAACTGCCTGTTCAAAAGGAAATGTCTTTTCTCTCTTTCAATATATAATTAGGTAACTATTTCTATATGCATATGTATAGCAAATAGTTTGTGTGTTTATGTGTATAAGGTGGTTGACTGAAAACGTGGCAGAAGAGATGGCTTTTGTTACATCAATAAGGCCACTGACTGCTTTAACTTGGGAGTTCGTAAGACATGTCTTGCCACGTACATACATGGAGGTTCTTTTCTGTTGGAAACTGCACACAGGCTTTGTTCGTCATCCAGCCAAACTCTTATACTTGAAGTAAGATGCACAGCTAAATTCACAGCTTAAAGGCAAATATTAATATAATCTCTATTTCCTCATTTGTACTTAGTTTTTTTTTTATGTATTTGTTGCTGATTATCTCTCTTTAAAGAATTCTGATGTTTCTGTCTCCATGAATTAGTCCAGCACTCTGTATAAGTTAAAACTTTTACTCAAGTAGAGGACAAGATCTTTGATTGCTTAATGGACCCAAAGGAGATAAAAAGTAAAGTATCTGAATTCATGAGTACGTTTACAGTCATAAACCCTTCATTACCAAGGTAATTTTGCACACCCAGTACTTTAAGATAGTAAAAAAAATAAATAAATTACACTGAGTGAGCTGTTGCCAGGGTGACAGAAATGAGATGATGAGTGAAATGACTGAACTGAGGTGGTAAATGATAAGAAAACAGATTAATGACTGACAGGGTGCCTAGAAAGGGAAGGCTCTGATTTATAGGCATCTAGGGAATCTCATCCCTCTCTTCCTTCCTCTGCTCCCCAGAGTGATAAGTCTCCAACCCGTAGGAGAGTTATCAATATGGATCCTTGAGATACACGCTAGACTTACCCTGACAACAGCTTTCTCTGCACTAATTTTAAGTATAAAATAGCTCTAAACTGGGAACCTCTGTCCCTTTCTGAAGTGAAAATCACAGAGCTATGAAGCAGAGCCCATGACACCTAGAAGAGGTAATAAAACTCTTTTACTGTGCTTCCTTCACACTCAGAAAGACAGTATTTGGAAGCCTTGCTCTATATCCAGGTTCAGAAATTCTGATGTGTATGAGTCAGTGTGTTTCGTCATGTGTCTATTGGTTAACACTTCTGCTATTTAGAAAACAATGCCATTTATTGCCAAGACTTTAAAGACATTTATATAAAGGTAAGGAAGTGACAAACAGATCTATGTCCTTTGTGCATCTTTGTTCAATGTAAAAATGCGCAGATGTGGTTTTCCCAAAATGTACAAAACATTAAATGAAACTTAGCTGTACTAAACCAATTCTGAGTTCCGTTTTGAAAGGCATCAATCTAAAATCTAAAATCAAATGACCTGCTAATATTAGCACTCACTTATATGATTTCTCGTACAGAAAACCAGAACCGTACCTTATGATGACCAGCAATTGTGGCAATGTGAAGGGCTGTCAAAGCTCCATACCCAACTTGCTGAATGTCCGCTCCACCATGCAGCAGCGCTGTTACCAGTTCTGCATTGTCCTAAAAGGCACGCATTTAAAATGTGTTATTTCTGGGACACGGCTCTCACAATTGCAGGGAGGGAGCCGAAGTGAGAGCTGTACGTGCTTAGGTCTCCCCAGCTATTGCACTGCTGCATTTCAAGAAAAGGGGCTGACCGTGACCCCAGGAGCACGAGTGCAAGGAAAGGAGTGGAGGGAAGATTTGTCCCAGGTACCAGAACTCTCTCTTTCGCTATACCAATGCCTACATCTTTAAAACCAGTCTCTATTCTGATTTTGTGATGTTAAAGACATCAGATCTCAGTCTCTCTCTCATCAGATCAGATCCCTAAAGATCTCAGTCTCCAAGTCATTATTAAGTGCTCACACAAACTGTTTAAATGTCAAAACATTACAGTACCTAACACAAAAGAAAGGCATCTGAGGAGTTCCCAGGATAAATATATAGTATATATGCCAAATTCTGAACTATGAGCTTATTTTTCATATCATTTCACTTCTTTCCTTTTATACACACAATTTTTGCTACGACTTCTTCCAGGTATAACAGCAGCAATGGGCACTATCAAATGATAGTAATAAAGATAAGGTTGAGAAACACATTAAGAGTCGTAATGCCCAGGCAATATGATGATTAATAAATTCTCCTCTACAAACGGTGAAATTAAACACAGAGAGTGAAATGCTTTGTTTGGGGACACTGGCAGAACTTGCAGAGAAACCAGGCCATCTTTCTCACGATCACCTGTTCTGACTGCACGAACTAGAGCTACCATAATTTTCACTTCTGGGGTATCTGCCTTCCCTCATCCAGCCTAGAGATGAGCCTTCTCCGATTCATTTTCATTGTTTCCTAAGAAGAAATGCACATAACACAGGGGCAAAAGAGATGCTAAAAGCCCCAAACTTCCTATTGTTCTCTACCTCTTCAGAGCAGACACTAAAAGAAAGGCAAGAATGAACCACTGTCAGAGAAGCAGAAGTTAAAATACGGTTGTGAAAGCATAACGTTTGTTCATATTGAAATGGCGTTCCTATTTTCAGGAAATATTAGGAATTTCTCCTTGATAATAATGGATAAAATAAAAGTTTCTATCACTTTTCCTATCGAATAGTTTTAGACCCTGAAGCATGGTACTTCATTGCATAATGGATCGGGTACTATGCAGCCTGCGAAGACAGGCTGAGTTTGAATTATCTTGAAGTGTTCTGTTCTAATTAGTGACTCAGTCCAGTTCACTGTTATGAAATGCCACAAAATATTCAGATTATAAATAAGAAGTCAAGGCATTTCACAGGAAGTTTCCCTGTCTCAATCTATGTTGCTTTATTGTTTCTGAGATATCTCTGGGCTCCTTTATATTTTACTTGGAGAAGAACTATAATACAACAAAAGCTGTCATTGGGTAATTCATAGTAAAGCTTAAAGTCTTAAAATGTCACTTATGGGAGAAATGTTATATTGCATTTTATTTTACATCCTCAAATTCACACTGGTTTGCTTAGCTTTGTACAACCTGGAAAAGATATTGGATATCGTATCACATGACTTGAGTGATTAAATAAGTTGCTGATATAGTTTTTTGCCTAAGTGGAGATTTATCAACTTTACAGTGCAGGGAAAACAGACAAAACAAGGTTTGATAGTAAAATGAAAACTATTCCCAAGTAATGAAAAAATTCTAAAAATGTGTTATAAAAATCCTATTAAACAAAGAATTCTTTTTTTTTCAACTAAATTAATAATTGGAAACCATTCACTGAGATTAACATTAAAGAAAGGCAGAGAAATTCTTCTAGGCAATTGGCTAATTATGCAACATTGCACACGGGGGAAAGTTTCTTTTATGATTGCTGTAAACCATCACTTCATTCTGTGATGTATAAGATTTGATTATTGCCATCATATTACAGCTTACATATCTAAATGGTACCAGTGGTTGTAAAACTAAACTAACATAGGAATTACAAGACATAATGCAAGATATAGCAAGTGCTCATTGTATACTAACGAGGAGAGGAAAGTAGCTGATGGTGCAAATACAGAGTTAAGTCATGGAGCTGTAGAGCATAAGGCATCCGCAGCATCTGCAGCATCCTCAGCATGTCATAACTTTTAGGTGTCTGGCTGCATGATTGAGTCTTCAGCCTAGTTAATGACCAGCTCTCTACACACACCTGGGGGCAGTTCAGAGTTCCAGTGATGGGATTCACGAAATCCAGCATTTGGAGCAGGAAATTGGCTTAGCTTGTCCTTAGCAAACACTGGAAATAGGGAGGTGTCTGTCTTCCTATCTTTAGACAAAATTACAAAAGTTGCTGCTTGCTTCTCTTCTTTCTTTCCACTCCTATCCCTCTCTACAACAGCTAAAACATTGGGGGTTCAGTGTCTTCTTCGCACAAATAATGCCGCATGTCTCAGGCAACACTGTCATTACTGAACCCATGTTATGCTTTCCCTTCACTCTCCCTGTTCCGATGACGCCCCTGTTCATTTCCACGGGAAAGCTGGTTGCATGCTCGCTCCAGGACAGCCGCAGCCCGCTGACTGGCATTGGGAGTTTGAATTCTCCTCAAGGGAGACTTTGGTCTTCTCTCTGGACAAATATTGTAATTATCAGATTAGTACCTAGCAGAAGGCAAACCATCTCCTCTTCCACAGGTGCGCTTTTGGAGGAGAATGACTGTGACTGTGATGATTCCTGCTGTGTTTAGAACTGGGTATTTGGATTAAAGACCATCTACCACGTCTGTGTCCTCTTGCAAGAGAGTGAGGAACACCACTTACAGATCAAGAGTGGCACACAGGTGCCAACTTACTTAACCTTCTATCAGCTTTGAACGTATAGCAAATCAGAATGGTATCTGCCATGAGAGCTTTGCAGAAGAAAGCTGTTATGACCTTGTGGCACCTATGGGACATACAAGGGTTGAACATTACAGTCTGGAATGTAAACTCCTAAATTTGATCTGAGTTCCTTCTAAAAAGCTAAGTGCTTTTGGGGCTAGTCTACACATGGATTAAGTTTCTAAGATGCTCTGTTTCAAAATAGGAATCATAAAAATTCTTTAGGAAAATGCTGTCTTTGTCCACTTTATTCCTTGCTACTGTTATTGTTGAGTCTTAAAAGAGAAATACAATAGTGAAGAAAATTAATATTGCAGCTGAATGGGGAACTTGAGGAGGAACAACAAAAAAGAAACAAAAAAGAGAGAAATTGTAACATAAAATCCTTTGAGATTTTTTCTATTAATAGCTATAATAATAAAAAGAACAGTCCCCTATCTTGAGTTGCATTGCATGATTTAATCAATATTTCTAAAGCAATATCATATCCTGATGGATGACATTGCAAAAGCACGTGCTGATTTCCTGTGCATGGGCTCTTTATAGGTCCTTTTCCTATGCACTGTAAATGTGAAATTTATATTTGCACCAGAAATAGCAACTAGAGAGTTCAACTAGAGAGTTCAGACAAATAAGCTGCTCAGTTCTGACTTCTTTTCATCAATTCTATTCAAAATAATTTACCTTATAAGCTGCCAAGTGCAGAGCTGTAAATCCATTTCTTGTTAATCTGGATGGGCGCAGTCCTTTTAGCATAAGAGTTCTAATATGTGATTTATTACCTTTACGATGAAAATTGGAAAACAAAATCATTTAGAGAAAAGAATGTACAGATGAAGTAAGAAACTTCTGTGTGAGTTTGAAAGCAAGAGAAATAGGTAGCTTATCTGCTGACCCAAGTCAAGTCATAACATATATCTCGTGAAACCTCCAAATGGAATTAGGCACCATCTCCTCATCCGCTGGGACTGCTGCAGATCTGGCCATGTGCTGGCTCACTGTTTGGTCACACTTTAGTAAGGATTTGTTAAGGATAGTCGAACTTCTAAAGAAGCAAACTGCTCTTTTAACATCCAGACCATGCTGCAAAGGACTCCATAAACTAGTAGGTGCTTCCAGAATCTCTGGTTTCTCAGACACTTAACTCTTTTGCCCTTTCAGAACAGAAGCACTGCTCTCCCTCTCTACACAACATTACTACAGGGACAATGGTTTTGTTGGATGCTAATGAATGTCAGCATGGGCAAGTAGCTTTACTCCTACCTTTCTGACGCACAGGGATGATCTCAAAAATGTATCTGCCTTCTGAATACTTCTGACAGTAATCAAGGGCAATGTCAGATCTAATAGCTTCTCTCCCTCCTTCAAGTGTTGACATACCGTACCTAATTCGTTAACATTGTATGTTTTCTTAAACTTCCTCTCTGCAACCCCACCAACCGCTCTAATGTTACCCGGTACTGATGTCATCTTTGGATTTGATTTTGCACTCTCTGAAATTAAGAGTAATTTCAGCAATGCAGGATCAGGTCCTCCTCCATGATAGCATCTAAGATTGAGCACGTGGCTTATGCATGTTATTATTAGGCACTTTGCAGAGCTGAAAGCTTAGGGTAAAATTCTCTTTGCCTCTCTCAACCAATTTCTGCTGAAAAGTTGTATAACAACTGCAAAGTGTGTGCATGAACTAATGACTCACTACACGGATAACAGAGCAGCAATGTGGATCGGAGTGGAAAATTCCACCATTAGTGTATTTTTATGACCACCCCAGAAGACATCTTGCACTCTTTTTTTATGTACTCTGATTTACTATCTCCAAAAATCCCATTAGCTGATATTTTTGACTAAAACATTTGAGTTATTCTTCTTTTAATCACCATGAAATAAAATACAGGTATTTTCATGACACTAGAAAAATACACGTTGTATGTATGGCAAAGGATTGCTAAAACGAGCTCCCTGGCCTGAAGTCCATACCATGTACAGAAGACAGAAGTGTAGAGCAGTACTCTGTGATGAGTATGGATTGATTGACTAATGCATATAGCAAGTAATTTTGAATTAGTTGAATCCTTGTAGTAAAACATGCTACATTATCAACCACAACATTTCTTGGACTGAAGAATCAGCTATAATGGGGTTCAGTGTAACTTGATTCAACCCCCTTGGCAATAGAGTTGAGAGTAATGCTTACAGACGCTTATTCAACTGTCAACAAGGACAACAGAGAAAGAAATTCACTGAAAATATAATCTTCCTGACAGCTATTAGACAGAACAAATCAGTAGCCATGTAAATAAAATGTTTAAAGAACATCATATTTCAAATACATACCCCCACATATGCAACATAAATGAAGAAGTGAGAGCCCATTTTCTGTGCGGTAATTTAAATTGACTTTGCAGAAGGCTTCATCAGAGCTGAAAAAAGAGATTTTACAGATGATTACTGTTTTCATCCTTTAGCACAGTTTCTTTCATTTGGAAAAAAAAAAAAGAGAAATCTCAATATAATTTTTTTTTTTGGAGACACAGGGCTAATTTTATACCAGTTTACACTCTGTAAATCTAGGAATACTGTACTGATAACAAGTGAGTAGTCCAGATTTATTTTTTTCTGAACAATCCTGCTATTCAGTCACAGTATATACATTCTAAAATCATCTGAATTAGAGAAAAAAAGAGGAAATAGTCTTTAGAAATATAAATAATCCATACAAAACCAGTTTCTTTATTGATACAATAATAACTAAGAAATATTTTTAAAATCTATGTATTTGTTCTAAAATGATGAGCAGAACATGCACAGAACTACAGGCAAACAAGCCAAGTCAAAAGAATGACCAGAAAAAGCCTTATAGAAAGTAAGTTTATCTTTCCCAAATGCGATCATAGCAATGCTGTACAATCAGTGCATGGAAACAATTAGATGAAAACACTACAGAAGAACATACATGGCAGGAAGGTAACCAAAGCTCAGACAGAAAATTGGCAAATATTAAAGGAAAAATGTTTCTAAATTGTTCTGAGGAATGAAGTAGTCTTTCCAGAAGTCGCATTTCTGGATTTGCAGTTCTAACGGCACATGAAGCCCTAAGAAGACCTGTGAGTGTCTGCGCTCTGAGAGGACAGGACAGGACAGGACAGGACAGGAGGGGCTGGAGCGCGGCAGAGGCAAAGCCGTGCCAGGACGGGACTCTCCCCTGTGCTCACAACACCTGTTACTGGCCGTTCCGTTAAGGCGTCAGAAAGAACACGGCCCCCATAATGCTCAGCAGGCTGGTGCGCTTTTAGAGCTCTGCTTTGGTTTATTGCACTGGAATGTGATATACTAAAAAGTAATTTTAAAATAATTTATAGATCCTCATTTTGACTTCCCATTAACTTGTCACCAAGTATTTCTGATTTTGATATAAACAATTAAAATATTACAGTTTGTACTCACATCCTACTAAGGAAGGGCATGTTTGCACTTAAAATTCTCAGACAACTAAATGTCACTTACGTATTGTGACACTGACAAAATGAAACTTAATTTAGTGTTTCATTTTCTGCCACATTTTTGGTACAGTGTTACATTTTTATATAGCTTAATGATTTCATAGTGCTTTCTAGGCCACACAAGGATGAAATGAATAATTAAAATGAAGTAATTATTATTAATACATTTCTAATATAATAACTCTTAAAAAGGATCCTTACCAAGTTTGACTCATTAAAAGACATCCACAATATGTATTTGATGCTCTGCTCTTTATGAGAGCGCGGTGACGTCTCATAGCCAGAGGTATACCCACCTCTGGTCATAAATCCTGTCTAAATACGCACTACAGCTTTACTTGAAAAACTCCTGAATGCCTGAAGTGTCACATTTATTTTTTAAATGAAGAGAGCCTCTGAAAGGTGTGAAGGAAAGTGATCACTCCATTTTTACTTACAGATTGATAAATGATTACCATCTTTGAACATTTTTGCTTCTGTTGTTGAGTCTCATGGGTTTTCTTTAGCACAGATTGACTTGTTACTGCTCCGTCAAACATTCTAAGTAATTACATTTGTTGACAATTAAATACACATAACAATTAATATTTTTGTGGAGAATGCCGATTTCGTTCTGTCAATAGAAGTTTGGGTTTTTTTCCATTCAGTATCAGTATAATAATAATCGTGGTTTAGCAGAACACTTAGATTTGTGTATCTATAAATCTATCCTGAGTGAGTAGCACTGTTAAACACAGTTAAAACAGTTAGAATTAAAAATAAGGTTTCAATATTTCTCTCTCCTTTTAAAACATAAACCTATGCAAAGTTCCCTTACCAAGACGGCCCCTGTTAAGCACAGTGACACTTAGGCCTTTTCCTTCAATAAATATTTCAATAGTTTATTCTTTAAATAGAATTTAAAATGCAGACAAAGCCAGAGACTTGTCTTTGCTTCTGTTCTCTTTGTTAAGACTGTTATAAAAGAAATCCTGCTTGTTCAATGTGCGTTATCATTCTAAACCAGGAATAAAACCCGTGCTTTCACATAGTTTTTCATGAAGCGTGACAAAATTAATTTGGAAATGGATTTTTTTTCTGGCTTTCATTTTGAAATAAATCATTTTAACTTCCTGAATTTGAAAGTATCTCCATTTTGGTGGAGTGGTCCGAGAGCTATTACATTGCAAAGTGACCCATTATAAGGCTCGGAGCGTGTTCTTTAGAGGGCAGGCTCCCAGACAGACCCCCTCCGTGCTGCAGCAGCCAGCGCCCTGACCCCTGCAACCGCTCGGTCAGCGGCGGATGGAGGAGCACCGTGCAGCGGTGCAGGGGGCGTGCGCCTCCAGAGGTGTCCCTCCACGGAAGAGAATGGTGCTCTGAAATACAGATATACAAAGTATTGTGCTGGTAAGTAAATAATCTAGCGATTCTAACTCCAATGAAAGGAAACGGTAATTAAATATTAAGTACATAAATATTAAATATTAAATACATAAAATTTAAATATTTTTCTTGTGAGAAATTTTGACAATTTTTTTCTCATGAAAATTAGCTTTTAGGAAAAAACTTTTTCTGTTAGAAAGACCACTCCGATGGAAACTCCTGACCGCCTGCTATCAATACTGAGTGTTTTATGTTCAGGAACAGCGCACGATTTGAAAAGGATATGGGCCTGATAAAAATAGAGCATAGCATTTATTTATAAATGAAAAAATTGAACTTATTTTGCCAAAACTGAGTGCCTCAGTAGATTAATTCTTACATCAGTCTAGATTTTCATATGCATTCCTCAGAATATGGGTATTACACGTTAAGGAAGCCCATTTTTTATGTCCTAAATGTAAACGGCCTCTGTGTGGAACATTTTTTCACACATTATAGTCACATTTACCTTTGTTTGGTGACAGCCCTTCATCTGGCACTTCCACTTTACTAATGTAGAAAATGTTTTGCTCAGTAGAAATAAAATCTCATTCTTCAAACATGTTTTATCTTTGTGCAATTCTTCTCTGACATACTGTGATTAATGATAGTGATATAAGGCTCAGCTATTCTTCAGATTTTCCTTCAGGGGCTATTGAGGGAAAAATAAATTCCAGGTTCTGGGAAACCAGCCCTTTTAGTTAACTTGTCTTTGCTGTAACACGTTGGCTGCGCCTGGCTGTACGCACCGTACGTACTCATGCACGGCCGTGACTGCATGGGGGATGGACTGCTTTGTTTGAAGGATGAACTCTGCAAGTCTCAAAACAACAGGATATTAATCTGCTGTAAAGTCATGTCTCCTGCTCCAGTTTTTCTCTTTAGAATTACATTAGATATTGATATTCTTAGCACTTAATGTGTGGTTAAGAATCCAGCTGTTACCGTTGTAGCTATATATTAATATTTTCCTCTTCTCCCATTTTGAAAAGTAATAACAAAAAGTTTCAGCTTGATTTATTAGTATGAATTGACTTCTTATAAACTGGCAAAATTTTAATGTTTTCATGGGGAATTATTGCAAGGAAAGTTTTATATATTAAAAACTGTGAATAAAGGGCCTATACTGTAAATGAAAACTAGCTCCAATGACTATACTCAGGGCCCAGTTTTATCTAGGTGTCCTCCTAATTCCTTTCTGAAGACATAATTGCATGTTTTAGGGAAATGAAATTCTGACGTTTATTTTTAGAGTGGTGTTTTTAGGAAACCATTGCACTAAGAGCTCTGAGATACAGGAATAATATAGGGACAACTTTTATCCAAGAAGTGACAGGTTTACTTTTCACCATTGCAACTCTTGGGGTTTTTTTCTGTGGCACTGGACAGTTTACCCCTTGACCTGTGCATGGCTTTCCTAGGTGTAACACGGGGATGCTGCCAGTTCCTTCCTCTGCTAGGCTGCTTCACTTTTGTCCTATTTATGTTCCAAATCTTCCAGGGCAGGGACTTTAACAGCTACTTACTTCATTTCCATCAGGCAAATTACCTTCTTTGCCTTAGCTTCCAACAAACTGTTCAGTCTTCAATTTTTTAAATAAATGGATTTGTTTTAACAATGGGTAAAAAACTATTAATTCCTCTGCTACTTCAGAGATGAGAAATCTTCTGAAAATAACTGCTGCTGCTGTACAAAAGGTTTTCTTATAGTCAAGACTGATTTTTAACACAGGCCCTACCTGAATTCTACACACTCTCAAAACCTGACTGATTTCATTACCCATGAGTGAAGGCAGTTTTTGGAAATGAAATCACTGGCTGATTCCTCAAGCCTGATTTTAAAAAAAAAAAAAAAAGGCCTTTCCAGTGGAATGTAACCAGGATCATTAATTCCCACTCCTTCCATGAAAAAGAACAGTGCTCTTTATCTAAGAAGATGGGTTTAAGTGACATATTAATGAGACTGACATGGAGCAGTAAGATAGACTGATAAACTGAACTGTCAAAGATCTGCTAATCTAAGTTAATCTAAGTTAAATTTTTCTTTATTTTTATGCCTAATGCAGGAATTAAGCACTTTTACCATATATTCAGTTGTCTTGCTTATCTAAAATAAAGAGTACTCTGGCTCCAATTTGTTAAGGTAATTAGTTTTACTACTAAAAAGGCTTAAAATGAGGCAAGTAGCAGAGTACTTTACTGGATCACAGCCCACGTGGTCAGCATATTGCAGTGAAAGCCCAATGTTGTCTTGCACTCAACAGGCTCAAACAGTGATAACTATGCTAGCTGAAAGTGAGCATGATGAATAATTTATGTTACCAGTTTGGCTTTTTTTGAGCTTGTGATTTATTTCTGATTAGAATCCCTTATTTTTCCAAGTGTTTTTGATGTCTGAAATTATCTACCTGATCATTTTCTTAACTTCTACACAGTTAATGGGGGGGGGGGTGTTTTCTGTACTTGAGCTTTTCAGATAATGAACATGTCAGTATGTTACTTGGTTGGGTGAACTTGGTTGTTAGCATGTGCAATGATTACAATCATGAATTTGAAATCCACTTTCAGAAGATAATCTTCTTTTGGGTTTGTTTAAAATTCAGCAATGTTTCTGTCTGAAGAAACGCATTAGCAAAACTGAAAAGTACACAACAAAATTAGACATCCTGCTAAAGCTAATTAATTTACAAAAATATACAGGTGTTCATTGTAAAATATTGGCATTAGTAATTAACAGCCACTAATTTTGGTACTATGCTGTAGGACTCTGGCCCAGAACTGTAATGACACATTCCCAAAAATAGACGTTAAAGAACATGCATTCCATACATGAGACACTCCTTCCATAAGAAAACACCTGAAACTGAAAATACTGTTTAATAGCAAATACTCATTTGAAAGAAATTAATAAACAAGTTTCAAGAATATTTTACCTAAAAACATGCTTCAGTTCTGTCATCTCCTTCTCTTTGATTTGGAGGTCATCTTCTAATCGTTCTATTATTATAGCATATGATTCACTCACTTTCTTCTTCCATTCATCTAACAACAAAAAACCCCGAATCATAAAACACTTCAAAACATATCAAATCAGGAACTCAAATCATAATGTCCCAGTAACCAAAGCACTTGACTTTTAAATATCCAATTGTACATCATTTCATATATATTTCTATTAAAGTATTAAGGCTGTTAAATTGTTCTTGCTGCAATAATTATAGACACATATATACTGATTTCATAGACAACTAATACATATGAATCCTTATCAGAAACAGTTTTAACTTGAACAAGAGGAAGCTTAAACATTAGGTTGCATTTGTTAGCTCTTATTTCCTAAATCTTAGCATAGACACACAGCACAAAAAAGTAGGAAGTTTAAAGGTTTTTCTAATGAAGTACGAGTTAAATCAACACAATAATTTCAGTTAATATGATCTTACACGATTGCATAAAGAGATTTAGTTGACTAGCTTTTTGTCTTCTTTTATAGACTGTATATGCGATTTGGGTTAAGCTATTCTTCTTGTAAACCAAGAACAATACAATACCTTATCCTTGAACTCAAGAGTAAATTAGCAATGAGTTATTTCCTGAAATATCATTTGCATCTTGTAGATGGATGTATGGTACACTGCATTTAAAAAAGCAACATTAATTACCAGTGCAAGTTTGGGTTGGTCTAGATTTATAATTTCCCATTTGTCCAATATATCTTCTTTGTTTCAGCAAAGTTCTTGCAGTAATATGATTCCTTGTTCAAGAGCAGTGACAGTCCTACTGAAAAATACTTTTGATAGTCTCTGGCTAAAAATAAACCCTGTGCCAAATGGAATGTCATGCAACAATGACATGGAGCAAAACTCTCTGTGCTGTCAACTGTAAAAAAATAAATAAAGGTATCTAATCAGCTTGCTTAAAAATCTACTGCCTATTTCAACAGAAACATTTGCTTTCATCTGTTGAATACCTAAAACTGGTAGGAAGTGGGTAATTTGGCAGCTTGCTACCGATTTTGTAGAGAAAAAGGAATTTAAGAAGCTGAATCCCAAGCATGCTTTCAGGATCCCCAAGGAGTGCTGGGGGTCCCCAGTCTGGAGGCTGGAGATGATCTTAATTCGTAACATGAAGATGAATCCCAACACAGGGGATGGCTTTGGAGCATCCGGGGACTTGACTTAGGAAGTGCAAATTGTGCCACATCAGACAGTACTGACTTTTTGCAGTTTGGCAATATTTATACATGTTGTTATGCCAGGGAGGTCCCACTGAATTAGGCTAGGAAATGAGCTGGCTGTCAGGAGTTCAGTACGTTCACTTTGTGTGCAGAACCTCCACAGATATTCGCCCTCCTGGCCCCGGCAGGCAGCAGCAGCTCGGCTGGCTGAGCCGGCTGTCGGACTGCTCGTGGACTGCTTGCGAAGGATGGGAACGGGAGGCAACTGGGCCGGGCTCCACTTACAAAGAAGGGAGGAGAGGCTTGAGGTCATTTTGCTCCTGCTGCTGCTCTAGGCAGGGTTCCTCCAGAAACGAACGAGGACACAATCAAGCTGCTTTGTTCATATTTCAAGCAGACCGTGCACAAGGCAGCTGAGGACCAGGATCTACACAGATACATAACTAAATCCTGTGCTCAGTGTGATTTGTCCTGTTAGTATTTTATCTCGGACCCGCTGTCACAGTAATGTAGTAAAACCCCCACGATCTGGCCTGCTGGTAGGGTGAACTGAGCAAACTGGGCTCTGTGTGTGTACGCACACATGCAAACAAATTATGACAAAATTAATCTAGACTGTGTGCAGAGATGCATTCCTGTGCCAATCTGTGCTTCAGAACTGTGAAGGGTTGGTTAACAGCAAAATAACACTGCTTTTCCCTCGCACAAACTGAATCTCCGCAGTAATCTGGTTAGCACAGATCTGCTCGTCTGTTGTCTGCCCCTTTCATAGACATTTCCCTGGGTTTTCTATCAAATGGAACCACTTTACACATATTGTCCCAGCCAATTATGGGATTCATGCTGGTTTCGGGATCTGTCTCTTTTCCTCCTTTTATTTTTTGTTTATTTATTTATTTATCTGGTATAAATATATGTGTATAAATATGCATGCATAAATATTTGTATGTTTTTATGTACACTTTAACATATTTATAGTGTGTTGATTGACCTTTGCAGCTGTTCTGTGTGTAAGTTCTTAGTTTTCTCAGTAAGGATTCGGGCAGGAGGATATGTTAATACAACACATATATAAAATCTTCAACATGCTGCATCCCATTGTAAACAAACTTGCACTCCTGTGATAGTTCCTGACACAGCACGAGCGCATCCATTTATTTGCACTGATTTACACATAAAACCAAGGATGTATTTCAGAAGACTTTGAACTGCTTTGACAATATGCCCTGTGATATTCAACCAAATATTTGCAAAAAGGCACCAGCCTCATAACTGATCCTCCACATCTAGTTGCCAAGCAACTGGAAGAGCTGGAAGTGCAGCTCGGAGATGGGTATCTTCTCTCCCACTGCTTTTATTAGCTGAGAGCTGTTTGTTTTCCTTCAAATGTCTAAAATGCAGCCACAGCTGTGCAGTCAAAGACAAGTGTTTTAGCCATCTCTCCCACCCGCTAGAGAGTTCTGGGGTACAAAGGCCTGCCAGGACACGCTCGCTGCAGCACACACCTCCCTGGGCAGCCTTGGCCACGTCAGGAACTCAGCAATGGACGCACTTTGTCTTTACATAGCAGTGGAGCTGTCTGAACCTCTTCTCATCCATTCATGCAGGACAGCATTAATCATACTAGGATTTTTACCGCTGATTGTCAAATATGAAAGATCAGCATTTTTCTTCACAGCTCGTGCTTTTAGGAGCTGCTCTGAAAGACGGGCCTGCAGCTCGACCTGCCGGGGTCCCGGCTCCGACACAGGCTGTCTCAGCACCGTCGCAGCAGCGCAGCGCTTGTGTGAGTATTTGAACTCCCTCTGCTGCAGGTGTTGCTAACTCAGTTCCACCATAGAACCACAGAATCGTCTAGGTTGGAAAAGACCTTTAAGATCACCAAGCCCAACAGTTAACCCAATTCTGCCAAAGCCACCACTACCCCATGTCCCTCAGCACCACGGCTGCCCAGCTGTTATAACACCTCCAGGGATGGCGACTCCACCACTGCCCTGGGCAGCCTGTGCCACTGCTTGACAGCCCTTTCCATGAAGAATTTTCTCCTCATATCCATCCTAAACCTCCCCTGGTGCAACTTGAGGCCATTCCCCTTGTCCTGTCGCTTGCTCCGTGGGAGAAGAGGCCCACCCCCCCCTCGCTACCCCCTCCTGTTAGGGAGCTGTAGAGAGCGAGAAGGTCTCCCCTCAGCCTCCTCTTCTCCAGGCTGAACACCCCCAGCTCCCTCAGCTGCTCCTCACAATACACGGGCTCCAGAGCCCTCACAGCTCCGTTGCCCTTCTCTGGACACGCTCCAGCGCCTCAATGTCTGTCTTCTCGTGAGGGGCCCAAAACTGAACACAGCACTCGAGGTGAGGCCTCACCAGTGCCGAGTACAGGGGGACCATCACTGCCCCAGTCCTGCTGGCCACGCTAGTCCTGATACAGGCCAGGGAATCAGTTCTCAGGCATCTGGGACTCAGCCTTCTCCTGTGCACCACATGCAGCACCGCATTATGTCCTCTGCCCTGCACCCCTGCATGGTGGCAGAGCAGCAAGGAAGCTGCACCGGCACCTGTCACGGCTGGGCCTTCAGGAGCGCTGTGCCTCCCTGTCACACCACCCAGCCTCCAGCCACCTCCCCGCACCGCCTGGTGGCCCTCAGCACTGCCTGGTGCCAGGGATACAGAGAGTGCCGGGAGCACTGCGTGGCGCCATTGCCTGCCCTCAGCAAACCTCCTCTGCAGCCACTGCCACGGGGACCCGCTGGTGGGCAGCCGCCTCCTGGGAGAGCGCATCTCGTGGGGATTGTTGGCACGGCATCTCCACAGGCAGGAGATACTTGTTTTATTTCTCACTTCTCCACTATTGTGTCACATGATCTGGGTAAAAACAGTGCAGTTTTCACCGGGGTGATAAAACCAGTAATCATATTTTCCTTTTTTTGTAAAAGTCTTGAGATTTATGAAAGAAACCCTTATGATCAAAGCTGTAAAAATGTAACCCTCTCCCCTCTGAGCCCTGAATGTACCAGGATGGACGCTGTGGCTTGATTTCCTCATGTTTCTCTATCCTCACCAGGCTTACCCCATGGAGCCGCTGATGCGGACGCTGCCCGCTCAGCCTGGGCCAGCTGGGGGAGAGCCGGCTACCGCGGAGGAGGTGACGGTACCCCGACCGTGCTGGGGGACTCGCCACGGCAGGGACTTCGCTGCTCCATGCACGTTAGGACTTCAGGAGGGCTTGGCTTCAGCCCGCCGCCACTTAGGTGCTTGGATGTGCAGTACAACCCGAACTGGAAGTCTGTCAGTTTAGGTAAAAACCACGGGACAGTCTGAGACAGGCCCGTGACAGCCCCTCAGCCCCGCGAGCCCCCTCTTCTGTCTGGGTTTGGTGCTGCAGCTCCCGCTCCCTCTGGGGAACCCCCGGGGCTGTTGTCAGCGCCCAGAGGGGCTGTGCCGGCCCCGCACCTCTGGGGCAGCCCCCCTGTCCCGCTGCCTCGGCTGATGTGGCACCGCCTGCAGGCAGGAGAGGAGGGAAAAGGTGTTCGGCAAAGCTGAAGAAGCGAGGCGAGGTGAGGCGAAGCAAGGAGCCTGAAGGTGAGGTGAAGAGCGGCGTGCTGAGGCGTGCTGAGGCGAGGCACGAGAGCACTGAGGTGAGGTGCCGTAAGCTGAGGAGAGGCGCCAGGAGCGGAGGCGAGGCCCAGAGCAGCGAGGTGAGATACATGGTGGGAAGCTGCGAGGCAAGGCACAGAGCAGCGAGGTGAGGAGTGGTGAGACGAGGCGAGGTGAGGAGAGGCCTGGGGAGACACAGTGAGGCGAGAAGAGGTGGGTCGGGATGGCGTGAGGCAAGGTGCAGCACAATGAGGCACGGCGGTGGGAGGACAGGTGCAGCACCGTGAGGTGAGGCACGGTGGCGGGAGGAGAGTTGCGGCACCGATATTGTGGCTGTAACCGGAGGTGGAATTCAGCAGCTCTAAGGGCAGTTACAAGCTTAGTGGAAAATCGCTTGAAGAAGTGGGAGGCTCCAGCAGCAGTGGGGGGAGGGGTGATGACTCACAGCGGGAGCGAAATGCCGGGGAAAAAAATCTGGAATTGACACAATAGGTTTTGGCACTCCTTGCGGCCTGAAGAACAAGACTTTTCTTCCGTCTAGACCAAGCCAACTCTGACAGAAGCAGGACCAGGGCAGACTCCATAGCCCAGGAAATGCTCTGTTCACTTCTGCACAGCAAATGCATTTTAGTACAACCACTTTATAAAGAGCCTTAAATTTCCACGATCAGAGAGATATAAAATGATTTGCTTTAAAAGAAGTAAATACCTTGCTTATTACTTACATTCCAGTACAATCTACTTTATGAAAATACATCAAAAAGAAGTCACTGATTTCTATGCCATATTTTTATTCACTCTTTGCAAACATTTGTACGGGTGAAGAGTCATTCATATGGGCACTCAGGGAAGACCACTGGAAACTACAGCACAGGAGGGTAATTCAGTCAGTCAGCAACACAACTGCTTTGCTCATCGTGAAAGCAACTTTCAGGTGAACTCTTGAAGCGTTCATATCATAGGCTCCGTGAAGCAGCTGCAGAATAATTGAAACTAGGGGGGGAAAGGCAAAAATTAATACTTGCAAAGCCTGTTTGCAGACCGTTTGCAAACAGAAAAGAACGAACTGCACTGACTCCTATGTTAGGCCAGTTCTAATTAACATCTATACAAGTAGCACTAAAATGTCAAGAGCAATGTTTTTCAGTGAGTAAAGTCTTCAGACGTAATGTTTACAGTCTACTGAGCGGTACAAATTTCTTTGATTAATTTTTTAGAAGTTTTATTGCAGTTTTATGTTTGGAACGTGCAGCTGTCATGTCCAATCTTACAAGAGAAATGTGAAAAATTCTTTTCCCTTTTCTAATGTCCTTCACAGGGAGGCTTTGCAGGATTAAGTCTTCTGAAATAATCTTTATTTCAAATTAATTAGAACATGTTCATATATATCATTTAGTTTGAGAGGCTGTAAGTTGCTCCTATACTTTTCATTGCCATTCTGGTGACATTCAGATATGTCATGCAAAATGAAAAGGGCATTTAAAAAAATGTATTTTTATGAAAATAAAGTACAAGGAACTCTGTAGCCCGTATAAGGAAACAGGCGTTTACAACAGCTTCTCTGTGGCAGTGGATTAAAAGAAGTGTACAGAAGAATACTATTGCTATTTTTGTCCTCACAATACTACAGTGGCATTTGCACAGGGATTAATTTTCCATGTGTGCAGAGAGGATAAAATGAAGCTGTCGCATCAGAGATTTAGGAACGGGAAGAGGCTGGAACCACTGAGCTCCAGTACAGACAAGTCCAAGATCCCTGTCCAAGTCAAGAACATTTCTACACAGATCCAAATAATTGTTGGAGCTTTCTTTCGTCAGTTCCCCAAATCCTTCTGGCACAGATATCTTTCAGCTGCTCATTTTTATTTCAGCTGCCTTCCCTTGTGTTCTTTTTTAAGTGCCCAATTTCTCAGATTTCAATTTCCTGCCTAAAAGGTTACTGAAATAATCCTCCTCTCTCAAATTTCATAGTGTAATATATACAGTATGGCTAAATCTCTGTTCATTATAGCATGCTCTCAAAGCGTTGAGGGAAATCATTAAGATGATGTTCATTATGAGCCCTATTATTGCACTACACAGCAAAACTAATTAAATAAAGAAAGCTGACATGAATAAAATCATTAAACACTCATCTTGGCTTTATTTGAGACTGTACCAGCCTGAGTTGCATTTCGGGACAGACAGAGCCAGGCAATGATCTAGAGGCCCGTACAAAAACTGCATCCATCTAGGAAACTCAATAAGCCTTAATCAAAATCAAGCTCCAAATTTCAATAGATGCCACTTATTCTTATATGGTCCTACCTGACTGTCATTTTCAGCGTTGCATCCCTTATTACTCAGGCTGGAGGAAAACCATAGGCCAGGATTCCATGATGGCCTTTCTTTCAGAATCTGATACTAGAAACCAGCAACCCCATAATTACTATTATCTTGCTGTTAAATTTCACAGTGTGGCCTTGCACAAGTCTCTCAGTTTCCTTGGGACAAGTTTATCCCAGCTGGTTGCATGAGAAAACTGTTGTCATCTACCTTAACAGCAGACTGTGAAAAAGAAAGATAAGCTAAGGTTTGTAAAATTCAGTATGAATAAAGTACATACACATATTGTGTATATCAAACTTAGATTATTATTGTCAGGAAGTCTCCAGTCTGAAGTCTTTTTGGTTTTAATAAGATTTGATCACACTATAACATAGCCCCTGTTTTAATGATTAGAATTTGCCATAGCTAAAAAACATGCACACTTCATAAATAGCTGCAATCCATACAGCAAAGAGTTCTCTCATGCCTAAATAGACATTATTTTTCAAATGTGTCATCAAGGTGACATACAAATACTTGCTTCTCTGTCATCTCCCCTCTCTCCCCTTGACACAAATATTGTGTTAACTCAAAAAGCACGTTACACCCACTACAGACTAACTGTTCTGGCCACTTCTGTGCTCTGCAGTGCAGTGCTTGCCTCGACGGCGGATCCTGGTTCAGCCAGCGCCCGGCAGAACGCGACACACTGCCCGGCAAGGACCAGCGAAGGCCTGGCGGTGTGCGCAGGTTACAACACTCGCTGTCAGGATACACCACAGCTCTGCAGCTCTTGTTCCTTGTCGCTTCACAGATTCCTATCCCTGGCGGACTCTAGAAACCTTTACTCCATCAACGTGCTTGCCAGGGGCAAAATCCTGGCCCCTGCTTAAATCAAAAGCAAAACTCCTAGTGACTTCAATCAAATAGGGTGTTCATTCCCGCTTTTCAGATTTTATTCTGAAGCTGATGCAATAAAATCAACAAAACTAGCTACTTTCTGTAGCCACATTTCAGCATTTAAAACTCACAAAAAAGCCTGCAGAAAAATATACCAAATCCTTTCAACAAAATTCATCAATGTGCAATGGATGTGTATTTTAATTTTTAAATTCCACCAGCCCTTGACAGATGGATGCCTGGATTGCCGATACCATTATCAATCTTGATGCGCTAACATTCTCTATGGCACAGTCTGTTTTCTCCGAATATTTCCATAAACTTTCTAATCTCGTACTTCACAATGATAATTTTATTGATAGTAAGAAAGACCACAAAGGATTATGGACGCATTAGAAATTTAATGGGCAAACATGCACTTCCCACGGCTCAGTGGAAGCTAATATATAAAAGCGTTTACTCCTAAGTGTGAACATGCATACACGTAACCCTATATGATATGAGAACATACAAGAAAATAATTAATAGAGCTCTGTATTAAATAAAATATATTTTTTAATGTTTTTAATAAAATACTACATTAAACTTGATTGTAGTTTAAAAATGAAAAATATTACAAATCCAGATATTTCAATACCTGTGGAATAAATTCTTTAAGCCTGCTGACATTACCTATGGCTAATATTGACCAAAATCCACTTTCTAAAATCTAAGACAAAATTATTTAGTGTAAAAGGAATGTGTGGAGTGGCATAGAGTCTTAAAGCAGTCTAACGTTTCTTACTGAGTAAATCAAATCTATGCTTATTCCATTACAAAAGTTTCTTTTTTTTTTTATTAAGTTCTTTGCCTTGAGATCTAAATGTTTTATTTCCTAACAGGCCAATTCATTGACATGCTGATAAAAACTGTTAAATGAGACTGGACGTTACAGGCTTCGCAGGTTTGCAAAAAACAAAAGGTATCTTAGGCCTTTATTCAAAGGTAAAGAAAATATTTCTAGCTCCTCACCGAACTGTTTAGCCACAAGCTATTCAACTCAGTCACATATCTTAAGAGCCATAAATGAAGTAGTGTCTGACTGCACACTTGGGGTGTTTAAACGCAGACATTTGTTTAAGCAGTAGCTGCATGGGGCTGTGCTCTACAAACTGCGTAGTAGAAGATCACAAACAGGAACAATTTTGTGTTTTGAGGGGTGCCGCCATCCAGCTCCTTTGCGCACTGCCGACAGCACAGCCACGCTCTCCGGGGCCATGGGCAAAGAATACTCTCAGCAAGTCTTTACTGAAGTGTTCCTCATTTAGATCCTTGACGGCAGGACCAAGCACAGTGGAAGTGTTACTGCCCCCGGGGAGAAAGACACTGCTGAGCTTTCCAGCAGTTATCTGTGAATGGTGTAGTCTGGCGTTTTTATGAATGTTTCCTGTTTGCAAGTGCCAGGCTGCTCCGGGGACTCCAAGGAGCAACCACCAGGCTGACACCGCTGACCACAGGAGTGTGAGCCCGAGTTTATGGTCAGCCCTGCAGGCTGCTGAGGTTAAGGGATTACCAGTGGAGATCACGGCCCTGTCAAACCGACAGTCACTCTCCAACACAGTATGTCTGAAAGACAGAATTTTTCTTACCCATCCTGGTTGCAGCTGGGCCAGCACATCGGAGCAGCCCAGGGCAGGGCAGGCAGGACAGCAGCACACCAGGAGAGAAAATCTGAGAGAGAAATACTCCAAGAAATACCTCTGACCTTTCCTTGCACAGCTGGTGGACTGACAGAGCCTCAGGCAGCCTGCTGACCCGGGTGCCAGGCATGGTAGTTTAAGACTATGACCAGGATTCCACTCTTCTTTTTTTTTTTCCTTCCCTTCCCTTGGAAGAACGCGGCTTCCAAGACCATAGCAACTGCTATTTGATCAGGTCTACCCCAATGCTTTCCAAAAGCCGTTCAGTCAGTATGCTTTTCCTCATTCTTTTTTCCTATTACTTATGTGTCAGAAGCAAATCCATTTTCTATTTATATCCAGACTGCTTTCAGTAATGAAATCAATACGTGGTACTTAGGGAATTTAGAATAAATGCAATTGTAACAGTTAAAGTGAATAATCATGTTAAAAGAATGCAACTTCATTTCACTGTTACTAAACATCCAGAAAGCTTGTCTAGCAGTAGAGCAAACATCAGGGAAGTATTTCCAGAACAAAGTTTGGTCTCCAACTGAAGATGCAAAGTCTACGTCAAACATTTGTTTTTCCCAGAACATTCTGTACACTCTAACAATAGATGACTAGGAGGCAAATAGGATAGCACAGGTTGAACAGGATAGCAAACAGGATGACACACAAACCACAATTTCATGTTCCATGTTCTACAACTCCTTTTACTTTGTGACTACACATTTGTCTTGGACCTTAATGTTCTCAAATCTACTGCTGTTTCCATTGTTAAACTAATATTTTATGACTTTTAAAACCTCTATTTGCTCGGAAATTCTCCTTATTCCTTTGAAGTCAACCTTAAAAATTCCCAACCTCCATGTCTAACTCCTTTGTATTTCTTGTTCAGAAGAGATCCTCAGGGAAAAGACTATGTCTCTTGAAATGAGGAAGAAACTTGGTGAAGGTTAAACCACCGTGGGTAATATTCACGAGATACCACGCTACTACCTTGTAGGTGGCGTAAGAAAGATGCCATTAGGGAATTCATTCGCTAGGGAGATAAACACTCCCTAATTAATGAAACATTAAATAAAACATGAAAACCCATAGATAAATGCAAAAGAAAAAGGTACGTTATGTTCGCAGTCAAATTACATTGATATAATTGCACATTCTTAAAAATAGCATGAAATGGAAAAATTAAAAATGCAGTCATTATAGAAGCAAAATTAAAAATAAATGACTGAGGTATCTGAATATAAACTTAGAGCGAACAAGCTTTTTCCCCACCTTGTAGCACTAAAGTATATACTGATTGTTGACGTAATGAGCTGTTGAGAACAGAGGATCACAGAACTGGACAGGCTTGCTTGCTCTCCCTGCACAGCATCTTTGTGGTGCCACAGCCTACGACAGGACCAGGACCGACAGGACCGGGGCCAGGCGGAGCACTGCCATGACCTAGTATGACACTTCCTGTATTTTTAAAAAAGGGGGGCAGGGAAGAAGGAACAGAGAAAAGTACATTTAAAGTTGTACACATAAAACAGGCACTTTCCTTTTTGATCAGGCCAGAACAGATAGTATAAAAAGCATACTTATCTATTTGGAGCTGGATCTTTGGCACCTGAACTAGAAACAAAAGGACATCTTTATTGGTGAAGGGTGGAGAAGGGGACGAGAGAATAGATATTGTGCATTTCTCTGAAGATGTGCATTGTGGTACCACTCCCTATAGTTAACCTCCCTGATGTTGTTTACTCTGCTGGTCTGCATGGGGATTAAGCATCACTCCAAGGACTCTGACAGTTCAGTTTAGAGAAATACGAAATGTAGGTTTTCATGTGGCACATGTCAGGAATCTGTGGATAACAAAAAGCTGGTTGCTGGCAATCAAACTACCAGCTTCCAAATGACTAACAGTAAAAAAAATATAGAAATCAGTATGTCTTGATGCCAGGTTTTGACCCCAGTACTCGCAGTCACAAGGGAAAGAATGATCTCTCATGCAAATATTAATCCTCTGATGAAAAACAAAAATAAAAAATTTACAAAATAAAAAAAAAACAAAGAAAAAGATTAATGCTTAAGACAGGATGCCTTGATTTAAAAAGCACTGTTAATAAATTTATCTCTACCTATTCAGAACACTACTGTAAAAGGCTGCATGAAAAGACAGGACCAGAAGTTACTGCTATATCATTCCATGTTGCTGAGCTGATGTTCTACTTTGAAAAAATGTTAAGGCAGTTTTCAGTCAAACTTCTCATTAATTTGTTCTGTATCATATTCTTACTGACAAAGACTACAAAACATAACATGCACCCCTAGGAAAGTCACTAATTAGCATTTTCAGAGATCTGAAATATTTCATTCTTTCATCAAAAGGATAGTTTATCTGCATTTGCTGCATTATTAATGTTATGCTACAACAACATTGTTAATGCAATTTCATTATTTCTACTTCAACGAAATCAGAGAAAAGATCTGTGTACTTTTTTTCTTATGCTTTTTACAAGATGGGAAGTAATCAGTCATCCACAAATGAAAACAGGAAATTTGTTCAAGGACTGTTCATTCTGCAAATCAGACTACTTCTTGTCTTTGCAGACGGATTTCATCATAAATTTGCTTCCTAAACTTCAACATGTCTTCTACATCTTTGTAGGTGAGCATTTCTTCAATAGACAAGAGCTTAAAGTCATTCAATTTAAAAGCTGACCTATGCTGCACAGAATTTAACATTTTTAACGACATTCTAACTGATTCACTTAAAGTGGAACAAACAGGAAAAATCCTAGCAGTCCACAACCCCAAACGTGTGTTCTCCCCAGAGAAGAGCTGCTCCGAAACCTTTACACCCCAGAGGCCCAAGCATGCCAGTAAGCTGACTCCAAAAAACTGGAGTGAATGTATATCTGACAACAATTTCACACTCTTCTTCAAGTCATCTTCTACACTAAACACCATACTTACGTACTTTACTTGATTGTTAATTTTTATACTTAATGAACTCAGAAAACAGTTTGAAGGAACATCTACTTTCAAACCTATGTGCGACCCACTAATAATGCTGTTCTTCCCTACCGAGACTTCAGGCCCAATTCTAGAGTATTCAATAACGGATCCAGGCCCTATAAAACAGCCGGGCTCAAGTATGCTTTGAATAATACTCGCCGATCGATCCAAGGACTCAGCGTTCTCAGAAAAGGTGCTAAAAGCCACAGGCAGTAAGTCAAGCTCAAATTTCAGTTTGCTATCAGATGTAAAATGAAACAAATACTCTTGCGTAGTTCCAATGTGGTAGAACTTAGAGTTGTTCAAGACTATAACATTAAGCGCGGTTCCTTTCAGAAGAGAGTATAGCTTCTGCCGTACTTCTACTAACTGTGATTCCTCTTGTGTGACGTTACTTGTATTTGTTGTGTAATCTTGAGTGGCTCCAGGTCCCAGGGCCCGGAGGAAGTCACCATATGCATCGATTTCACAGCAAAGAGTGCCCATCTGCTTGTAAAACACCAGTAATTGTTTTGCAACGCTATGATCCATGTAAAATATACTGTCTGTATACACACACTCTGAGTCCATTTCCGAGTCACTGTGGTCTCCAGAGGAACTTAGCTGAGAAGAATTCCCTCTTAGGCACACTGCGCCACACTGGCGCATCGTCTCAACATCGGGCTTGTGCAGGAAATGATGGCAAGACGTGTATTCAAGTCCGCCCTTTCCTGAAAAACTGGATGGATCTAGAACAAACACGCCGTGAGTGGTCCCAACTGTCAAATCCGAAGGGTGAGCTAACGCAGTAAATCCAGGTTTATCGAATGTGACAGTTTCTGTAAGTCCAGTGCTGTAAAGTTCTATGTCATCCGAACACGTAATGAGGATTCCTGGCTTCATGTGACTGGGGAAATCAATGTACATGGCGAGCTTCAGTTCCAACATCTGGTAAACGGGATCGCCAAAAGGCAAAGCTGTGAAAATCTTTCCCAGGGCACTTGCGTTTGGTAAACGTTGACTGTAACCACCTTGAAGAAAAAGACATTTTTAATTATACAGAGACACTGTAAATAAGTAACCAAAACCTAAACGTATACAGTTATTTTACATCTACACAAAGGTATAAAAACCCCCAGCTTGGTCATATACCAAGTACTCCTCAAAAAATGACAGCTGTAAAAAGATCTTCTTCAAACATTTCTCAAAGCAGATCTGACCTTACGTCCAAAATTCACCATTGCCTTAAACAGCTTTGATTAACATTGCATTTGATTTCATTACCTTTAGTTTGCTTTAGAGCTGGAATATGGACCGCTTGTCTATGACTAAAGGGAAGAAAGCAAATGACGCCTGCTTTTCGCCTGAAAAAACAAAATGCCCTGCCTGGAATTTTAAGTCAGAGATGAGTCAACTAAGCAGTGGTTTGGTACGGTGACCTCTTCTTGCCTGGTTTCTTTCTCCCCTGCAAAACCGATGCCCCTTTTGGCAGTGTTCTGACCAACAGGACAAGGCGACAGGCATTCCGTCTGCCTGTAGTCAGAGGGCCACGGTCCTTAAATGGGTATTTCAAGGCAGAAGCTTAATTCAGGCACTCTGAATTACACTTCTTCCTTCACTGTTTCATCAAACAACTTAAGAGCCGAGAAGAAATGCTTATCTGACAGCGGTATCTCCTAAGTATCAATCTCAATTCAAATACCAGATCAGATACATTTGGGATTACTTTTCTGAGGGAACCGTATTTCACAACTCTGATTCCTTCTCTGCCATCATATTATTTTTAGCAAAAAAAAAGCGGGGCGTACAATTCTAGAATGTGGAATGTAAAACAACGTTACCAGAGTGAATTAGCAGCACAATAAAAGAAGTCCATTTATCCCCATACAGATCTTCCAGGCATCGAAGAACATGAAGCGTTGATCCACCATTTCCTAAAGAAAAAATATTTTAGTGTCTGCTGAAAAGGGCACCAATAATATCTGCACTGACAGGTGAAGTGCACTGGCATCTGGTGCTGCGGTGGGTGACCAGGAAGCGTGTTTTAAACACTGCCTCCTGCTGCAGAAAATAAGTTGTCATTTATTTTTTAAAAGTCCTTATGACTGCCCAGGTGATCTTTTAAACAGACCAAGTGTCAGCGGGCGCACAGATACCTATCCGAAATTTCCTAAACCGGTTCTGACAGAACAGTCTGTCTGCTGTTGATGAAATCACACGAAGATGATGGATGGTCCCTGTGGAAGCCTCATGCGCTCAGCGCGGAGGGCACCTAGAGCAGACAGCTCGGGGGAAAACGCCCTGGTTTCCTCTCCCAGCCGTTCTCTGAACGGCCCCGGCATTGGAAGGATTTCACCATCTCCAGGGGCCGTACCTTAACCAAAAAACCGAGCTCCAGTAGGAAACAAGTCACACAGGAGTCCACTAATGCCTTGAAGCAAGAGTTTAAAAGTGCTGTGGACATTTACAACATGGAAATGAGGAAAACATTTGGGATATGAGGAAATGGTTTGGGATATTCTTATGTGCTCCTACAACTTAAAATTGCTAAATTTCTGAAAATTAATCTCTGCCTATTATTCTGTACTGCAGACAGACTACTGAGAACGGGCACTTTCTTCAACAGTCAGTGGGAATTAAGCATTACGGGGAGATATTATGGACAGTCTTTCTTCTAGGTTTTTTCTGTGCGTTGGGTAGTATATTAAAACACGTTCAAATTGTTTAAACATCAGGTTAAGGTAGGCAGTATGAATTTACAAAATCACGTTAGTGATATTCTGTATTCCATATGATACACTCCGAGGAGCTGCGGAGTACCGCCAACAGGCGCTCACTCAGCGCCACCACAGTGGAGTCCCAGCTGTTATGGCCAAAATTAAGCTGTTATGGCCAAAATTAAGCGTAATGGCCAAAATTAACTTACGTAAAGTCCCACAAGCAGCCACCCACGATGCTAGCCGCTGCACAACCGAATCAAAGCTACACGCTATTTAACGGCAATCGACATTTGTGGCGTAATTAACACTTGAGACTTTAGCAGCGTTTCGGAGCCCTTTCATTGCAGAGGACAGCTATCACCGCACACGGGCACAAGGCCCGTTTCTGCCTGATCGAAAGCGAGTGTAATTATGTGAGTGTATTACGCGAGTGTACGCGTATTAGACGACCACGGCAGCAGAGCTGGTGCGACGGCACGCCGCGTGCCGTGCGGCTCCCTGGCGGCAGCGATGCCCGCTCGGGCCGCGCAGGCGGGTCGGGAGGCGGCCGGGCGCGGC
>VZSZ01007652.1:288264-317299 GCA_013398815.1 Ibidorhyncha struthersii | reverse complement strand
CTGTGGCCGACGGGTCGTGCCGGCAGCTGCGGGCGCTCCCGCGGCGCGCCGTTGTGTGCCGGCTGCCGGCAGCATTCACGCCGCCCCAGGGCTTCCCGCTGCCCTCCCGCGCCCCGGGTGTTGGGATTTTTGGTCTGTGGACCTCATCCGTCTGGCCGAAGTTGGGGCCCGCAGAGGCTGCGGGTACCAGACACAAACAGCTGAAAATGACGGGAGGGTTTGCCCTGATGAGATCCCATTATGCATAAATCTTGCAATAAGAAGTAGCTGTAAAAGCACTGTGGGAGCTACTGAAAATAAGAAGTTGGGAAGTTAAGAAAAGTTACAAAACCCCCATAGTTTTTCATTATTGTAAACTGCTGGCGTGGAAGATAAAGGAAAGATGAATCCTTCGCTGCTGCGTTATCAGTTTGAGACTCCTGTGAGGCACGTGCTAACAGCCGTAATCGGAGTAACGTACACCACGAAGGTGTCTGATCCTTCCTGATGTTCTCAGCTGGCTCTAATAAGGAGCACAGTCCGTGTTGTCGAAACTGTACTTTCACCCTTTTGCAGTGAGTTTTCAGTGTTGACAACAACCCTGTTGACCTCAGTGAGAAGTTCCCGTACCCTGAGCCCAGCTTTAAAGATGTAAGGTTTAGTTACAACAGGTGAAGATTCACTGCTTTTTACAGTTTTTTTTTTTTTTAATACTGTTTTCCTCTTTCTTACCTGCTGGCTACTGCAGCGTCAGCGATGGACCCTGTCAATTGACTCTGTTTTGGGAACCCAATTAGCAACTGCATCACCCCAATTACAGTAGAAAGTGCTCTGGACGTTAAGCAAACATTTCCTGTGTTAAGTCAGAAGAATGAGTGGTTCTTAGCAAGGCTGGGAGCCCTCACATGCTAACCAGCAAGTTTTCCCATGTCCCGTTCCTTGTGAGTAATTTGTTTGCCAAAGGAGAATTCCTAGCTTTCTGAATTGGAAAAAGGGACTTGAAGTTGGGAAATCTTTTTATTGTCTCGTAGTAGATTGCCCCATATTAATTGTGCTCTTCTTAATCTCTCCCTGACTTGTGTGTCTTAAGACGTTGTGTATATTAAATACAGTTTGAGAGGTATCTTTTATAACTCATATATATTTCGCTCAATAGTGACACAGTTCTCACAGTGTGATTAAAAATACATGCAAATTCACAAGTCATTTAGGAAACTACTAGAGATACAAAGTAATTAATGGTTTACTGACAATAATGCTAATTTCTTTTTAACTGCAGCAAGCTTTTGAAGCTATAATTGGGACCCTAATGCTTGCAATGAAATATTGCTGCAGTTCAACAGAATTTTTGTTTTGAACTTTTCATCATTAGTCATTCCTACTGCATACGTTTCTGTTTGCACTTTCTAAGATAATACAAGACTAGAATAATTAGTGAATCCGACTATTCGTGGTAGTAACTTCTTTTAAAATTATTTCCGTTGGACGGTTATTCATACTTCTAATAGTAATATTTTATAATCACTTAACCTGATAGTTGATTCCAGGAAATAATAGATTTTCATCAATACTGCCTTGCTCCGTGCCCCAAAATGTCAAACAATACCTAATGTGATGTTGGTGATTCATTAGTCTTGGCGGCAGAGCCAGAAAACCGCTCTGGGAAATAAGTTTTGTCTGCACGATGAAAGTGGAGGTGTTCACCCTCTGCGCTTGGTAGAGAGTCCCAGGAGAGCTTTTGTGAGAGCAAAACTATTTACACTGGTATCTAACTGAAGTGTAAATCCCCAAATTGAGTTTTTCTATGGAGACTGTGGTTACAAAATAGCAGAAAACATGTATGTTGTTGGGTGCTGCTGAGAGCTCCCTCACCTCCCAGCGGGTCAGGCGCTTGGCGTAAGCAGCCGTGGGTGCAGCCGTGGGTGCAGCCGTGGGTGCAGCCTGGGGCTGCCCCCCCCCCGTGCCCGAGGGAGGCGAGGGGTTAACTCTGGAGTGCAATATGTGGTCTTAGCACAACTGCATTTCTTACTTAAACAATTAGTGCCACTGGAGGTGTTCTACCCTGGGCGTGTGAGGTGTTTCATTAGTAGTGTTATAACAAACACCTGGATATTTTCTTTGGTTATTTGAAATTCTCCTTTGAAAGCTGAACACGTGGCCTTTTATGTAGTCTTTGTATTCTTCTTTTCCTGGATCTCTGAGGGACAAATCAAAGAAGAGAGCTTATCATGAAGAAGTTAACTGAATATTGAACATCTTGCTTCTACTTTGAAAAAATTGATACATGAATGTTGGCAAACTATGGATCAGAGTCTGGTGGGAAAAAGTTAGAAGGCCTGGTCACAGTTCAGTTAAACGGGCTGTATCTAAAGCATGTGGGGCATTTGCAATACTGTTTTTTCACTTCAATTATGCATCCTCTCAAATAGTCATGTTGTCAGTATTCATTCATTTGGTGGTGTGCTGGAGCTCCATGCACGTCAGGTAAATAATAATACTTTGGGAAGATGCAAAAGTTGATTTGTCTTTAGACTTGTGTAATTGTATTCCTTAGAAGCAATATATATCTTGAATAAAGTATGGTTTCTTCATGGAGGAAACTCTTCTGACTGAGTATAATTCATTTTTTTCCTAGGGACAGGTGGTTACAGCTTGGGCTCACAGAATTCTTGCCATTTGTGATAAAAAGGCAAGTGTTTTTCCCATGCCTGCCCTGCAGTTTGGTGAGAAGGCTGATACCAGGAGTGTCGGTGCTTGAGGTCTCCCTTCCTTTGTAAAGGAGCGGAAGGGATGACGGCGATAACTTGGTTAGTTATGTGTGAATTCAAGATTTTTCAGTATTGAAATGGATTTGGCTTAAGGGCTGTAGTTTGAAAAAAAAAATACTTGCTATACAGAGAAAATGGTAAAACAACTTCTTGCGAGTATTTTGTACGCATTTTAAATGACATAACTAACCAATAGGAAAAGTCTGTATGACGGCTTACATATTGTAAGTCGGTAATGATTTATTGTTCCTACTGCGCGTTCAAGTGCTTCATCTATCTCTCTGTAAATGGCTAAACCAGAAGCCGTCTGCTACTTCCCTATCCCCAAACTTACTCGGAAGGTTTTTCTGTAGATATTTGGTATACATTTTCCAGTTCTTGGTTTTAATCTACTGTTAATCTACTATTAATCTTCCAGTTCACGGAGCGAAAGGTGAACTTTAACCTGTAGTTTCACATTTGGCCTTCTGAGCTCTCTATGTGCTGGAGGTAAAGTGAGACAGAACAAGCCAGAAACAGAAAAATTCGGCAGTGCTGCTTTGAACAACCTAAGCCAAAATTCCAATGGAATGGACGATTTGCAGTAAGTCTGGATTTGTTGGATGTGTGAAAAGCTGGTGCTGTACTGAATGGCTCGGAGAGTGCCTGCTGCTTCACAGCTGCTGTGGTGAGCCCTGAGTTTGGTGTGGTTCAGCCCTTGGCTAGTCCTTCAGTTGGCTTCTGTTTTTTCCGGTAGTGAGCTGGCCTGGATATGATGGTTTATGATTTTAGGTGTTAATAAATTACGTTTTTCTGAAGGATGAATTTTCATCATTATTTCAGATATGGCATCTTCCAGGTCCAGTGTTTTGGGAAGGCATGGGGGAGTTAAGTCTCTTGTATCTTCATGATAATGAAATTGGAAAAATGGTTAATGTGCACTCATTATCTTTCGGTCCTAATCTGATAGGCCTCACCTTGTTTGATACTCCACTGAGCCTGAAAACAGCCTGCAGGCATATTGTTGTTAACGGCATTTTCTTCCTCAAAGCAGTGGATTACTGTGTAATTTCTGATGAGGAAATTGTTGGGAGATGGAAACTGCCTGACAAGTAGAAATGTTTTCTCCATTGTCTTCTCCCAACATCCCTCCTGGTGCCAGAGAGGTAAGCCAGCTCATGGCACGCTGTTCTCTAAAAGGTTCTGTTGTGAGGATGTTTTTCCTAGTTGTGTGGCTCTTGTTTGATCAGAGAGTCATTAACACAATGTTTTATTGAGCTGTGTTCAATGCAATAGGATTAAGGATCCGTTACTGAAAAGGTTCATTTAATGTGTGCAGAATGTTTTTAAGGTGATGTGGTGGAACTGCACCGTTTCTTTTTTTTTCAGAACGAAACATGTATGTGTGTAGCACAACGTGGAACTGAGCATAAGTAGTGCACTTTGCTCACACTAGGTTCCTAGTTCTTTTGTCCTTCATGTTTGTGAGCACCTCCTGGTGCACCCTGTGGCTGAACAGACGGGAGACCATACGTGACCTCTTTCTACATGTTAAACCAGTTGCGCTTCCCAGTTGGAGTTTTTGCAGAACTTGCGCTGGGTTCCAGTGCCGGGAGCCTCTTTCTGGGTCCAAGGGCATGGTCCTTGCCTTGCTGCATGGGCGAGAGCAGCGGGTAGGGCCGGGGGCTCGCGCTGAGGGGGCTCATGCCCGAGGCTGCTCCGCCGCCGTCGCCTGCGCTTGCCTGGGGCGGGAGAGCCAGACAGGCTGGGGACTGCGCTCTGGCCCTGGGGGCACACGGCGCCCGCAGAGACCTTTCAGAACTTTTATTTAATACTTCATCTCTGCTTACTTAACAGGACAAGAAATAGGCAGATGCAGAGAGAAAGGAAGGCTGTGGTTTACTGCTCTCTGGGGTTTCCTTCTGACTCTGGACCACATTGTCCCCTCTTTCTGTGCTTTCCTTGGCTGTCCCGGGAAGTCCGTTCAGCGTGCCTTTTCTCACCTTGGCTAGACTGGCAGCGAAACGAAGTATTTCTTGTTTACTACAAAGTCATACTAATTTATTTTCCTCTATATTCAAGGCTTTCCATTGGGCTTTTTAAAGCTTCCCCCTTCATTCTTTGTGTGAGTCCTTTCTAAACATTTTCATTATCATTTCTGTTACTTTGTCTTTGGGGAGCCCAAGTCCTTTGCCTGAAAGCAGATAGGGAAAAACTCATTCTCCCGCTCCTAACCGTTCTCTAAGCCTGGTAGTTATTGTAAAATATTTTCCATTTTCTAGGCCAGTGGGCATATGATAAATCTTTCATCAAAACTGTCTACCTGGAGACATTTTGCGATAAAGCTATTTTTTTATTACAAATGTTCATCAAAATCTATGACTTAAATCCAGACAGGCTCTCAGGTTGCTGTTTCTGCACAGGACAATATTTTTTCATAGGCTGTTTGTAAATTGTTCGTTGCCTTGGTGACTAAGGATAGCAGAGACACCACCAAAAACATTTAAACTGCCTTTTAAAATTTCTGACCGTATTTTTGTAAATGATCACTCAATTTTACTCAGGTTCCTTTTGATAGAATAAAGCTATTGCTTATGGAAATAATTTCAAGGGCCTGTTAATAGTCAATCATTATTTAATCTATAGAGTTTTAAATATGCTATTGATTTTAAAAGTAATACTTTCAAAAGTAAAAAAATATGAAAAATTCTGTGCATAGAACAGACCATGCTTTTACTTAACAAAGCATAATTTGATTTTACAGGTTATGTAAATCCACGAATGTTGTGAGATATGGAAATTTCTCTGTTATTAGCTTTTCCCAAAGTACAGTAACGTGAGATACCGCCTCAAAATAAAAAATACAGCATGACTGTGCTGTGAGCCAGAACACTGGATCTGCACAGCTCTGAACTTGGTGTCTTTCATACCGTACATTTTCAAGGACGTTATATTAGAACTCTATGTATTAGAATTATATGCACGCTGCATTCAACAAGATATTTCTTCTGTAATTGAGGGTGAACTTCCAGAGTCTCAGCATTTGTTTACTAATATATTTAGTTTAATTTGTTAAAATCAGGTGAACGGCAGAAAACAAGTACTGTAAACAGCATCTCTGCTGCAGATAAAATCATTACTGCATTTTCATTTTATCTCTTACGTTGTTAAGAACTTGATTGTATTTCATTGTGATGATGTAAAATAACTTCATTTGCATATAAACCTGCCCATACTTCATAACTACAAGAGCAATCACTCCAGTAATAATATTAAAAAGCGGAAAGTATTTGCTGTCTATATTTATTCAGTTGGATGACTTTATCAGAAAGTGTGTGTATCAGGATTTTAGTGTTTTGTCAGATCCCAGTGCTGAAACTATTTACAGAAGTTCTCCAGACTTTGTGTGTTTTTAGTGTGTGATGAAGCTAACACATGGTAACAGATGCAGTTCTGTTGGTCAAAACATTTCTTCATTCAAGCCAGTGCTGTTAAGTGGGAGTAGTGCATGGTGACTCCGCGGGTGACATGGTCTATGTTGTGTGCTTTCTCCCTAGCTCGTATGCTTTTACCGGCTATCGCAATTTGTGCTGTTCCCCACCATTAGCTGTGTCCTTGGTTGGAGTCCTTGTCCTGGGCCTGGGGGCGTTCTGCAGTCTGTTGGCAGTTTAACGTATAGTTCTTGTCTTATTATTTTCATGAAGTAGGCTATTTTCTTGCAGCTTTCTAGAACCAGGTTGTACCTTACGCTTCTTCTTTACCACCCCTGCTGTCTCGTATAAGAATGTGATAATGAAACATCAGTATTCTTCCAAAGGGGGAAGAGGGGGGCTGAGTGAATTTGGGAGAATTTACTTCTTATGATTCTCACAAGCTTTGGCAACCTGTAAGGTGTTTATGCGCTTCTCCTTGGAATGAAATCCTGTTCTCGGGAACCACCGAGGCAGCAATGTGAAGAATGCCCATGGAGCCATCCAGGTACTCAACATTGTTCAACGTCGACAAGAAAAGATTGGTTTTCAGGATAGATCAGTCCTTCCCTCCCCCAAACAGGTGAGTGTTTAAGCGCAGCCTTAGCTTTGGTTACCGAGTTTTTGCAGAACTGTGGTTTCAAGCACAGCAGAGTCAGTGTTGGCGCTGAGCTTTCTGTAGTGACGGCTAAGGTCTGTGGTGTTCACCCTGCAGAGGTGGCTGCTCTCTCTTTAGATGGTGTCGTGTTTGCTTTGTCTGGGAAAAAGCTCTTGGGTTATTGTTCCCAGATGAAGACTTGCCTCTTGGGTGATCTTGTGAAGCATTCCCTGTTCACCATTGGTGCTATAATTGGATCTTTTTGCTATTTTTTTTTTATTTCTTCAGTTTACATTCCTTTCCTGAGGATGGTTTTTTATTTGTATCCTGTCCATCAGACAGATTAAAAAATCAAGACAGACCGAGGATCACAGCATTACTTTTCTGCCTGTTGATCCTTCTTATTTCAGTTTGTTTCAGAGACATTTTGGTCTATTTTTACTTAGTGGATAAATAAAAAAGATTAAAAAATTCTGTGCCCCCGTGATAGTTTTCCTAAACTACTAAGCCTGTGAAGAGTGACAGCATCTGTATTATTTTGAAAGATCAAGTTTTTCCTCTGGGAAAGTGACATTTTCTCACTCCGGCTGCATAATTAAAGGCAGTCTCGGGACACTAATGCTGTGGGTATGCAGAGCAGCGTGCTGCCTTCGGGGAAGGCTGATGGAGCTGGTTATTAGGCACCGTGCTGTGCCTCGGGGGTCGGCAGGGTACCTGGGGAACCTTGCGAGGTGCCTTTGGTGTCTCAGAGGCTGCGTCTGAAATGGTGGCAGAGGGGTTTGCTCACGCTGTTTGATGCGCAGTATCTGAAGAGCCTTAGTCATCGTTAGCAGAGGTAGGCCACCTCACTGCTTCACTCACCAGCCCGTCACAATGTCTTCGGGGTGTCTGAGGGGAAAAAGTGTTAAAATGGAGAAATAATATCTCCAGAATTTTCTGTTCCTCTGTAGTGGGCTGCCTGTTTTTGCTTGTTATTTTGAATAATTCTCAAGTTACAGTAACTTTGTATACAAGCGATCCAGAAGAAAACAGTCTGTGATTTTTATTAACTCATGATCAGTAACATGGAGGATAAACCACCACGTGGCTGGAGGATGAGCGCTGCGCAAGGCTAGTGGTGACCTTGGTGGCACTGAGGGGTCCTGTAAGGTGGGGGGTGCTGGCAGGTCCCCCCTTGGCCGCTCGCTCCGGGACATGCTCACCCAGAGTAGTCCTCCGCAGCATGGCCGAGTGTCCGCTTGCTGCTGGCTGTGGGATGAACCGTGTGCCGCAGGGGTGGCAAGGCAGGCGCCTCGGGAACAGCGTGGCATCCCTTGGTCCCACTGGGGAGCATGCGTGGAGTGGGTGGGAGGCACTGGAGGACACAGCAGCGAGTCAGAGGGTGAGCAGAAAAGTGATGGGAGGAGGGCGAGCTGGAGCGGTACTGCGGGAGAGGCAGGGGAGAAAGCGGAGAGCACGGCACAGCAGCAGAAGCGGTGGAACTGGCAGCAGGAGACGCAGCTCCACAGGGCGGAATAGCGGCTGCAAAGCACACTGAGAGGGTGATTTATCAAACACTGTTAAGGTGATGTGGGGTTGTGAAAGGAGAAAAATGCCACCTTGCTTGCATGTTTTGCTGGGAGATGATGCATGTGCTGACGTGATTCCAAGGAGGACATGGGCTTCGCTCTTGCCAGCTGTGTCTGGTGCCTGATACCAAATACTCCAGACAGGCACAAGGAGCATTGCTGTACACTGCTACATCTGGGTTCTTAAAACAGGTAGCAGGATTAAATATGGTCGTTGCCACAGGGGCAAAGCTTGCACATTTTCCTGCAAATTGGACACAAAACTCATTGTCTTATTTATTCCAGCAGCTGAGCGGAGTTTATTACAAAGCAACAAGACTCCTCGTCTTGCAGATGTTTCTGTCCGAGTCCCCTGTGGTCGCCCCAGCAGCGAGGGGAGATGGTGCCGATGCCCGATGGTTTTCAGGCAGAGGCGAGTAGCTGTAATTCCTAAGCATAGCTGTACTCTTAAACGAAAAGCTGTTCCAAGCAGGGACCTTTAACATTTTTGTTCTTCATGCTTATGCATTTTACATGTTTTTATTGCCATATTACATATTACCATAAAAACCTCGGTGTCTCCATAATGGCTTGAAAACTGTTTCATTATTATGTTAATATGAAGTCCTTTGCAGATAATAGTTTGTCAATCTTTTTGAAGTACTGTACATTACATTCTAAAAATTACATACTTATTCTTTATACTTACTGAATATTAACTGTGACTAGCAAGGTTTTCCTTGAAATTTGGAGAACTCTTCCAGACAATGTTTCATATGATTAAACTCTTGCTTTCATAACAGACCGGAGTCAAAGCTTTCAGGACAAAAAAAATATTTTTATAAAAAGCATCCTAATTTTTCTCATTTCTGATACATTAAAATCAGTCTCTACGTTTAAGCAAGGAATACCCATGTAAAATTAATTTACAGTGACTAATGCTCCTGCAGTAACAAACCCAGATTTGTATTAAACCAAAGACGAACCTGGTACCGCGTCTTTCTCATTTTCGAGTGCCAGCTGCACGAGAAGAGGAGTAAGAAATTTCATGAAAAATCATAATTCTAGAATTTAACTTATTCTCATATGCTAAACGCATGGAAACGTCAGACCATGCCATGCCTGGAAACCCATCTTTAACGCGTGGCACGTTACAGACCTGTCTGCGGGCAGCAGTGTGCCAGCGGTACCAGGGGAATGTCGCTCCGGGACGGCCGCTCTGCAGTCCCGGCAGTCGTGGCTGGGGAGGAGAGGCCGTGCTTGCCTGTCCCCATCGCCGTGCCGTGCTCACGGCCCGCCCGGCCACAGGCAGGATTGTGTGTTCCTTAAAGACCGGTCTTTTGCCCGCTTTTGGATTTGGCATTTTAAATGGAGGTGTGTTTGCCTGTTTTGTACTGTGGGAAACAGAGTGGGAATCTCCAGTCTCCTTTCTGATCCTTACAGGATTTATTTGCATACTTGTTTCAATGTGCATTTGTATTTCTTTTATTCCTTATCAATATTTGTGATCTTCATTTGAATGCTTATCTATGCCTTATATAATTTCCATTTTCCATAAGTGAACTTTTCCCCCACCACATCTTTTCTAGTTGGTATACCCAGAACTGAACAGTATTCTTGGTCAATATATGCTATTGACCTTAAAAGGGTTACTGTATCCGATTTAATTTCTTTGGCACTCATTTATTACATGTTATTGTTACATTTTTTCATTGATGGTGCACTGTTTCCCTTTGTGATTTTATGGGTATTTTAGAAATCCATGAAGTTTATCAATAACAGACCATATTATCAGAACATATCAACATTATCAGCATATTCCTTTAAATGTGCATTACTTTGCATTTGTCAACACTGAATTTCACCAGCTGCTGTTTGTTCATCTGCTGACCTCTGTTAGGTTCCTCTAAAGATCCTCCAGACTGTATTGTCTCATTAGTTTCATGAGATGCACTTTTTGCCATTTCACAAAGTGATAGTTGTTAAAGATGATTAATAACTTCTCCTTAGAGGTCTGGAGAGTGCGCCCTGAGTCACACCGACCGGGTTCGCTCGTGCACTGCCCTGTTAAAATGCCAGCAGAGAACAAGGAGGCATTTTTCTTTCTGCTCAGAAACTGGGCTGCTTTGCCCATGATGTGCGGGAGCTTTTATTTCTGTTTAAGTTTCAGTCATGTCATTTGGCACTGAAATGGGGCTCACTAGTGGTCCTTAAATTTGCAGGATTACTGCTGGCACCTTAAAAAGATGTGTGGCTTTTACCATATACTGGCACGCCTATGTAGCTACTGATTTTAAACAAGAGTATTTTCTGTTGGCATCTCACCCCTGGGCTTAAACATCCTTCAAAGAAGTCCCCAGTTAATAGTGCAGGTCTGCCCTGGTTTACCTGCCGTGAGGTCCTGTAATGGATGTCGGTGGGAGAATCCACTCTGTGCGTGCGCTGAACCCTGGACAAGGGTGGAAGGGGCATAAATAGAGCTTTGGGTTTTTGTGACAGTGAGATCGAGTAAATCTGGGACCAGAGAGCAGGAAGATCTCCTCTCCCTGCCTGACAACGGTGCTACGGTGCTGTGGGAAAAATGGCCCCCGTTGATGGTACATCATGGATTCAGTTCTTGTTATCACTGCTGTCGTCTCTTGGGCTGTATCTCTATGAGACTGGTTATATCTAATGCTGTTCAAGTGAGAATAAATGTGTAACTCCTTATACCTAAGTAGGATTGTTGATTGTAAATAGGTAGAGAGAGGGAAGACTCAAACATGTGTAGCAGAATACTGTATTTTTCATGTTAACATCCATAAAAAGAAAGTAAACTATATGGCAGGTCAAGTAGTAACCCTGGGGCAGGTTCACCATCGAGAAGGCTGTGCCGTCCCTACTTTGGACGGGTCTAACTTCGACTGATGGACATCGCCCTTTCTGTGGCCCGTTCTCTTTGGTGGTGGTGGAGGCAGTCCGCCAGCCCAGCTCGGCAGGCTTCTTGCCCAAAGGACCGGAGAAGGCGCTCGTGTTTGTATTGGCTCTGCATATATCGCTGCATATTGTATATGAAAAAATCCTTCATTATTCGGCTGCCTTGCTCAGGTATGTTAAATAAGCTTTGAGGAGTTTAAATATGGATTTTCTTAAATTTCCTAAAATTTCAGACTAGATATTTTGCTATCATTAAATAAACCTTTCAGTATGGCGGTTCACTTAATTTCAGCTGCAACAAAAGAATTAACTCTGCTTTATTCCAATTTTGAGTTCTACCTACTTCTTTATATACTGTGAAATAGTCACAAAGGATGTTTTTACAGTAGAATTCCTTTGCCTGAACTTCCACTGTGGAGACATAAAGTCAGAGATGAAGATAAACGAATTAGCAGTCAAAGCACACCTTCAGTGTGTGATAGGGAAAACTTTATGTACCACATCATTAAACCAGAACAGAACACTGAGGGTGAAAAGCGTTCATCTGGGAAACAAGTGGGTGCACTATTCAAAACATTTTTTTCTAAGAAAAATGAACTCTGCAAACAGAAGAAAGACCCATTCTAAGAATTCTGGGGAAGTCTGATAAAAACAGAGACTACATATAGGAAATTGTCGCAGAATCACAGACTGGTCAAGGCTGGTAGAGACCTCAGGAGGTCATCTGGTCCAACCCCCCTGCTCAAGCAGGGCCACCCAGAGCTGCTTGCCCCGGACCACGTCCAGATGGGTTCTGAACACCTCCAAGGACGGAGACTCCACCACCGCCCTGGTGCTTCTCGGTCACCCTCACGCTGAAAAGTGTCTCCTGATGTCGTGTCAGTTTGTGCCCGTGGCCTCTGGTCCTGTCCCTGGGCACCACTGGGAAGAGCCCGTCCCCGCGGCACCCTGCCTGCGGGTGTTTGTACAGGCGGGTGAGACCCCCCGAGCCTGCTCTGCTCCCGGCCTCTCCTCGCAGAGAGATGCTCTGGTCCCTTCGGCATTGCGGTGGCCCTTCTCTGGATTCTCTCCAGTATGTCCACAGCTCTCTTGTACTGGGGAGCCCACCACTGCAGGGGTGACCCCACCAGTGCTGGGCGGAGGGGGAGGACCACCTGCCTTGACGTCCTGGCAGCGCTCCTCTGAAAACATGCCAGGACACCGCTGATTTTCTTACAGTAATGTTGACGTGTGACACACACACGAGATAGAGGTAGCTCTCTAGGTTTAGATGCTGTATTTATGCATGTGAGATGTGAAGCCGTGCCGAGCCCACTGGCCTTCGCGTGTCCTGGTGCTTGACAGCAGCATCTTGAAGAACGGGTGGGGGACTGGAGGCAGAGGGGGCCGAGAGGGCGGGGGGTGCTGCAGGGGCTGGCTTTGGGGTGACTTTTGTTGTACTGTTCCTGCCATATGATCCCATTGCTGCTGCAACTGAAACACAGGTGTGCATTGGGTAGGTTGTGTGTTATCTATTGCCACGTCCCTTGGGCACGTCTGCGTGTACAGCGCTGCGCTGCTAGCACGGGGCTCCCTGCCACGGGGCACAAGGCGTGCGTTGAGATGCGCTGTCTTTTATGATGCTTAAATAGGAACTGCTGTACTACCTTAATGGTGTCAAGTGTAAAGAGCATTAGAAAATCTGCTTTTATGAATAGAAGAAAAAGTTTGCTTCCTTTTTAGATATAACTGTTCTGATTTTCTGCCTTTCCAACACCTTTTTGCCCTTTACAGTGTCAGTGTAGGATGGTATTGTCCTACTCTTCTCAGTTAGTATAATTTTCACCTCAGAGGACAGAACTAGGATTTTTTTTCTTTTTAAGTTTAAAAATAACAAAATTATACCACGTAGGCCATATGGCAGAAAAAGGAGGTGAGAAAGATGAAGGGAAGTTCAGAGCAAGAGGGTTGGTGGAATTGTTGGATTTGGTCCTTTTGCTTTTCTGTAGGTGATTTATCTACAACATCACTCTGTTCCTTCTTTAAATGGGCTTATAGTCTACAATTTTAATTTCATAATGACTTTCATAAAGAAAATTCCTGCTGTAATGGGCAGTGGGGTTATGATTAATTTTGAATTAACGATGCTGATTATTTGAAGCTGAAAAGCAAACTTTATGAAGAGGTGGATTCATCTGTCGTTTCTGGGAACCATCTAGTCAATGACAGACACAATAAAGTAACCACTTATGTAGTCTTTGAAGTTTGGGTTTTCTCTTGTCAGGTGTCTTTCCAGAGGAAGCACGTTACGTTGCTTTGCACCAGTCCAAAAAGAGCAGAAAAGTCCACAGAGAATTTCTTCTAAATCTTTGATAATTATGAAATATCTGACCTTAATATAGGAGAGTTTTCATTAGGACTTTGCTCTTTCTTTCCCTAGATTCATTTCGCGTAGTTCAACAAGTATGTGATGAAGTATGAGTGGGGTAAGTTTGGGCATTATTCTTATGAGTTGGTCCATGGCTTCAGTAGATGAGGCTCTAACAGTCCATCGAGTGACTGCAAGGTTTCTCCTGCCTGCTCCCTTGCTCTCGACCTGCTGGTGGTGGCGTAGTGCTGCAGCTGGAGCGGGGGTAAAGGGCAGAGGGAAGCAAACGAACAGCAGGACTTCCCCGGGATGCGCAGGGTTAACTTCTGTCCATCTGTTGTGAGTTACTCCAGTTTAAACCTCTGGCTGTTCTTTCGGTGCAGCAATGCATTTTGGCACAGGTCTAGAATCAGCATAGGGGGTTTCGGTAAATAACGCAAACTGGAACTGAGTGGAGCCTTGAACTCCGGAGAGGGGACGTGCGGACCCTCCAGGAGGTGTGCTGCTGGAGGAGCTGTGCTTGGGCAGGGTGCTGCGAAAAGCCCGACAGCCCGCAGCTCTTCCAGAGCAGTTGTGCCGAGGGGTGGAACCGGCTCTGGTGAGCACACTGAGGCGGTCGTTTATATTAAACCCTGTGGCAGTAATGGTCTTGAGGATCTGTAAATATGAACGAAATAGCCTTTGGAGAAGTTTTGTGTAAATGTGTGGAAGTGTAGCTGGTGTACCAGACGGGCACGGTCTGTTGGAGCAGGAGTGTACTGGTTTGGTTTTGCCGTGGCAGAAGGCACAGCCTCCCGGCGGGCTCGGGGACCACGGGCCGTGCAGCGCAGCGAGGCGAGGGCAGCTGCCGGCATGGCGCCTGCGGACGGCCTGGCTTTGCCGGGGCAGCCCTTGTGTTCAGCGCACTGTGCCTGGCCCAGGAAGAGCCATCTGCAGAAATGTCCCCGCGCCTGATGCGTCCAGCCTTGCGCCATGCCCCCGTGCCAGCACCAGGCTTGACGTGACGCGGGGCTTGTCCTGGTGTTCCTGCGCTCCGTGGTCACGGCTGCTGCCTGCAGGTGGGGTGGCCGGGGGGGTGAGTGCTGCCGGGCCGGGGCGGAGGGTGGCCTTGGGGTGTCCCGGCTCCTCCAGCTGCTCCTGCGGCACAGCGGGCCGTGTCTTGAGGAGGTTATAGTGCGGGCTAGAAAGCAAGCTTGTTTTGGAGCTGACTGTAGTGATTGTTTCTGAGTGTTATGGCCTTTGATATTCTTCTATGTTCTGTTAATGAAAAGGAGAACATTTGGATACAGATATGACTGGATGATATGTCCTGGCTGACCGGGGAGGTCCCAGCTGACCAGAGGTTAGCGAATGTGACACCCATGCACAAGAAGGGATGGAAGGAGGACCCAGGGAACTATAGGCCGGTCAGTCTGACCTCAGTGCCTGGGAAGGCTGGGAGCACATCATCCTCAGTGCCATCACACGGCACGTGCAGGACAAGCGGGCGATCATGCCCAGTAGCATGGGTTCATGAAAGGCAGGTCCTGCCTGACAAACCTGATCTCCTTCTGTGACAAGGTGACCCACTTAGTGGATGAGGGAAAGGCTGTGGATGTTGTTTGCCTGGACTTTAGTAAAGCCTTCGACACCGTGTCCCACAGCATTCTCCTGGAGAAACTGGCTGCTCATGGCTTGGATGGGCATACGCTTTGCTGGGTAACGAACTGGCTGGAAGGCCGTGCCCAGAGAGTGGTGGTGAATGGAGTGAAATCCAGTTGGTGGCCGGTCACGAGTGGTGTCCCCCAGGGCTCAGCGTTGGGGCCAGTTCTCTTTAATGTCTTTATCAACGACCTGGACAAGGGGATTGAGTGCACCCTCAGGCAGTTTGCAGATGACACTAAGGCAGGAGTGTTGATCTTGAGGGCAGGAAGGCTCTACAGAGTGATCTGGACAGGCTGGATCAATGGGGCAAGGCCAATGGTGTGAGGTTCAAGGCCAAGTGCCGGGTCCTGCCCTTGGGTCACACCAACCCCATGNAGGAGAACACTTGAGTCACACCAATCCCATGGGCACTACAGGCTTGGGGAGAGTGGCTGGAGAGCCCTGGGGGTGCTGGTCAACAGCGGCTGAACAGGAGCCGGCAGTGTGCCCAGGTGGCCAAGGAGGCCAACGGCATCCTGGCCTGTATCAGGACTAGCGTGGTCAGCAGGACTGGGCCAGTGATGGTCCCCCTGTACTCGGCACTGGTGAGGCCCCACCTCGAGTGCTGTGTTCAGTTTTGGGACCCCCACGACAAGACAGACATTGAGGTGCTGGAGCGTGTCCAGAGAAGGGCAACGGAGCTGGTGAGGGCTCTGGAGCACGTCTTGTGGGGAGCGGCTGAGGGAGCTGGGGGTGTTCAGCCTGGAGAAGAGGAGGCTGAGGGGAGACCTTCTCGCTCTCTACAGCTCCCTGAAAGGTGGGGGTAGCGAGGGGGGGTCGGTCTCTTCTCCCAAGGAACAGGCGATGGGACAAGGGGAATGGCCTCAAGTTGCACCAGGGGAGGTTTAGGGTGGATATGAGGAGAAATTTCTTCATGGAAAGGGCTGTCAAGCAGTGGCACAGTCTGCCCAGGGCAGTGGTGGAGTCGCCATCTCTGGAGGTGTTTAACAGCCGGGCAGCCATGGTGCTGAGGGACATGGGGTAGTGGTGGGCTTGGCCGTGCTGGGTTAACGGTTGGACTCGATGATCTTAAAGGTCCCTTCCAACCAAAACGATTCTATGATTCTAACCTAGATGATCCCGTGATTCTATGTTTCTATGATTCTGTGACAGTTGTGCTGATGCTTCTAAAACATACAGCTATAGTTACACAAATGTTGAAAAGATGATAATGATTATCCTTTCAATTGCAAAAAATTTACTTTCTAATTTGCTTAGTTCTTCTTAATACCCATCCTCATATTCATGCTTGATGTGTGTCATGTCATGCATCATCTGCCAGGATAATAGAAAACTGTCATTAGACATTAGGGAGGTGCTTGGATATATACTGTAAATAGCAGTTAGTAAAACCGTGCTAGTGAGGGTGTGAGTGAAGCCGTTAGGAGTTTAATACATCACTTTGGAAGTATTGAGGTTAGCTAGTCCTTCGCTCGGTGATCTTCCTGACCTTCGTCCCTTCTGCAGCCCCAGGGGCTCCTCACCTCTCTGTGTCCCCGTCGCTGGTGGCTCCGCAGGGACGAGATGGTGGAGTTAGGGTTTCCCTCTCTGCAGCACTGCATCTCTCTTCGTGGGAGCCCAGTGGTTGTGCCGGTGTCCCTGCCTCGGTGCCAGTGCATGCAGCAGGGACAGTTCCTCCCCGGGACTGCTCCTTGGCCGGCTCAGCACTCCCAGCTCCCGCTTCCCGCCCTGGGCAGGAGCACATCCAGCGGGGGTCCCGGTACCCAGAAGGGAAGGGCTAATCCTTTTTAACCTAGCCTTGATTAATTGTTCGCACTACCTCCAAAGTTGTATCAGTGGAAAGTACACAAATCGGGCAGAAGGAGGACGTGTTGTGAACTTTCGGAGCGCTGTCGTTTGTTTGTATTGCTCTTTATTACGGCACACAAGGAGAAGAGCCAAGGCTTTATAGCAGTCTTAGAACACTTGTTTTGCAAACAAAATCCCCTACAAAAATAATTCATATTCTTGTATATAGGCATGCTGTGAAATTTTTCCTCGTAAATAAAGTAAAATAGTAAAATTTTAGTCTGGTTTATATCGGGATTATAAAACCAGGAAAATTGGATTTTAAGTATGGATATAGTAGATGGAATATAAGTTTTCACATAAATCTGACATGTAATTTCAAGGGAAACGCTGGAAGAACTATTGTACCAGTAGAGAAGGAATGCATTTCAACTATGGACATGCAGAAACATGATTTGTAATATTATCTTCTACTCATATACAATTCTATGCGGTGAATTTTGCGTTGTCAGAAGATTTTTTTTAAACCTCTTAAAAAAGGCAGCTACTGTAGGAAGTTGTGAAACTTTCAGGAAATTATTCAGTTTTACTTACTTTGCTTGTAGAGTTTAGGGTCTAGATGTTGTGTATGAGAGGCTCGGTCTGCCGTTGGGGGGAGCAGAGCTTTCCCCCTGGAGCCACGGTGCGGTCTCAGTAGCACGGCTGAGCGGGCAGGTTCGGGGAGAGGGTGGCATGGGATGGAGAGGACAACCTGTTTAAGTCCTATTTCCAAGGACTAGGGTATTGAATTCAACACAGCAAGGCACTAACTTGTCTTACACAAGAAATCTGCTGTCAGCAAATACTAAATTTTGATAAAAAAATGAGAATTTTTGTAATTGTACATTTTTATATTCTGAATACTGGATTTAATGCTGTGTTGTTTTCTTCACGGGTCCCCTGAAAATGGAAAACTGATAGAGAGAAACAGACAGAATGGAATTTGGCCTTTGCAGCTGTGCAAAGCTGTCGTGGCAGCGAGGGGTGAGCTGACGTCCCCGCCGGTGAGCGGGCTGCCCGTGCCACCCTACGAGTCTCATTTTTGCAGTCGTTCTGCTCCGCAGGATGATGCCGGACACCACCCACTTCACTTCGAAAAGAGGGATTTCGCTGGTGTGCGCACATCTGGAAGGTTTGGCCCATTCCATTTTGCTGATAATGACACTCAGAGAGTGAACCACATGGCAGCCACGCTCAGGGGCTGCACAGGGTTACGCAAATGTGAGTGGACGCGCGGAAAGGCAGACGGTATTTGCAAGAGTTTATTGAAGAGAAACAATGCGGAATTCAGAGAACATGTGGAGAAGAGGTCTTGAGAGCTGAAAGAGCTTTACAACAGCATGAAATGAAAAGATCAAGATTATTGAAAATGTGAGGCAAAGGCATACTCAGTTCTTAGAAGTGAGAAACAAAACTCTTTTGAGTGTTCGTTAGGTCAAGACTTCAGTGCTTGACGTGTTGCTTTGAGACAGGCTTGGTTGAGACTCGATGGATGGAGGAAACGTGAAGATACCGTAAAGAAAAGACAAAGAACTGTTGAGGAAAATAGAGAACAAATGAAGAAATATTAGCCATTGATAAAGAATTTTAATGATGTGTCTTAACAGTCCATACTGTAAATGTGAATATATTGCACAAGAGGAGACTATTTTGCATACTTGAATACATCTGTATGCTTGAAGGATATTTTCAGGAAGTACTTGTTTGTTGAATAAACCAAATGACAGATAACTCCTACCTAGATTCACAAATAGATCAAGATTTGGATTATAGTATTGTAGAGAAAAAGCTCTTCTAAAATAAAAAGTGCAACCTCAAAAGAAATGTAATGTTTCCTACTCCTCTTGTAACCGGGAAGAGCGAGGTGACCTCGGGGCTCAGGTAGCTCGTGCCGTTACATCCGTGCTCGGGTGGTGAACAGTAGCGGGTGTGCGAAGGGCCGGGTGCCACATGCTCCGCGGGGTCCTGCTCCCACGGCAGAGGGGCAGCTCCCGTGCCGCAGTGCTGCCGGGGAGGGGACCCGCCGCGCTTTGCCCCTGCTGGCGAGGGCTGCAGGGCCGGAGCTTCGCGTAGGAATGAAGCGGGTGCCTCGCTCTTTCCTTTGCATAGTGAATATTTGTACTCCGCCGTGCTGCTGCTGCCCAAAATATTTGCGTAGTAACATCTCACTTAGGTTAGAGACAGGCACTGCAATCTGCTTATGAGTTGCACAGTGCATTGTTAAATTGAATGCTGAAGTGAAATGAGTGATGCCAAACTTTAAGTGGTTCCTGACTTAAGCCATTTTGGGTGTGAAAAAAATGAATCGAGCATGTCACTGTGTATTTTGGAGTATATCCTAGTTCAGTTGGGATAAGGTCTTTAACCAGACAGGTTAGCTTTTTTTAAATGAATGCTAAAAGTAAATTGCCTAATACAGTTTTACTCTATACCCAGAAATTGCTTTTTTATGATTTTATTTGTAAGTATTATTTTCAAAGGCAGTTTACAAGTTGCCATTTGCTGTGAAAATTGACTTAAAAATAAATGTGAAGTTCCGTGTTTGCTGGATCTGAGGTGAGTTAATCCATTTCCATTCTGTGTTTCACCGGGTTTGTAAAAGTTCTGTAGGATGAAGTAAGTTACAGCTGTCTCATGGATTCCTTGATTTATGACCTCCGTGTCACCGAGGCCCATCAACTGTGCTCTTTTGATTTACACTTGTGATGAGTAGTAAATTAATAAATGATGCACAAAATGTAATTGAGTGCTGCTCACTCCCCTTAAGCTGTTTATTCTTCAGGCTAAGGGAGATCAGAAACAATAACGGTGTTGCAGAAGAATCAATTACAGAGAGACAGGTGAGCTGACGGGAGAAGCTGGGTTTGCCTGGCTGGGCCAGGAGGCGGTGGGGAGGTGACGAGGTGCTGCTCTGCGAGAGCCTTTGTGGAGAGTTCCTGCTGTGGCTGGAAGCTGGGGGCAGATTTGGAGAGTAAGTAAGTTGCAGTTATTGAACAGCCGGTGCGACCAGCCATGGGAACAGCTCACTTGGAGATGGGGTCGATCACTTGAAGTCACTAAATCAAACCGGATGGATGTCTCTGCACTAGTCAGCCAGAAATTATGGGCTTCATATGGGAATCACAGAATGAAAATTGGTTATGTTATGTAGATGGTCAGATTAGGTAATTGTAGTAGTCTCTTTCTGGCTGTAAAATCAGAAATCGGTAAATGCTTGTTGTTGTCACAAGTGCCGGCGGGTGCAGTTCTGAGTGCAGGCAGGTTGCCGCTCGGAGGAGGATCCCCTTTGGGCAGGTTTCTCCCACTGCTGGATTAATCCCTAACAGGAGTATTACTTCACTAACTGCTGTACTAGGGTGTAATAGCATGATTAAAACAAGCACCAGCATTTCTTTCCGAGCATGATTATGCCACATAGTCAGGCTGAACCCCAATCCTATCAACTTGCATTTCTCTGCCAGGAGTAGCTTTCCTGCGTCTGCAGTAGGAGCGGCAGTAACCTGGGCTTCCAGTGGAGCGCACGGGGTCACCGGTGCCCTGAACGAAACATGTTCAAACTCTGAATATTTATGGAAGTGCTGAAATTTCATGTCGCTCCTCTAATTTGAACTGAGCTGTCATATAGATGTAATGAAAACGCACTCGTTCTTAGAAAATATAGAACTGTAACACTAAACCCACTGTTCACATTTACCTGGCTAAAAAAAATTACAAAATTAACCACCACACTGTAGTCTCTGATTCAGCTCAGATTTGCCTGCAATCCCACACAAATCAGTAAATATCTGGTATTTCAGATTGAATGGCGTAGCATTAAATATGTGCCCGGTGCCGTGCCAGGGCTGTGCCGGTGCCTGGGGCTTGGCGGTGCCGTGCCAGGGCTGTGCCCGTGCCCGGGGCTCGGCGGTGCCTGGCGCTGCTCCCCACCAGGGACACGTTTTTCCCTTCCCTCTGCCGGTTCTGCTGCAGTAACCTTTTCCCGGCCGCAAGCTGCCTTTGACATGTCTTCTACTTCCAGTAGTTCCCCCTCTGTTTTCATACACAGTTACGCTTTGGGTTCGTTTTGCATAAATTGTTTGTGTGTCTGTGTCACTGTGGAAATGCGCCTGGCACGTATTGGTGGCCACACTACAGGAATCCTCCTCTGGGCCCCAGATCAAATCATGGAATAACAACTTCTATGTATTGTTATTAGGATGAACACCACTGGTCATCTTATAAAAAAGAGAATATGGTTCGGGATGTTTGCCTGTAAATAGCCTTTTCCTAAAAAAACTAGTCTTATGGGGTAGAAACAATTAATTTTTTAGCTATACATAATTTGGTTAGAAAAAGCTTTCACAAAAATATAGATAATGTATTTTATAAAAGTTATATGTTGGACAAATGTTAAATATTTTACAAGCACATCGGCTGTGCCTGAAACTTCTTTGCTGTTCTTACTTACCAGTTGAAGGTAATATCTGTAATTTATTGGAGAAAAAGCAATTGAAATACTCAGCATAAGATAAATGATCTTTTTCGCTGAAGTATCGAGTCTGTAATTACCGTATGAACAGATTAGGAAAAATAACGTTCCATCATATCTCCTGTTCAGCATTTACAGAAATTCTGGGTATTTATTTAATATTTAAATAGCCCATCTCCCAGCGTGTTTTCATTGTTTGATGTGGTCGAGCAGTTCTCTGATACCCTTCATCATTCATCTGGATTATTTTTGCAGGCATACAATATTTTAAAACTCTGTCTTTTTATCTGCTGAGTATTTTTACCCAAGTGTTTTGTTAAACTGCCAACGAGTCCCACAGGGCAATATGTTTAAATTAAACATATATTAATGCCCATTATAAATAAAAAAACCAACACAAAAAGTCCCTTTATAGATACGAAGATGAATATAAAGCTAGGGTGTACTGTTCAGTAATAGGTTAGGCGTAGGCTGCCTTCCCCGTTCCCTTGGCGTAGGCGAGCCGGCCAGAGGTGAGGCAGGTCGAGCTGGGGCAGGGGACGTGCCAGTCCAGTGTCTTCAGGGGCTCTCGGAGGGCTTTGGCAGGCCAGTGCCGCGAGGGCACCTCCAGCCGGTCCCCAGTGCCGCGTGGTCGCTGTGGCATCGCTGGTGCTGTCGCAGCCCTGGGGCGGCTCGGCTGGGAGCCAGGGACCGGTGGGCTGTAACCTGCTCCCCGGCACTGCCCTGTCTGCCGTGTCCCACCGCTGCCAGAGCCTCGCCATTGCCTCTTCATCCTCCATCTCCTCCGCTGCTCCCGCCCTCCCTGGGATGCGATGGTAGCGCCATGAAGGTGGCACAAGTGCCTGTGTCCCTGTGTGTCTGACCACGAGCGTTGTTTTGCTCTGGATGTGCCATTTTCATCCTGCGAGCGCGCCCTCTGCCTCGGCGGTGGGCCGGGGTCGGGCTGAGCTGGCAGTGCAGACGCCTCCTCCTCCACGGGAGCATCCTTTGCCGTTGGCCGTGGCAGAGTTTCCAGCCCATGAGACGTCCACCTGAGCAGGAGCTCGGCCGATGGGGACCGTGGAGCAGCGCAGGTCGGTCAGCTGGTGACAGCGGTGCAGATTTGTACAAGGACTTTCCATAATGTGGTCTCTGGAAGTGAAGGGTTCGTTGCTGCCTATCGACTGGTCTCTTGGTGCCCCGTCCCATTGAGCTCTACACGTAACATTCCCAGATTCCTTCAAAACAAATCTGTCACCGACACTTCTACCTGAATAACCTCTATAATCATCTAGCTGTGAGTGCTCAGCAATGAATATTTAAGTGAAGGACTTCTTTTACTTCCTTTTACTTCCTTGTAATTTTCCATCTTTTTACCTCATCCGCTATTGTTTCCTTCCCAAATTTATTTGACAGAGATTATTCTATTTCTTCCCCAGTGCTGTCCTTTAACAGATATATTGAATTTGCAGATGAACCTGCAGACAACTATTATTTCTGTAAGCACTTTTTGCTAACGTAATACCTTGTGCTTTTTTTCATGTTCACTTCTAGACGTTACCGACATGTCTTTCCTGTCCTCCGTATATTCTACTTAAATAGAGCTTTTATCCAGTGTCAAAAAAGCTGCGTTGTCTTAGTAGGAAAGGCCGTGTGGGTGCTGCAGTCTGGGCACCCTTCCGGGCCGGCCGGGTGGCCGTGGTGGGGCCGGCTCTCCCTCGGGCACAGCGGAGCTGCCTCCCGGCCGTCTCGGGAGCGGGAGTTACTGCACCAGGCAGCTGCCTCGCAGCGAGGGCTCTCCTTTGTGCCACCGCTCCTGCTTGGCATCCTGGAGTGTTGGCAGCTACGGCCTCTTCTAACCCGGAAAAAAACCCCGAACAACCCAACCGAAAAATGGAGAAACAACTGTTTTCCACTGGTTCACTACTATGGTAATGATTGGAATTGGAGAAGAATAGTGTGTGTCTCCTGAGACACCAGTAAGGGCTTCAGGGGCCGTAATTTAGGAAGGTGAGGCAGGAGTGTTGGCGGTCTCACTTTGAAAGGACAGAGGGCCTTTGGGGTATGCCCTCCCAGGACCTGCAGACACAGTCGTTATTTTCCCCTGCACTAGAGCGGGGGACCCGCGCAGCGCTGCCCAGCGCAGCCTGTTCTCTGCAGCGGGCGCTGCCGTGTTGCGGAGGGCGCGTGCACGGCCGGGACGGAGCTGTGCCCGCCGAGCGCTGCGGCCCCCGGGCTCGCCCCAGCCCCCCGAGAGCACCGCAACCCCGCAAACCACCGAGGAAGCGGAGCTGGGTGCCGCAGGGCAGGACTCACCCTGTGCTGACCTGAAGGGCGGCGCGAGAAGCACCCGGCTGGGCACGGGAGAGGCTCGGCGGGGGTTAATGCTTGGCCATGCTCTGGAACTGCACTCCATGGTCTTCCTCAGAGTTCGCAGGCGGGAGGAGTGTGGAGTAACTCCTGAGTCCCACCTATCTCCTGACTTACAAAAAGCTCCGATATGTATTCCAGGAAAAAAAATGTAATTGGCCTATTTGTCCTCAATAGGGACAAGTAAAAACTTGCAGAAGGTGCAGTGAGGAAGAGCCTCTGCAGTGAGTTCTGCTCCGAGTACGGGGCAGACAAACCATTGGGGCGTATTAGGGAATTCTTTTGTTTACCATTTTGTTTATTTGTCCCTGTTTTAATTCTAGCCTTAATGTTAAGCCACAGAGTCAGGCAGAGCAACTCTAGGGAAGTAAAGTTGATGCCCTGACAAGGTTTTGGGGGAAAAACATTTACATTTTGCTCGATTAAGTTACACTTTCCAGTAGATGGCAGCATATATTCAGTCTTTATTTAAAAAAAAAAAAGTGAAACCTTTAGAAAGTGTGAAGGAAATGCTTACAGAAGTCCAAAATATATTCTTTACAATGCTGTTTACAAGTATCTATTTTTGAAAACTATTGGTCCTAATGTTAATAAATCCTTTTAGAACTTGCTGTCGAGACGCACACTGTGGGAGCTCAACAGAGGAAATTCAGTGAAGTGTGTAGTAGGTGGAAGAGGCTCTGTTTCTGACTGTAGGGTATTTTGGGGGCCTGAAACGCAAAGGAGAAGGACAGGGTGTGGGGCTGGTTTTTCCTGCGGGAAGGCGAAGGCCTCTGAGCCCCACTTTCCTCTGACAGTAATGCCCCCGCCAGGGTTGGAGTCAAGTTCCCAAGACCAAACGCACCTTGAGCATTTTTCATGCATTTTCCGTGGCCCGCACTGCAGTGCTGGTTCACGCCAGCCCAGGCCGCGGTTGGTGGGGTGCTGCGTGCGGCGCTGCGCCTCGCCGGCTGCGGGGAGCGGCCGTGGCAGCTGCGGCTCAGCCGCGGGGCTCTCCCGGCCGCGGGGACCGCGAGCGAGGCTGGCTCTGGGCAGCGCCGCGGCACTCTGACCCTCCAGAGCTCCAGTCGTCCGGCTGTTACCCTGCGTGGGAACGAGGGGTGTTGTACACGTCTCGAGTGCTCTGCGCTCTCCGCGTGTACTGCCTGAAAAGCGATGCTAATGCAGGAAGACACAAGTGATTGTTTTGTACTGCTCTTGGCAGCAGTTTCAATATTCTTATTTTCTGTTTATTCCCAGCACTTTCCTTTTCCTGTTTCAATACTGTACTTTTTTTCTTTAATGCATGGCTTTTGTTTCTGTTCACTTATTTATTATAAATACATTATTCTGCTACTGGTTGCACTAATGTCTTCTGGGGACTTTTTCCTTCAAAGAGGCGGAAAGAAAAGCGTTTTTCTTCTGCTCTTGGGGCTGGGCAGTGCTGCCCACAGGATGGGCTGATTGGCAGCTTCTTTTATGAGACTCCTTCAAAAACCCACCCATTGTACTGCTGCCTGTCAGCGACTGACTTCTGAGGCTCCAGGAAAGCTACCCAGATACCAAGGTGGGTACTTGATTTTAGGCAGGTCGGTGCTGGTAGAGGAGGTCACTTGTGTTGGCCGGGGTGCGGGTGCCCAAACGGACGCCACAGCTGCTGCATGTCCGGCACCTTGGTCATGGGAAGCTGCTGCCGTGCACGCAGGCGCTGGCAGGGCTCTTGCGGCAAGCTCGCCCGCTCCCTCTGTCAGAATCCCACGGGTGTGGGTTCAGCCCTGCCCTTCCCAACGGTCCCAACACAAGTCCAGCCTGAGTTTGTCTTGCTGGGGCAAGGGAGGCCGAACGGGTGCAGCACCGCTCTTGTCCAGCGGAGCTTTTACACCCAGCTGTAGGTGACGTAGCCATTAGAGACAGCACCTCGCTCTCCTGCGCCTGCGGGGCCGCCGGCACCGGTGCTCCGAACCACTCTGCCTTCCTGGAGCCTGGAGCCGTGTTTGCAGGGCAGGTGAGACGGCTCAGATTTGAGAGGATGGAGAAACAAGGCAGGGACAAATGTTTGTGTCGGCAGGATACAATGGTTAGGGTTGATATACTGCGGCTGCTTAATACCTGGCCTGGGGATTTAGAAGCAGCTTGTGTCTTTATTGTTTGTTTTTATTTTATAGCTTTTGGCAGATACCCAGGGAACTAGATGAGTCCCTTTTTTTGTTTTCTCCCGTTACAAAAAAACCCCAACAACCCTATGCTATGCACCACTGTGTATATAAACATAAAAAAGAGCCTCTGACACAACGCGGTGCTCTGTTTCTGCAGGAATGTGGTGTGTACTTCTCGTGGGAACCGGGGAAGTATCGTCACCCCCTGCTCATGAGTGGGGAGCAAAACCCCAGGACGTCCTGGCCCTCCTGCGGGCAATAAGTGGTTTCTCTCCCCTCGGAGACGCCTGGGCCATGCCTGCAGTGCGGGGGTCAGAGTCACTGCCCAAGGCTCCGGCAGAACCAGGGGGTGGGCGTCCCGCATTTGAGCTGGGTTTGTCATCCACTACCATTTCCTCTGTGTATTTGTTACAGGAGAACACCTGGCAGACAGAAATGATGAACTCTGCACAAGGGTGAGGGGGTTTAGGTGATACAACCGGCATTTCTGTTTTCAGTTACCATGAACTCACATTTCTCCCTAAGATACTGGAATTCTGTGAGCAGCACAGCCCGAATGAATCTCAACATTTTCATGGCATTTCTCAGAGTTGCAAGTTTTCACTGGCACTTAGACCAGTAAATGGCTGCATTTTTTTTTTTTTTTTAATAGGAAGGGTCAAGGGGTTTATGCCAGCTGTGGTTCTAGAGGCTTTTGACTCTCTTGTCCATTAAGCAGAGAATTCTGGTTTTCTTCCTTTTTTTTTTTTTTTTTAAATCCACTGCTGGAATTCAAGACGACTAAAGCAGGACCTTCCGACCAAGGAACTTGAGGCGGGTGGCAGTGAACTGTGCCGTGGAGTCACCGGTTCCTTCTGGGCTGGCTTCAGGCACAGACGCAGTGTGGGTACCAGGGATGCTACCGAGGATCCACCAATGAAGTGATCTTCTTTCATCTTCTTCCATCCTCGGGAACAGCTTGGGGCAGGAGGGTTCCCTGCTGGCTGGAGGAGCTTGGAGAAATCCCATGCGTGTATGAAACGTACCAACGCACCCCTAAACAAATAGGTAATATATTCTGTATGCATACCTGTACAGAGGTACACATACCTGCGCACACACATGCTAGCTGCCATCCCCCTGCGTTTGAGGCCCTCCTGCTGGGGTCCTGCTGTCTCTGCACTTGGAAGGAGCCCCGGCGTTATGGAGTGTTCTGCCCACTTCCCTCTCTATGAGCAGCATGAAACAAGCGGCCCATTCCGGTGCTAAACAGCCTGTGCTGAGCGGTTTGGTGTGCCCGCAGGCAGTGCGAATGTGCAGGGCACGTGGTCGGGCTCGTGGTAAGCTATGCCGCCCTTCGTCGCTGTGTACGATACGATGGGGAGCAGCATGGAGCAGTCCTCCTGTGGCAGGCCGAGTGCAGCGTGATGCTCTCGCTCTTCTCCGTCTCTGTTTTTCCCAAGAGTCTCTCGCAGATAAAGCGGTGAGGTGTACTTTACGTACCTGTCTTTAGGGGATGTCGCCCTCGTGCTGTCAGGACTCCCGCTGGCCGCCTGAGTCGGCTCCTGCCCGTTGGGCTTCTGCAGCCCGTGGAGCCAGCGGGCAGCGTACTGTACGCGACAGATAAGCCAGGCTCTCGCTGAACTCTTCTTGAGCAATTTCTCTAATGTATTAGGCATAAACAATCTTTCTTTCAGAGTCAGGCATGCATGTCTCATTCTAATTATTTTTTTCCCCTCTAACCCGTTTTTGTTCAAGTCGTCGCCACAAGCAGTGGTGATAATATTCTCTTTCCATTGTTACTATAGAGAGGGGATCTGCTATAATTATTGCTTAAACTGAGTTTTCTTCATTGAAAATGTTAAAATATCAGTGGATGCATGATAATGGATTTGTACATCTACCAAATATGCCATTTTCAGGCCAGGCAGAGATGCTCCTTCCGTCTCCCGGTGCTCCCGCTGTGGTGGGTGTGCAGGTCAGGATGCGGACACGCGGGGGGCGCGGGCGGGAGAGGAGGCGTGAGACACAGCACAGGCAGGTGCTGCCGCACCAGCCACAGCAGCACGTGACGTGCCGCATCCTCTGTGCGCACACAAAGAGCTGCAGTGCTCATTGTCCTCTTGAGAGAGGCTGATTTCTCAGGCGCTGTCGTTAGCCAGCGGCAGGTAGCTTACCTCTTCTGCCGTGCCTCGCCAGAAGCACTGCGTTTACACCCCCGGAAATCATCTGAGAAAACACTGCTCCAGCAGCGCTGGCTGCTTGGTGGTTGAGCCATCGCCTGCATAAAGCTGTCCCAGTGCTTGGGGGTTGCTTACAGCCGGACTGTGCCACCGGGCAGTTGTGGTGCGATGTTTTATGGGGCTGCAGTGGAGCTCTGATGCATGTGAGGAATGCACACCCCAGAGCTGGCCTGGCACAATGCTACTGGGAGTGCTCTCTGCTTTCAAATACAACTATCCTTAAAGCTGGGCTAGCTCGCTGCCGGCCTGGACAGGGCTTATGTGAGGTTCCATGCCAGCTTGTAACACCCTAAGCAGTTGCGGGTGTGCGCAGGGGAAGACAGCTGAAAGCGGGTGGCAGCAGCAGAGAGGAGACGCTGGTGTGGGTCGGTCAGTCAAATTGCTGCTTTGGTAAGGCTGCAGAAGCAAAACTTGAGCGAAGAGAGGCACGAAAGCCGTGGGCCAAACTGTCATTTGATGGCATTCATTTATCCTGGGGTTCTTGCTTGGACCTTCAAAATCCATTTTTCTCCCTTCAGAGCCCCCTTGTTTCTGGCTACAGAAAATGTTAAGAGACCTCTGCTAGGAAACTGAAGCATTGCCCATTATTTGCCACCAAAATTGCTGTGGAGCGATGTTACCCTCACCTTTGCTGCCTCAGCATAGGCAGCAATAGCTCGAGAGCGGGGGGTAATGTAGGTTTTCTGTGCGTCTCCACGGGATGCTGCTGCGGGGCCGGGGCTTTAGCACGTGGTCAGCAGATGCATAGGATCATAGGATGGTTAGAGTTGGAAGGGTCCTTAAAGA
>VZSZ01007652.1:249924-288217 GCA_013398815.1 Ibidorhyncha struthersii | reverse complement strand
CACCTCCAGGGATGGGGCAGCCACAGCTTCTCGGGGCAACCTGCGCCAGGGGCTCACCGCCCTCACAGCCAAGAATTTCTTCACAATATCTCATCCTAATCTGCCCTCTTTCAGTTTAAAACTGTTCCCCCTCGTCCCATCGCTCCCCTCCCTGACCAAGAGTCTCTCCCCAGCTCTCCTGGAGCCCCCTTAGGCACTGGAAGGGGCTCTGAGGTCTCCCTGGAGCCTTCTCTTCTCCAGGCTGACCCCCCCCAACTCTCCCAGCCTGTCCTCCCAGCAGAGGGGCTCCAGCCCTCGCAGCATCTCCGGGGCCTCCTCTGGCCCCGCTCCAACAGCTCCGTGTCCTTCTGCTGTTGGGACCCCCCGAGCTGGAGGCAGCACTGCGGGGGGTCTCCCCCGAGCGCAGCAGAGGGGCACAATCCCCTCTCTTGACATTGCCATGGGCTCAGCGTGTCGGCTGCTCTGTGTCTGCAGCACAAGCCGTGGTAGGATCCTTCCTCCTCATTATTCACTGCTGGGGTGTTACATGGTCACCCAGCCAACTAACAGGAAAACGTGGCTTATCTTTTCCTCTTTTAACCAGTTTCCAGTGTGCCCCAGTCACAGTTGAAGGCCACACCAGAAGCCCCTGTGCTTTTCCCACAAACCCAGACGGGTGTTGAACCTGTTGATCTGAGACTTGCTGAGGTGCAGCCTGAGTTGCGGCTCAGCAGCCTTCGTGGCCCATGGGGCACTTCTTTAAGCATGTGGGGTTTCGCAGGATGACTCTGTGCTCTCATTTCTGTAAACGGGGCTCCTGAGGAGATGTGATTGAAACCGCGATACGCTCTGGTCATCTAGGGCTTTTCCAGAGGGCTTTTGAAGCTCTTGGCTAAGCCAGAGTAACTGTGAAAGAAGGATGGAAATGTTCACGACACTGCAGCGCCTGCTTTCAGAAGCAGGTAGGGAGCTGGGGGGGTGGACGTGCCCTCAGCTCAGCCAAATGCAGGTATGTTTATCTTGTGATGAAAGGAGACCCTGAATGTGACCCAAATCCATGCGCAGTCTCAGTCAAGCCCATTTCAAGCTTCTTGGTGAACCTCCTATTTATTTGAAAAAGAACTCATCTTGCTCTTGTGTGACCAAGAGGGGAGAGCTGCCCGCTCCGTACCGGTGGCCACAGGGAAGACATGTGGAAACACTCTCATGGCAGCTACTTTTCCCTTTAAATAAAGAAAAAAAGTAGAAAGAATTACAAATAATTCTCTCTTTTCCTAGCCCTGTCTTTAATAAAAGTCTAATGAAACTATGTCAAAATGGGTGAGTAACTGTTAGATGTATAATTAAACCTTCCTGCGTAATGTGGGGCACTGCAAGATCAAATGAATTATGAGATTTCCCTTCTGGATGTATTACCTTACTGAAAGCTGTCAATATTTTTTAACAAGAAAGACTGAAAGGATGTGGGTTTTTCAAAGAAAGGGAAAGTTATAAGCTACTTAGCTCTCTAATATTAGCTCTAAAAGAAAGAAAGTGAAGTCTATAAAGAGATGTTATTGGTTGTGTCGGCACCGGAGAACAGTCCACGTCTTGAGCTGACTGGATACAGTATTTCTTAAGTGTTTTGTTGTTGTTGTTCTGAGCCCTTTGTTTACAAGTTCATTGCCAAGATTTAGTCCTGTAATGGTTTCTGGTTAATGGAAAGATGAAGAATGTGATTGATGGCATTTCAGAGGCGAACAATGGATGCTTGATTTTGCCCTTTTTGGCACAGCCTTACGGAAAGAAGAAATAGGTGTGAGGAGCCCTTCACAGCCGGGGGAGGAAATGAGGCTCGGGAAGACTTTTGAATGCGGCTCTAAACGGCTTCCAGACACTGCAAAAAAGCAAAACAGCTTCTAAAGTGCAGGGAAAAATAAATATTTTTAAAGGATTTCAACATATTTAACATAAAACATGTTGATTTGTAAGAGTATAATTATTACAATCATTAAAAGACCATGATTATCATTAAAAGGCTATTATCAGGAATGAAATGCTAAAAACAAATGGTATATATTAAACAGGATCATACATATTTCATAAAACATATTATACTGCAAAATAAGTTGTCATGTAGCCATGGCAATGACTTTTAAGTTACCCTTTTTGATGCCTTAATGCACTGCTCTGCATGTTTTAGTGTCAAGGCTCTGAACATGCCTGGCACTCAAGAGCTCCGGCTGAGAATGGGCATAAAGGGGCAGTTACACACCTCGCTGGTGCCCTGCGTGTACAAACGCTGTTTGCCGGCACAGGACGCGTCCCTCCGAGCTGCGGGGGTTCAAGCAGGAGCTGGCAGATGTGCTCCATGTGGCCGGTTTTTGTCTCCCAGAGCTGGGTGGGAGCGGCCGGTGGCAGCTCGGCCCCGCGGTGGCCCCGGGCGCTCTCCCCTGCCGGACGGTTCCCTCGCCGGCCGCCCCGTGGGGCTCCCTGCCGGGGACGGGGACGCTGCCCTGCCCGCTGCCACCCCGGGTTCCCCCGGCCCGGCTCCACAGTGTGCGGCCGCCGCCTGGCTGCCTGCACCACGCGGCTGCGAAAAAGGAAAAAAAAAGTTAATTTTCTTGCCAGTGAATATTCAATAATTTGGTGCCTCCTAAGCTTAACTTTCAATATCAGGTTTTCCGTAGAGTTCCCAGTACAAGGTGTTTAAGCTTCAGATGCATGTGCCTGGATCTCACAAACCACAGGCAAATGTATTTATTAGGACGTAGATTGTCTGCACTGCTAAATGCCCCCTAACTAAGAAAGTTTTCAGAGTATAATTAAAATGCAAAGGCCAATATTGACTTCTCAATTAAATACAAGGCCAGGACAGGTAGGAATGGTTTTACGGTAGGCAATGGGGCTGCTCCGCATCGTCTTTGTTCTGCATTGGACATCTGGCTGCAACAACTTTTTTTAAAAAAGGGGGGTTCTGAAATACATGTGTGCATTTAAAGCTCATAATACTTTTATAGATATCCTCTTCCTTTTTCATTTTATGTCTGTCCCCTTTTATTTTGAGCGTTTTCTTTGATTTTTGTGTCAAAGAGCTGATAGGTACAGCACGTCTGATAAGATCCGATTGAGATTAAAATAAATTCTGTTTTGTGGTACAGAAGAGAACAGTTTTTACATATCAGATCTCATAAAAGCAGAAGAGATGTGTGCGTGGTGGGTGCTGAACTCGCAGTTACCCTCTCATTATATCGCCTGGAAGGGACAGAAGCCGGTGCTCGGTTCTGATGCTGCAGAGGGCATTGGATGGCTTTTATCACCGCATTTAAACACAGAGCCATTTCTTTTGTCACAAATGCTTCCCCAGCGCTGAGGGGCCGGAGATGTAATTATCCACGCAAAATTCTTCCCAACAGCGTGGAATTCCTTGTGAACAACCTCTCCTCTGTCACACCAGGTTTGTTTCGCTCTCTGGGCTTTCCCCGTTTCCCTCCCGGCTGGGGCTGGTATTTGAGCTCCTGTGGTGCGGTGGCAGTCGGTGGAGAGAGACCCTCAGGAGTGAGCGGACGGTGTTCCCCGAGAGGAGGGCTCCAGGGATAGGAGCTGTCACCGAAATGCACCCTGGAAAACGGCCAGGTGTCTGGGCTGGGAGACAGCTCAGCAAACAGACCTCGGGGGCAGAGTTGCACAGACCCAGCTGCATCAAGAAGGGCAGTTTCTTGTTTCTTTCTTAATATTTCAACATAAATCATCATGGTCTTCTTTTTTTTACAGGTATGGCACGCTCTGCTTGTGTGCTTGTTTGGCTTTTCAATAGGCGTTGTAGGAAAATATCCCAGATTGTGCCCTCATTCTTCAGTTACACATTAATTAATACTTTCAAGGCCAGGCTTTCTGTCCTCACCTGCCTGGGCATTAAAACAGGTCCCTCCGAGGATGTTTCCACAGGGCTCTCCGGCACGGTCGGGAGAGGGGGCTGCCCCTGGGGGCGGCGGGAGGCTGCTCCGGGCAGGAGGGGGTGGGTGGCAGGAAGGCACAGGAGAGAAGTGCCAAGTGCAGTTTTGTGAAATGCAGCTCCAATAATGTTAATCCATCAAAACAGTCACCACGGCATGTACCACTTCTTTTGTTGGTGGTCCTCCAGCAGCTTCTTTCTTCCCTTTCCCCCTGCCCCTCCAAATCCCTCAATTTCTTCATCAAAAATACTCTTCTTCAAATTCCCCCAAGATAAGGATTTCCACAGCTTCTCTTAACTCATTCTTCCAAAGTAGTGTGTTCAGAGGATTTGTTTGCTAATTCTTTGCCCCCAGCTCCTCTGGGGTGACCCGTGTGGTGCTGGCGCGCCGGCGTTAGCGCTGCCCAGGTCTGCAGAGCCACGAGCTGCCGTGGAGCAGTGGAGCCCAAGTCCAGTGCCGAGGGCTTTGGGGCGAGCTCCTGCCTGAGCCAGCACTTACCATGGGGACGTGTGCCAGGAGGAACGTGGGGCACCATCCAGGATCCCTTGGGGGCTGCATTCGCGTGGCCCAGCATGCTCCTGCAGGGCTGAGGGGAGAGAAAAAAAGAGAAAAGCCACCAAAATCTGCCTACTCTTCATCTAGCTTCTATGTATCGCATGGACTGCAGTCGTTAACTCGGGATTACCAGATCTACGGCTCAGCCTGGAGTGTTTCCAAGTGCGTGAGTGCACCTGAGGGAGGAGTTCAGGTGGGAGCTGAGCTGAGAGTGAAGTAAGTTATTTTGGTTCATTGTTGTTGTCAGCTTTGCTTTGGTTGCAGGCTTTTTGAGGACTGCAGGTGTGTTGCGTTAAGGGGCAAAGAAGTTTGGCAGAAGATAAAGCCCCTTGCGTTCTAACACTCCTCACCGAGGTGGGAGGCTCGGGGCGGCTGGGTTTAAATTCTGAGTGATGTCCAATTCACCACTATCAGTCCGGTCGTGTTTGATATGTCAAACTGTTATGATTCCGGATACACTGATAGTGGACTGCACCTTCAGCCTAGTTGTGCTCATGAACTCGCACGGCCACCCTGTGGTCGCGTTCAGTGAGAAACCCAAAGGACTAGCTACTGTCACAGTGCAGTGTATTTGAGCAACAGAGATACAGGTTCTTATGGATTGCCAGTGATAAATACACTGTCTGCAAAGCACGTGCAAATAGAAGTATTGTTAATTATACAAAAAGTGCAACAAAGTTATAAACCATACAGCCTGGCGATAACTGTAGGAAAGAGACTCTCTAGAGAGATTTGTAAGTTTTCCGAGGAAGCGCTTGGTATAGTCTAAGTCTTACCCAGAGGCGTCCCTATGGGGGGGAAGAAAGGCTCAGCCCATCGGCTGGTCCCGGAAGTCAAAGGCAGTCTGTGATGGAATCCTTGACTTGTTCACGATGGTGTCTTCTCTGATACTCCCCTGTTCTTGGGCTATTTTTATACTGTTTTTTACTTTCAAGGTGGAATTTGAGTGACTCTAGTCATAAATACTTCTATTATGATTGGTGTAAAATTTTATCACTTCATATTTAAAGGTATAGTTTACAAAAAATTCAGGGCACAGACTCAAGGAGGAGTGGTCACACCTTGGAGGCGGGTAGCCTTTGGGATGGAGGTGTGTTTAGGTGTTATAATGACATTATAATGAGCAAAGTTCGCACAAAGGACAGCATTTTGTCAAAATTTGACAAACTGTTGGCTCAGGGTAGTAAGTATGCGGCTTATCAGTTCCATAGGACCATCTCGTTCCCATATCTGCTGTAGTATCACAGAGCTTGGCCGTAGGATCTCCATCCCACTCCACTCCCCGTGTTGCTTTGCAAGCAATGTTGTACCGGGAATCGCAGATGTGGTGAATTCTTCGCATACCATCTGCAGCTGTATTCTACCCTAGAAACCTTTTGATTTTGTACCTTTCCTTAATGTGTGAACAATGCTGTATTTTTTATCATTTTAGTAATTATTCTACAAGGTGAAACAGTGTTATGCCACTGCAGTGATCGTAGTGTCAGCCAACACCCAAACGGCACACCCTGCGCATGCGGCAACACTGCAATCGTGTCATCGCTACCACCATCAGAGTGCCTTAAACAAGCTTCAAGGTGACACCGTAGTCACTCAGAAATTACACAGATGTGTTAGATAGTGACATTCATGTCATCCGGATACAATGGTGACATTAGCATCTAATTATCTTGTAGTCAATTTAACATCAGTCACATCCTGTATATCATGTATCGTACCACCTTGACTAACTGAATCTCCCAGGGACATTAAATAAGTTCAGATCACCAAGAATTCACGTGATTGAGGAAGCATTCAATAAATTGCCCAGGGAGGTCATGGAGTTCCCTTCTCTGGAGGTTTTCAGGACCCGCCTGGATGCAGTCCTGAGTAATGTGCTCCAGGAGATCCTGCTTTAGCAGGGGAGTTGGACTAGGTGATCTCTAGAGGTCCCTTCCAACTCTGAAAATTCTGTGATTCCACGAAATTCAATAGGCATCGCAGCGCTGAACCGCGTTTTGAGCAGCATGGCGGTTTGCTGCTGTAAGGCCTGGACAGACAGGGATGCACATAAGGGTGAAAATGAGTGGAAAGGAAAACGAGAAGCTTGGACGTGGAAGACCAGAGAGGAAGAGCGTTACGGCTGTCTGGCCCCCAGAGCCACCCAGCACGCCGGGACCTGGTGGCTGCTGGACGCGGCAGCAGCCCCGGCTGGCACGGGGCAGAGGAACAGGCCTGTGGGAAATGCGACAGCGCTTTGCTGGGAGGACGATCCCGGTGATTAGCCCAGTGCAATTACAGCTGACCCGACTTAAATCTGTTCAGCTTCTTCCTATTGTTAGGGCATCACTAATTTCTCATTAGCACCAGCTGCAGCTGGGGTTGTCGCGGCGTTATTGTGCGAGACGGCGAAACTTAGTTTGTATGAGCAGAGAAGAGGGTGATCATTACTGTCATTGCTGAAGACTGATCGTTCCATCCAGGCATCTGAGACATCACTGAGGTTGGTCAAGTTAATAGGAGAAAACAGTGAGTAATGTATTGCACAAAAATTCCGACATGAGCGAGATAAACGATCCGCATTGAATGATTCGGCCAGTTATGCACTCCTGAAGTCTTCAAGTTCTGCTCTCCTGTGCGGCGCTCATTGTCTCCGAAATGGGGGAATTTTATTGAATAATATTGAGCTCTTCTGTAAGAACATGCACGTTGCTCTAAAACACCACTGCTGTTGTTACTAATAAGCACTCCTGAAGAAGAGCTGTGATGTTAGGGTTCTGGGAGTCTCGCCACCAGAATGTTTTCCTCTATTTAATTAGGTAACAGTCAACATATTTCAGAAATAATGTTTCTCCCTCAAGAACTGTTTGTTGTAAGTGTCAAGTTTTCTGTTTCTCAATTACCCTTTTTTCAGAAAGCATTTCTGATTTTGATTGATCTTCAGTTGTTATTAATGACTTCCTGGCTGTTTTATCCAGAAATAAGAACTATAAATTCATATCCCTGAATGTAATCATACCTGTATGACAAACCTGTCACAGGAAACAAAACAAAACAAAATGAATGCGTCTTTATATATCGGTATTATTCAAATGAGTTCTTATTTTTCTTTTTTTTATGGGTGACCTGGTTTGGGGATAGTTTTATGCATGTTTATTGTGTAGGTAATCACACCTAAAGATTACCTCCTTGCTTAGCACTTAGGGTCACTTAAGGTAATTGCCAAACTTAGTTTTAATGACATGGTTAGTAATGAATTGAACTGGCTACGCAGAGCAGTTGTCCTAATGTTATCAGTCAGTTGCTTAGATATTCACAAGGGAAATCTTATCGTTATTCACAGAGACAGAGAAACAAACATTAAATTTAATTGCACTACCGAGCACCAGAGTCATAATCTTTATATGACAGTTAATGCTTTCATTACTTATCAATTCACTTATGTTACTCTTTCAAAAAGCTGAGCATCTAACAAATAGATCTTTCTCTTCCACTTATGTAAAGACAGATAAATGACAGAGTATGATTGAATAAGTATACTGAATAATTTTATTTTATATAAAGTTTTACTAACTTCTGATGGCATCTTTATATGTCTTGTTAAAAACATTTCCCTTTCAAATTAAAAAAAAAAGTTTGCATCCATTTTATGTAGGCCTTATTTCAACAAAGCCTGCAGTACCTCATTAGGCTTAGGCAGTTCCTAAAGCACATCCTTTTCCAGAAGCATTCTTAGGCAGAGACCTCATTCGTCCAGCGGGGAATCCTACACGCAGGATTCCTACACGCACGACTGACATTATGTATGTGAGCAATCCCGTCTATGTCAACAGTGCTTCGACATGTCAAAAATTAGTCGTATCCTTCAGCACCGTGCTGACTGTTTTCCTTGAATGCTCTTCATTAAATGCTTGTTTAAATGTTTGGAAGAATCAGGGCTATAAGAATCAAAGAACAGCAAGAAAGTCATGAAGTCATTCTGAAGTTTTGATGCTACTTTAATGAGTTTCATGAAGTTCTTGCATGCAGTTGTTTTGTGTAGAAACAAGCTGTCGTGGCCATTCCAAACTAGAGTTATCAAAGAGCTGCTGATACCTGATTTTTTAAATTGTCATACTATATCTGATAATAAAAACATAGCCCCTGGTTGATCAGTCTGTACGGACAGCTAGAAGCGGCTGGTGACGTGCATGCGGTGACGCCTGTAACCCGGTGTTGTCTGTAAGGCACACACGATTGCTGCGGTGTGGTTGCAGTAGTTGCCTTCAGTGCAGCCTAGCTTCTAGAGGAAATAATGCAAGGAGTGCTTGAAAATTGCTGTCTGATCTCTGGGAAGAAATTAGATTTGGCCGTATATTCTGCTACCCGTTCAGATGTTCATGATTGATAGAGGCAAATGCAAACAAAAAAAATGTAGCATCTTATGAAGTTGGCTGCCCAGTGCTGGGGGGCACAGGTAACCGCTGAGCTTCTCTGTTTCATGCTGGCATCAGAAGAGCTATATCCATAGTTTCGCCTTTAATTAAAACTGGGGTAGTTTAATTTCTTCCCCGCAATGGTATTGGAGATGTATCCAACTGCAGGCACAGTGCATGCCAACCTTCTTCTGATTCAGTAATTCTCGCTATGCACCTCTACTTGAGCTCTGGAACCAAAAGTCTTCAGCAGTCTAAGGCTTTAGCTTATTTTAAAATGATTATGGTGCTGGTAGTAAAGCTTTCATGTGCAGTAAGGAGGAGATGAACATTCAAATCGTCAGGTTAAGTGGCACAATAATTGAACCTGCTAACAAATGGGGGGGAAGCCCTTTTTGTAATAATTTCTTTGCTTTGCATAATATTTGAGTCTAAAGCAAACAGGTTTTTTCAGTGTGCTGTTGATGTGTGTGTACTTGATGTGCCATGTTAATAAAGCACATGAAAATTGAATAATCGGCAGGTTGTCCTCTTAACACACAGGCTTGCCATTACCCAGAGTGTGCACAGCAAATGAAGAGTTCAATAATTCATAAACAGTGCTTTGTACTTGGCAGAACTGAGGAAGTGAGGGTAATCCTACCTTATAATGCAAGATCACCCCGAAGTAAAGCCCGTTAGGAAGAACAAACCTTGATAAACAAGAAGTGTCTGGAGCCACTGATCTTTTTCTTTCAGACAGATAGCTCCTCTGTTATTACTTTCCCCACTTGTTTGATCGTTACGGCTTGCATCACTCTCTTCAGGCCCAGCATCCTCCTGGCATGCCAAGATTTTGTTCCTATGTTCACTTTTGCTGTGCTCCTGCTGCCACTTTGCAGGCGCTGGGCGATCTGCTCCCTGGCCCGAATGAGCCCATGCAGATGATGGCTCTCTAACTACCTCTGCCCATTTACGTGCTCCTTGTGCCCCTCGGTCCGGGGTACCACAGTGCATTCAGAGAGGTGACGCGCTGTTTTGAGAGCAGCTCAGAGCTGCTCCCCTGGGAGCAGCAGTGGAGCTTGGGAGGGATTCCGTGGGGATGCGGTGTCCTCCAGCTGCCAGCTGCCCGGGGACCCGGCGCTGCCCTGCCTCGTCCTCCTGCCGCACCACTGCCATCAGGACCCTGCTCTGAAACACACTGCCACTGCGTAATCGCTTCCCCATCTGATTTATGTTTCTGTGCATTATCCAGCAGTGCAGCTACCTCTTGGCACCTCGGCGTTGCCATTTCCATCCTCCCTGTTACTGTCTGCAGATGCTGAAATGCACAAACAACTTAGTTAAATCACTCTCTTTGTGCAGGATCCAATGTGTTTCTGTCATTTTTAATACAGCATCCAATTTACAATCTTCAGCACACTTACGAAGCAGTAAAACGATAACAAATTACCAACCTCATTTATTTTGTTGCATAGTTTGTTTTGTAATTATTGAATGATGGCGGTTGCTGAACGGCAGGACTGGCTCTCGGGCTCCCTTGGTGTGTGTCTGTCTTGGGAGCAGAAAGTGCTTCCTGTGGGATGTCGGGTGTTGAGTAACCCCCGGGGGAGGGCCGGCAAAGCCTCTGGGATGTCTGCGGGTGGAAGGAGGGCTGGCCATGCCATTTCATTTCATGTTGCTTTGGGTGAATCACCCCTCAGNAGCTTCTCGGGGCAACCTGTGCCAGGGGCTCACCGCCCGCACCGTGAAAAATTTCTTCCTAATATCTGGTCTTCTTCCAGTCTGAAGCCATTCCCCCTCATCCTATCCCTACATGCCTTTGTAAAAAGTCCCTCCCCAGCTCTCCTGGAGCCCCTTTAGGGACTGGAAGGGGCTCGAAAGTCTCCCCGGAGCCTTCTCTTCTCCAGGCTGAACAACTCCAACTCTCTCAGCCTGTCCTCATAGGAGAGGTGCTCCAACCCTCTGATCATCTTCATGGCCCTCCTCTGGCCCCACTCCAACAGCTCCGTGTCTTTCCTATGTTGGTGGCTCCAGAGCTGGAGGCAGTACTCCAGGTGGGGTCTCCCCAGAGCAGAGGGGCACAATCACCCCCCTCGCCCTGTTGGCCACACTTCTGGTGCAGCCCAGGGTGCGGTTGGCCCTCTGGGCTCCGGCTGTGCATTGCCGGCTCATGTTGAGCTTCTCATCAATCAGCACCCACAGGTCCTTCTCCTCAGGGCTGCTCTCCATCCGTTCTCCGCCCAGCCGGGATTTGTGCTGGGGATTGCCCTGACCCAAGTGCAGGACCTTGCACTTGGCCTGGTTGCACTTCCTGAGGTTGGCATGGCCCCACCTCTCCAGCCTGTCCAGGTCCCTCTGGATGCCATCCCTCCCCTCCAGCACGTCTGCCTCGCCACACATGAAGCCATTACTGGAAGGCCTGCGGGCCCCGGGTGGCCTTGGCCAGAGTGGTGGCTCTGCAGGGCTGGGCAGCTCTGGTGGCCCCCGCGGCTGCTGGCCTCCGGTGGCGATAGCCACCCCAGCCCCACACTCTGGCAGCACTTGGTGCTGTGGAGAAACCAGTGCCCTCCCCTCATCCCTCCCCTGGGCGACACTGGGACACGGCATGGCCCTGCCCGCGCCCTCGGCCTTTCCTCAGCCCACGGCAGCGCCTCAGCCGGGCCCCGGGGCGGCCGAGGGGAGGGAGAAGGCGGCAGCGGTCATGCTGCCAGGGAAGCCGCGTGGCGCATGGCACAGCTCCAGGCGCTGCCCACCGAAACAACTTTGCTGTGACAACCGGCATCTCCATGGCGGAGGGTTCAGGCTTCCCTCCGGGCCTCTGCGCAGCGGTGGGCTTTCCTCAGCTCCTGCGGCCCGTGCCATGCCAGCGCCAGCCCACGGGGGGACGGCCGGTGCCTGGCCCCGCTGTGGCGGCCCACCGCCCACCCCGCGCCACGCACTCGGCTCCAGGGAGCTGAACTGGGTTTTAAATTGTGGAGCAATGGGGACAATTATAGTAGTGTAGACGGTGTATGATTTTTCCTACCAAAATGGCGCTACCGAGGCAGCATGACTTATGGGTGCTGTACTTTGTGCATTGACTTTTAATCTACAGGATTTAAATGTGCCTCTTAATTGTGCGTAAGATTTATGAATGCAGTGTTAAATTGCACGTCTGGGAGGGTTCTTTTAAAATAACAAAATGTAAATTGCTGAGCTTTTCTGAAGTTTACAAAATACTTATCTACAGATCTATCAGTTTTCTACCAAAAGCCAGCCAGCCTTGTGGTGCTAATCATCCGTCTGGGTGGGGTGCTGAGGGAAAATGCCCCGATTAACAATTAACGTAGATTACTTAATGCATAAACTTTCCTAGGCAGAACTAATGTGGCTTTCCTTTGGCTTAGTCAGCCATTTTTCAGTCTCTGTTCCGGGGAGCCCTGGGGTTTGCTTGCAAAGCGAATCCAGGAGCAGCCTGCTGTCCGCAGCCGAGCTCTGCTCCGCCGGGTCCGCGGCATCTCCCTCCGGCAGTGCTGGGTGCCCGCAAGTCCCGAAGGCCGAGAGCTGCCACTTTACTGCGTGTAATTTGTAAGAGAACTAAGTTTAAGGCAATCAGGGGAATTTTACTTCTGAGTAAGTGTCTGCTCAAAAACACAATGATGTTTAAGTAATCTGCTCTAGATTCACAACTCCTGTTAATTTAGATTAGCTTTTGCGGAACGCCTTTGTGAAGAAGAGCACATTAGTGCAGGCCGGTGTTGAGTTTGCTCTTGTTTTGTCCACAGGGCATTTGCTGCCAGGAAGAAGTTTCCACCACTTAATATGGCTATGGGAAGTATTTCTGCATGTGTGACTGTGGGGCTTGTGTTACCCCCTCCCTGTGGTGTTGCCTTTTCAGACCTGTTGGCTGCTGGAGGAGGGAGTCCCCGTTGTGGTATTGCTGACCGCACCAGCAGGTCAACAAACGCCCAGCACGGGGCAGCTGGTTGGACCCTGCCACCTCCAACCCACCAACACCCTCGTCTGCTCACCGACTTGTCGGGTTCATAATGCCGTGCTTACAGACTGAGAGGAGTATGGCCTCCCCCAGGACGCAGTGCCGAAAGCAGGGCTGCAGACTCCGTGGCCGTGGTGGAGGATGGGTCACTCCGAGCAGATGAAACAGGAGTTCAGGGGCACGCTGAGCTGCCCTGGGGAGGTCCCACCGCACTGGCCGAGGCACATCGCATGAGAGCCGAAGGGGGCCCGTGTCGGCGCCCGAGGGGAGCGGTGGGTACCAGAGCAGAAGAGCAGACCCAGCCTGCCAGTCAAATGGGGAACGCGTAAGGAAAAAAGTCACACGTCTTATTTTTAACTGTCATATTTTTTTAATGAGTGTTACTATTGGATTCTTCAGCAAAATGCCTCTCCAGGCTTAATGAAATTTGCAGCCTGGCCATGATTTAAGCCTGGTGTGTAAGTGACGCTAAAGGTTATGTGGTTAAACAGTTGCCGCATCCTGTATATTGCCAATGATAACTAAGACTGTAAAAGAAAATAAAAGCAATAGCTACATTAATGAGCAAACGAGTTTGCTCTGCCTGTGCTAATATTGATTTTTTTCCTTTGCTTTTTGCAAATCCTGGCTAATGAATTTCCTGGCAAGAGTGCTTGCCAAAAAAGAAAATTTTGGTCAAATGTTGTAGAATTTTGATGGCATATAAAATGAGGGTTCAGATCCCAGAGTATATTTGCTAGAACCCAATTCTGAAGTTCATCTTGCCAAGAAAAATATGAAATATTATATGATTTGCTTGCAAACAGGCAGCAGACAAAATTACGCCCTAACAGAGAGCTGCGGTCTCCGAAGCAAAGGCTGTTGAATAGTTAGAACAGTTAATTGCTATATTTTATTTACCTAACTCTCAATGGACATCGTGACCTCCTAACATTTCACAACTGAACATAGCTCAGGAGCTTCTGCTGTAATACTCGGTGCTTAAAGTCAAGCTAAAGAAAATCTTATTTAATTATAGCAGTGTTAAGGCCCATCTCCTCCGTGGCCGAGTGACTAGAAGGCAATGATGTGATCAATGCATGTCCAACAGGGATGTATCAGTTAGTTGGTTACCCGTACGTCTCCTCCCTCCCTAGCAATGGTCACTGCAACTCTTGTCTCTCCACTGGCTGGGAGCAGCAGGACTAGGTGGCTTCAGTGTAGGTGTCTGGCACTTTTCAACAGCGCCTCTCAAGCCCTGTGCCGAGAAGGCTCATGGTGTTAGTCCCATCCTTTCCAGATGGGAAAAATGAAGCAGCAGAGCCTGTGGCTAGAGGCAGACATGGTCGGGGTCTGAATGGGCCTCTGTTGCCTTTGATGTCATTGGAGTCATCTTAATTTTAAGATAATTTTTTATATTGTCAGACTCAATATCATCAGTGTCACTACCACGCCTATCTGCAGCAAGGCCATCGCTGCTGCTGACACCATGGTCATGGTGTCACTGCCGATAATTTAAGTCTGACATTAGAAAGATTAATTTACTATGAAAATGACCCTCGGGAGACTAGTTCAGATGCAGGATGAATCATATTTGAAAAATTGGATGGCTCATTGTTTCAGAAGTTCTAATTAACTTTTTTTAACCATCAAAAGTAGTGGATAGAGATACATCATGGCTGCCCATTTCATTCCAATGGGATGGCCGCAGGGAGACAAAACCCCCTTTGACCGTTCTGTGGTAGGTGGGACAACTTCTTCTGGAGCTGAATCAGACTGTCTCCATCTCACACATTTTCACCGTGAAGGTGGAAAAGATGTCTTGGATAAATTTGGAACTAAGTTTTTTTTCAAACATTTTTTGATCTTTTTCTGGAAAACCTGATAACCAAATATTTGTGCAAATCTTTTCCTGCTCTTTGTGAGCTCATGTCAGATACTCGGTCTGATCACGTGCTGTGGTAGAAGATGGAGCAGAATCAGAAGAAGGAGTAAGTTCTTTGCATAGGCTGAGCTGGTACAGGAGTGTTTATCGTGTCTAAAGATGTCAGCGTTTACTATAGACTGTCTCCAGCCAGAGGTCTATGAAGCAGTTTCCTTCTGAAGAACAAGTGCCCCTGTTACAGCGGGTGGTGATATGTACAATTAAGAGTAGAAAAATTTTAAAATACTGCTTTAGAAGTGCACTAGTACGAGAATTGCCAGCTCTGCACAGCCCTCCAAAGGTGCACATTCCCTGGCTGATTGCCAGAGACTCTGTGTGGTACCTGTGAGTCTGGCAACAGGAGAAATTAAACCAAACTTATTGCACATGAAAGGGGTAGGAAGGGAGAAAGAGGATCCACACAACCAGCAGCATGAATTCAGTCTGGTAGTCTGCTGGCAGTAGATCAAAAGAAAAGAAAAATGTATTTCCCTCTTTATTTTCTTGAATCCTGTTTGTGAAGTGGGGTCATACCTCCAAAACATGTTCCTTACATATTTTCAGTCTAAGGCTTTGGGTGCTCAGAGCTCTTCTGCAGCAGACCTCCAGAGCCTGGTCTACTTTTCTCTGCCGAAAGCTGCCTGCCCGCATCCTTGGCTCAACGCTGTTAACTGTCCAAACCATCATCTGAACATTAATAATGGATTCTGAGTAAGCTCTCCAGAGCAGTGATATAACTGTAGAAAAAAACCCATCTAACCATATTTCCTATGCCCTTTCCTCTCTCTGTTCTCCCAGGATCAAAAAGCGTGAGCTCAGCTCAGTGCAATTTGAGTGCCAGCCTGAAGGCGCCTTCATGCAAGGCTGCCGTGGAGTTTTCTAATATGGCCTGCTGAGTTCGGTTTGTAAGAGCTGAGGTTGGTTTCGCAAATCCTCTCCTCCTCTGTGAATTGCCATCTTCGTTGAGGTTAGACAGTAATGGAAAACAGCAATTTCGGGGTTCAGGTGCCAAGGTGCCAGGATGTTCAGGTGACAAGAAGCAGGTTCCTTTCGCTGGGAGGTCTCTGATGCGAAATCCGTTGCTTGAGAAGGAGCACGGGGATGGGTCTGTGCCTAGCCAGTATAACTAGCGTCTCTGCTGCTGAGCTACTCAAGGATATACAATTAAAGGAAGCTCTGAGTGTGCTCTCACCAGGACTGCTCTCCCCCGCCTCGCCTCGGTCCTGCCGCACAGCTGCAGTTATGACTTCAGGCTCCTGCTCTTCCTCACATCCCTGCTAATCAGCGAGGTACCAGTGGTGCCAGCGCTGTCAGCCGTGCCTGCAAGCTCGCCTCTCCCTGCCGCTTCTGGGGCATCGGTGGGATTTTTGTTTCATTTCATATGTAAAAGCTCTGTCTTGAATGTATATGGTTGAAAGCTTCCTGATGGCTCTTGCTTGGAAACTTGGCACTGATGAAGTTGGAGGACAGACAACTCATGCATTAGGTTTCGTAGAACAGCTTTCTTGTTTGAAGAGAAAAAAAAAACCACCCAAAACCTACATTCACAAAAAAGCATTTGGTAGCATGTGTCAAATCCATCTGCACATGTAAAACATGAAAGGGAGGTGAAAACTGTTATTAAAATGTAAATGCCAAAATTCTGTAATAGATGGGAGATTCAAATGACCTTGTTTCAGCAATAACCAGCCATACGATTCCCAATCTATCAGGCGATGTGTGCAAAAACCACATCTCATTCGGCAGAGGGGAGCTCTGGCCGCCGTGCCCGGTGCCTGAGCTACTCGCATCCACTGCTCCACACGCAGACTGCGGGCTGGCAGCCAAGAGATGTCACTGACCTTCCAAGTTCATTTGCTTCTATTCACTAATGCAACTCAATTTTGAGTGCAGCTTTTCCCTGGCCATCTTCTGTGGAATTTTATCTGAGCTTTTGTATGGGTGTGTTAAACAAAGGCAGACATTTCTTGTCCCTGAGAGACATTATTTAAAAGATGATAGGCTCCTAAAGATGCAGCGAGGATTTTCTCAAAGCTTACTTTTTCTGGAAACATGCTTAATTCTTATTAATATTAGTGTTTTCATCACCTTCTGTTTAAGCTGGGCATCCAGGTAGTTTGCAAGTCTATCGGAGTGGTTATGAGCATGTATTTATACCCCTTGGAATTCAGGCCTTTAAACGTTGCCATGATGGATGGCAGTGTAAGTCCCCGCGTGGATTGTTTGTCTCCTCGTGGCTGCTGTGCCTGGGCCGGCTGTCTGGGCCGTCTCTGCGTGCCGCCGTCGGGGCTGGGAAAGAGGGCAGTGCTGCAGTGGGCAGGGAATGGGAGCTCCGGGCACCTGGTGCTCGGGGGTGTCTGGAGGAGTTCCTCCTGGGCTGGGGATCATGGTTTGTGTCGCTGTCTGCTAGACCGAGAAGCTGTTGTAGAAGGTCTTTGATCTTGGCGCCTTTTCAGATTTCTAACTGTCAAAATAGCCGCTGCCTGTGGGAAGCGTGGGAACCAGGCACCGTGCAGCAACAGCAACGCGAGTACTTGCAGCAAAGATATTAGTGGACAATGCAATAAGCGAGCGAGCAAATGACTACCTCGGGCCATTTATCATGAGCCAGGTATGCAGGCAGAGCTCTCTGCAGCTCTGTTAAAGAGAAAAATAGCTCCATGACAACTTGTCTATCAGTGTCAAGGAGACTCTCTAATTTACTGACGTCTGGAGATAGCTGCCTCTGGGGGAAGGCAGATCGTGGGTATCTGCTCGGGCACCAGCCAATGCGCAGAGCATGCTGTGCGCTGTATTGAACGGTGCTGGTAGCGCTGAGACGGAGGAAGAGCCTTGCCCGGTACACGCGGTGCCGAACATACCTTTCTCGAAAATGACTCTGGAGATCTGCCCAGATGGTGTACCACATCCATTTCTCCAATGTACCAATTAGCATTTGAGCAGGCAATGCGCATGGTTGCTACTAGCACTTTCTCAGTGGGTCTAGTATTGGGATTTTACTGCTTTACTTAAAAAAAACCCTATTGGCTGCGACCAGCTAGCTGGCAAGGGCAAAATCCAGCACCTGTGTTGCGAGATACTGCCTGAGCAGCGAGGAGCAGGGGTGACTGCTGAGCCATCTGCAGCGTGTCGCACGTCATTCGCACCACTGGGGTGGAGAGGGAAGGATCGCCTGGAGGAGAGGAGCGTGGGAACCGTGCCACTCAGACACGGTTTCCGACATTTGTAAGGCTCCGCACCCCGATGTCCCTGTCCGGCTGTGAGGCGGGAGGATGGGCACCGGCGTGCTGCCCCGCACAGCGTACCTGGGCAGGGCACAGCTGGGCGCCCCGCGCTGCCCGGCCCAGGAGGTGTTCCGCCGTCTGCATGCGGCCAAGCGAACGTGTTCAAGTGGGAGAAAGAGTGTTTCAGTTTACGTTCACCTTTGATTAAATGGCTGTTGGGAAGATGTTGTGAGAGGACGGGAACATACTTGGAAGTTGTTTTGGATTGACCAGTAATGATAGCGTGTTTATAGGTGCAGATGGGAGAAAAATCAACCACAAAGGAAACTCAATTTTATTTATCATTAATTTTGACTTGCTTCAGCAGATGTTTGCTGGAAACTGCTTTAACCTGCTTAATTTGTCTCTGTGTAATGGGAAGCAGATAGCCTCAATTAAGAGACTGATTAGTAAGTTCTTTAATGACTTTCAATAGTTTTAGTCTTTATTGCTGATACAGGACGCTGAATCCTGGGAGTTGGGATTTAAATAGTAAAATCACAGTTATTTGTATACAGTGAATTTGCTACTCTCCTGTTTCCCTTCTTGGCTGTGTGGAAAGTTGTCAGATATTTGCTGCACATGATCTTAAATTCCAAAGTGCGCAAAAGGGTTTTGAAGGGTGTGATGCCACCCACTGACCCAGCGGGTAGGGCAGAGCGTTCCCTTGCCCCCCCCCCCCAGTAATTCACGTGGGGAACTAGTCTTGCCGAACCGCAGGGAATCAGTGGCAGCACGGCCCTCAACAGGAATTAAAAAGTAAAGCATTAAGACTAACAAGCTGGCTTTTCCTGTTTGGTTGTTTCTTGAAGCACCTCTAGTCAAGAAGTTTACAATAGCAAAGACAATGCGGTAAAGCCTCATGTTCGCAAGTGTGCGTCAAAGGATATGTTACGCACAGCCTTTCCGATATCTGGTATGTACACATTCCTTTCAAAATACTTCAAATGCAATAACTGATGCATACAATACATAATACTTACGTTATCAGGGTAAACGGCAAAACTCAGTGGCTGTTGCAGTTATTCTGCATCCCCTAGCATTTTTGCTGTCATCACCCCTGTGAATCCATCCTGTCTGGGACTGTCTGAGTGTTTGCAGACAACCCAGACGCTTCCACACGCTTCCCCCGCCGCGGGGCAGCCGTTGCCCCTCGCAGACACCCGGGTGCCCAGCCCGCAGGACGCCTTCTCCTCTCCTGCCCTGCGGGGAGGTTTTTAAAATGCACCAAGTCCTAAATGAGCAGATCACATTTTTGGGTTTGTGGTGTGGATGAAAGGGAAGTTCCTTGAAGAACGTTACCGGAAGTCCCCATCTGAAACGTCTCAGGCTCGGCAGACCATGGGCAAGGCAGGGAGAGCTTTGTGGTGCCAGCAGCGCGCAGCAGAGGCACCGGGGCAGCTGGCTCTGCTGGAACACAGCAAGGGGAATGGCCCTCCTTCAGGAAAAGAACCATTTCCATTGCTATTTTCTGCTCTGCAAGGAATTCTGAGGTGCAAACCTGGTTTTCTTTACTTTTTTTTTTCTCTGAAAGAAGGAGAATGAAGTAGTTGGGACAGATGTGAAATTAAGTTAAAAAAGTTGCAGTGAAAGATGAATGTGCTCTCTTGAATGTATATATTCAAACCAGAACACTTTGACATCACTGAATTGTTTTGTTTAATTTTTATTTTTCTACAGCCTAATTTTTTCAAATCTTGCATATTTCCCTTTGTTCGTATAAATGATGTTGTGAGCAGAAAAGTTTCAGCAGAGTATTCCCAAACAAGGCCAAACATGGGGACAAAGCACTAATATTTCGGTATCTTGCAGTGCTATTCTCTCGTCATTTTTTTCGGGAGCTGACCACGTGCACAGCAACGCGCAGGTCGGTGGATAGGAAAGAATGAGTAATCTGGACTGTGGTCAAAATTATTACTGGGATTAAGCGGAGCGTTGACTGGGTTTCCCTCCTCGCTGTGCCCCAGCTTGGCTTCAGTTTCCCTATCTGCAAAATAGATGCGTTATTTCTGTTTTCTTCCTCCTCACAGGTGTGATTCGTGACTCCTGCTCAGGCTAGGATAAATTTGGTGGTAAAAACCGCGAATCATTATTAGGAGGGAGGATGACACAGTCTGTGTCCCAGAAATCTTGCAATCAGAAACTGTGATGTGAGAGCACTGTCGTGCAAAGACATGCTGGTAAGCCTCAATTATCAGCCTGCTTTCTGGGGAATTTTACTGCCTTGTCCTTCTTCTCGATAGTTTTGTGTTTCTCTGAACAAGTCCTGGCAAGTACCATGAAAGCTTTTGCCCCTTGCAGTGAAATAATGGAAGATTTTTTCCATTGCACTATTTTATGAGAGCATAAAATTTCATGACATTTATGGAAGTTGCTGTCACGAAGCTGGTGGCTTGTTAGCCTTTATTTTATTTTACTAGACTCATTTGTACACATATAATATTAAATCTTTGCCGTAAGTTTGTGAATTGTGCTAAGATATTGCCTGATAATTGCTATCTGAGGAACCTGAGGAATCTTTGTTGATGGTGACTGAACAAGCAGGTGTATTTATCTCGCCTAGATTTTGGTGTAGTGTTTAAATGCTCCGTGTCGGGTGGGAGTGATAGGCCATAGGAATGGAGAGCAGCCGTGGGGCCAGAGAGTGGCAGTCTGCCACTGGTGGCTCGCACGTAACCTTCGCCAGCTCGTTCAGCTTCTCTCTTCAATCTGTTCCTGTTCCACCTAATTACAGGCACGCTGCAAGCCTGAACTAAGCAGGGATAGTATTTCCTTGGTACCTGTAAAACGTCGTGGTAGCTTACCTGGCAGCTCTTATACAGAAATAAGGCAAAGAAATGCAAATGACCCTAACAGACAAGACTCTGGATTGCCTCCTCATCCAGATGTTCCCCCTGATGCTGCTGGGGTGCTGGTTTAGCAGCAGGACAACCCCACCGTGCTCTTCTCTCTCTGCAGGTTGTCTTCAGCACGTGCCAGCAAAGACCTTTTTAAAGGTGCTCCACTTTCATCAGCCGGAGGGATTTTTAAAGTTCTGGGGTGAAAGGAGGGCTCTCTTTATGCAGAAGGCAGTTGCCCAGTCATTGTTTGCCATGACCAGATGGTTACTGTGGGTGTCCTGCATTACAGCAAAACCTGTATTCATGCCCCCCCCGTACTTATGGCCACCTGCTTTGGGTGGTCACCGGTGTTAATGGCTGATGAAATCTCATTCCCTGGGAAATGCCCATCTTTTGCATAATCCCTCACCCTCTAACAGGCAGCCACCTGCCCGCCAGGCTCTGGCCACCTGTGGGGCTGCCCAGCTGCGGGAATTGCACTGCAATCAGCGTGGCGAGGCAGCTCCAAAGAGGCACCACTCGGCGCTGGCAGATTACTGTGTAACATGTTTTCAAGCCATTGACTTTTACATTGCAAACAAAGTCTTTTTATTTGACCTTTTAAATGCTCTGTTGCAAAACGCAGAGGAAGTGCAGTGACAGCACGTATGTGGAAATTGCTTCCATGCTGGTTTTTGGTGTACTTTGGCCCATTACAGTTGTTACAGAGGTTTCCTTTATTATTCTTTTTCTTTTTTTTTTTTTGGTAAGGGGTTGTTTCCTACGGTGTCCATTATTAACATGTTTAGCTCTAATCCATTAATGGCATCCCTGGCTGTATTCCCAGCAGATACATCTCTAAGGCTGGAAGTGGTGACAGGCTTGTCATCTCGAAGATGCATATTCCAGCCCTCCGCGAGCGTTCCCTGCTTCACTGCAAGCCCGGCACATGTGCCAGGATGAACTTTTCTCCTGGCACCTTATCTAGCACAGCTGATTAACTTCTCACTTTATGCCACCTAGCTTCCCCCGCGCTGCGCACAAGCTGAGTGCTATTTTCTGTCACCGTTCCTGAGCGCTGACCGAGGGAGACGTTTTACCTGCGTCTTACCTGGCCGTGTGCCTGGAGCCTCAGAGAGACTGGGAAGGGCTGCTCCGGCAGAACGCTTACAGGCACGCTTAATGTAACTGCTCTGGTGCTTAAAAAGGGGTAAAGTCAAACACTGGATCAGTGCCTTGTTTTGCCCAGCCGACAAGCTGCCGGGGAAGGATTTTGATTCAATCAGATGCAAGAGCTCACGTTGTCCTTGCTTCTGCCTGTAGTCTTTGGTTGCAGCTTTCCCCCTGGACCTCCAGCGTGGGTTTTTGAGCAGCCACCCTGCTCCCGCTGTCCTTGGGACACAAGCGTTGGGAACAGGATGCCTGCAGACTCGAACACAGCAATCCACTCCACCTGCGAAATGCCAGGCTGGCAAATTAAAGCCAGGGCTTAAAGGAAAAAATGCGACTGGAGCCAGACCTTTCCGTGGGGCTGGCTGTGAAAGCAGAATCCCCTTTCACACGGCTTGGGGTTGTGAGATTCCTGTCCGTTCATGTCCTGGAGTGGTGAGAGCTTGGGCACCCTGCAGAAGGGAAGGAGGAGGGAAGAAAACTGGAGCAGGCTTTCTGCTAGAGCGTCTTTGGGAATGAGGAAAACCTAGGCTCAGTTCTGTATTTTGAAACAATTTTATATCCCGATTTTGAACTTTATTCCAGACGAAGACTCTACATGTTCACAGAGTTACACAACTCCTATCGTCTATAAAAAATGAATTATTAAATGGGACTAAGAGACACTGACTCTGTAGCCTTCTCGCTCAACGACTCGCCCCGGCTGCAGAGATCCACCCTGACCCAGAGAGCGCAGGGCGCTGGGCCGGCTCCCCTGTCCCCAGCGATGCCGGCGCCATCGGGCTCCCTCCTCCCGCAGGAGGCAAAGCAGCAACGCTCTCTCACTTGCTGGCTCTGAGCAGTCATTCCTGGGACAAGCTTCAGTTTTGGTGTGTCAGCCTGTTTGCCCCAGCGTAAGCTCAGTGTGTAATTAGGAGCGTGCCAGGCAGCTCCGGTGCCCGGCCACCCCTCGCTCGGCCGCGGCCAGGTGCGGTCCTGAGGGGGTTGGCGGCAGCACCCGCTGGAGCCGGCACACAGCCCAGCGCCCAGCACGGAGCTTGCTGACTCCCACGCCTCAAGGGCTTATTAACGAGCGCTCCGCCGGGCACTGGCTGGGAGGGTTCTCTGCACTGCAGCAGAGTGACACCAGCTGCCAGGAGTCTCACTTCTGGGGGCGTTTCAAAGAAATATAAACTGAGTTTGAAAAGGAAGATGCAGCTTAACCTGATATGACAGATGTATTTACGCTAGTAGAATTACATTGTATTTTGTGCATATTTCCACCAGACATGAAAGGAAATTGGAGATCTTGGCCAAGAGATTAGGAGTGTGGCCACATTGCCCGAGCAGTTATTTTCCCCTCACCATGCTCATCCAAGTTCTCTGGCCAGACCATAATCCTAATTAGTTAGGTGGGTATGATCCAGGAACAAATGCTCAGCGTGAAGTTAAGCTGGTATTGATAAACTCAGGCTTGGCCAATACCATTCAGTGTGGTAGGTGCGTGGCTGCTGAGCGTGAGCTGTGGCACGCCGCAGCGGCAAGCCCGCACACCCGGGGTCTGTCCCTGGTATCACCTGGCGATATGGACGGCAAACTGCTCTTTTCTGCCTTGGGCTTTCTGGTAGGTTAAGCCTTGGTTTCTCAGGTCACCAGTACAACTTCAGGCAGCAAAATACCTGGTGTTTGGCTATTAACTAGGTATTGAATGTTTCAGCTGAGTGCTGTTAAAACACTTAAACAGCAGTAAAGTAACATGAGGCGTCATTTTGCCTATAGATAGACTGAGGCTGACTTCAGGTCTTCATTAGAACTTCAATTTTTCCCATAAATGATGAGAATGAATAACATTTGCAGCTTCTGTTTCAGTTCTCAGGTAGGAGTTGTGTGTATTTTTTCCAGCTGTACCAGAAGTCAACTATCCTTTGACATATTAAAATACGTTATTCCCTCTGCAAATCTTGCCTCCTTTTGCCTGCTTTTGCCAGCCCGACTGCGGCAGCAGCACCGCCGAGGCTGTTTGCCATGAGCGTGCAGAGGCAGTGGCCTCTTGTGCCGCAGCCTGGATGCTCAAGGACCTGGTGGTTCTTCTGGCTTCTCTGTACCCGGGACTGTCGTTTGGTTTATGTTAAGGCTGGCGGTAACACTCGCTCATGTTTCAGGTTTCATATTTAGTGGGAATGCTGTTTGCACAAAAAGTGCAGCCAAAGTTTTTTGAAAGGAATAGTTATTTTGAGGGCCTCCATTTCTAAAACAAAAAAAAAATAAAAATAAATATACTGAGAAATGACATGCTGACAATGTTGCAAGTTGACGACACAAAGCAGTCAGTCATTTTTGGAAATCTTGACCAGTGATATTTTGGCTTGTTAGGCACCGCTCCGTTTACACATATCAGTGCTGTATCCAGGAGCCAATACATGTGTTGATACCTGAGAATTAAGTCAATACACAAATGTGTAGAAAACTCAGCCAAGGGGAAGAATCAGTCCTTACACCAACCGTAAAAAGGTGTTGATTTATCTGTATCATCACTCAAATGACGTTGCCACAATCACATTTAAAGTATTAAATAGATTGTGGCTGAAAATTACATTTTAGGCAGCTGAGGCAAGCTTTTCTGGTAAAAAAGTAGAATAAAACAAACACAGGAAAGAGGCTCTGGGAGAAAGAGCCAGAGGAAAGCAGTAAATCTGCAAAACGGGAGGGTAAAGCACACTGTCCAAAATATCTCATTCGAGATTTATGGTGAACAGTAGTTAAGTACCAATGAAACAAGGCACTCGGTCTTTAGCTGACTTCACTTCTATTTAATGATTCTCATCGGACTACAGGATGAGGCCTTAATGATCTTAGAGTGTAGTGAAAAATTCACTTCAGTAATCTGTTGTCGAGCCTCTTTCGTTCTGGAAAGCTTGAGAGGAGAGTTGTGCCATGGCACGGGGAGGATCTGGAGGCGAAGCCTCACTTGGACCCACTCTTCGGTGGTTCCAGCTGCGGCGCTGAGCACAAAGCGCAGCTTCTGCAAGGGCGATGCTGGCAGAACGGCAAACAAGGAATTACAGTAATCCCATCTAGCTGCTATTAAACTGTGCAGCTGCTTTCAGAACAGCAAGGGAGCAGGCCAGATTTAATCCAGGAAATGTTTAGAAGACAGCAGAAGGGGGTTTCAGGTGCATTTTAATATGCGAGGCTCTTACCTCTCTTTTGACAAACATAACTCCCTCACTTTTGGTGAATGTGTAACCTGGATATAATCATCTCTGGAGATGTGTTTAGAGTAAATGGTTATTTTCAAGGATAAGAGAAAGAAACCAACCCTTCAGTTACGGTCAGGATTTTGGTTTTGCCAGTCAAAGCTCCTCTTCCGCTAAAACGTCATAAACAATCTTTTCACCTGCAGAGGGGCCTGTCAAGAGACGCACATAAAGATGTGAAGCACCGAGTGGAGTGGCACACACTGACCGTCCCCGAGGCTGATCTTGTGAAAAGGTACTGCTGACGTACATATTACAAGTTTTTATGGAAAGGTTTCTTTGTAATTGTTACATCAACAACTGCGATGACTGTAGCAGAACAGAGACCCGGAAGGACTGATTTCGTCTGCAGGCTTTGAGTCTCCTTATCTCCAGCACTTAACACTGTGAATTTTCTGTCTCTCTGTTTCTCAGGAGGGCCCTCGCTGTGCCTCATGCCCGTTGGATCCCTCCCTGCATCCGATGGGCCAGCAGCCGTGACAAGAGCTAAGCGTGTGGGCGAGAGCTCTGCTGGTCTGCAGCCAGAGTTAGTATTCCCTCAATTTTTAAAATAATGCAATCTGTGATTGCGCTGGCACTGGTGAGGCCCCACCTCGAGTACTGTGTTCAGTTCTGGGCCCCTCACTACAAGAAAGACATTGAGGTGCTGGAGTGTGTCCAGAGAAGGGCAACAAAGCTGGTGAGGGGTCTGGGGGACAAGTCTGATGAGAAACGACTGAGGGACCTGGGGCTGTTTAGCCTGGGGAAGAGGAGGCTGAGGGGAGACCTTCTCGCTCTCTACAAGTACCTGAAAGGAGGGGGTAGAGAGATGGGGGCTGGCCTCTTCTCCCTAGTGACAAGTGATAGGACAAGAGGAAAGGGGTTCAAGTTAAGCCAGGGGAGGCTTAGGTTGGATATTAAGAAACAATTTTTCACTGAAAGGGTTATCCAGCACTGGAATAGGCTGCCCAGGGAGGTGGTGGATTCGCCATTCCTGGAGGTGTTTAAAAAAAGGGTAGACGTATTTGGGGATATGGTTTAGAAGTGGTTTTGTCAAGTTAGGTTAATGGTTGGGCTCGATGATCTTAAGAGATCCCTTCCAACCTTCACGATTCTGTGACTCTATGATTCTATGTTACAGGGAAGGTGAAAGTTGTTTTTTTCAGTAGGGAAACGGGATGATAAGGCAATAAAAGTAGTGAAGAGACCTGTTACAAATTGTGGCATGACGTGTATATGGAATAACCTTAGCTAAACATGCCAAAGTTGGTTGTTCTGAGTGGAGGCCGAAGGTCAGGAATATCCTTTAAACCGTTTGGCTCTCCAGGGGTGAAGACCTGGGTTCTGTCCAACTCTGCAGACCAAGTGGAAGTACCTTCCCGCGGTGATGCTGCTATGGACTTTGATGAAGCCCCACCTCTGGAGTGACAGCTGGCCCTGGGTAGGAGCTGCGTGCCAGGCACAGACCATCGGAGAAGTCAACGCAAGAGTGAAACAGAACAGGTAACCTCTCCCCATCCCTGGACGTATTTAAGGGTCATGTAGATGTCGTGCTCAGGGACATGGTTTAGTGATGGGCTTGTCAGCGTTAGGTTAATGATTGGACTAGATGATCTTACAGGTCTTTTCCAATCTAGGAGATGCTGTGATACAGCAAGAGAGGACAAAGGCATATCTGGTCATTAAGTCCAAGCTTTATAATTGTTCTAAAAAACAATTTTTTGTTTGGGCAAAATTACAAGGATTATTTGTAACAACTGACTGACAGCCCAGTAAATCAATTTTGATTTGCTCTGGCAAGAGCTTGATAAGGACACATTAGCTATGGGGAGCTCTCAAAGCACGTGTATACGGGTGTGTATAGAGTAGTGCCAAAGAGACTGGGCATGTGTTCACAGCTACGTGCAAGGCAGCCAATTTCTGCCGCAACTCCTGGGTATCAACAGCACTTTGTCTCCTATCGCCCGGCCTCATCAGCCTTGAGCGCATGGGGAACGGCTGTAGGACTTCTCTGTGGCAGTGCCCGAGCCCCCCCAGAAGGAGCCCTGGGTCTAGAAGGGGATGCTGTGAAAGCTCTGCAGTTCCGTGCTATTTTTGCTTGTTTATCTGGTCAGCACCAGCCTATTTTGTGGGCAGCTTGTGCTTGTCTCAAGGTATTTGGATTTGATAATCTGATCAGTGCCAGTCCGTTCTTGGCTTCTCTGTCCACCTGCTGACTCCCTTGTGTTACCCTTCTGGTGCTCCATCCATCTGTTAAGAATTTACTTACAAAATGCATTAAAATAAATCACTATGATTTTATGTGCATAGGGATCCTGTTTCCAGCATTTCAAAAATCCTAATAAATAACTGTGTCTGTTAGTAACAGTATCATAAAGTCTTGTATTTTACCATTAGAGATTTACAGGGAATGCCATGATGTTTAGGAAACAGCCTTTTAACATTCAAATTTGGTGGTTTTCAGAATTCATTTTATACTTTGTTGTCTGGTAATGCAGGTTTTCAGACCAGGTGCATGTGCTGAACACTATTATCAAAGAAATGTATTCAGAGACAGAGTACAACGACAGCTTCCATAGAATTATTGCTTGACGGTAAAGAAGATCACAGCTGAGGCCTGGGGCAATGGAAGTGCTACGGATCCGGACATTTTTAGGTTTTGGGCTATTGATTTTTCCATGGGGGAGGATGGGACGACCCTGCAAGGAAAGAAAACCATCTTCTGTCCTCTGCAGAAACTGATCTGAGCATTGTTTGTACCAACACGTGTTCTGCGATAACTGAAGCAACTTGAAAAGGCTGACGGCACCAGCCAACACCAGTCAGGCAGGGTCATGGGACTGGGCACCGGCCGAGCCCCTGCCGGTAACGGGCCTGGAGCTCCTGGGGGAAGCAGGTGATGTTCAAACCTGCTTCCTAACCTGAAGCAGAGCTCCCCTGAGCTTCAGGAGCAGCACCTGATGGGACGACCACTGAAGGTGTAGCTCCATAACCATCAAACTGTTGAAGACACAGGAGAGGAGAAAGACTTGCTGGAGGCAAGGTGGAGACAGGTCGCAGATGTGCTGGCGTGTGGAAGTTGCTGAAAGGCCGCGGGTAGGCTTCGCAGCCGAGTGGCTCTGGTCATAGACTCATAGAAGCATTTTGTGTTGGAAGAGACCTTAAGATCATCGAGTCCAACCGTTAACCCAGCACGGCCAAAGCCACCACTACCCCATGTCCCTCAGCACCACGGCTGCCCGGCTGTTAAACACCTCCAGGGATGGCGACTCCACCACCACCCTACCCCATGTCCCTCAGCCCCACGGCTGCCCGGCTGTTAAAACACCTCCAGGGATGGCGACTCCACCACTGCCCTGGGCAGCCTGTGCCACTGCTTGACAGCCCTTTCCCTGGAGAAATTTCTCCTCATATCCATCCTAAACCTCCCCTGGCGCAACTTGAGGCCATTTCCCCTTGTCCTATCGCCTGTTCCTTTGGAGAGAAGACTGACCCCCCTCACTACCCCCTCCTTTCAGGCAGCTGTAGAGAACGTGCCCCCAGGTTCCTGCCACTCGTCGCCACTGAGCTTCCAGCCGTTCCCAGGGGACTGACCCTGAAGGGGGACTGCTGAATACAGCATAATCGATGCCATTTTATCTTCTTGTTGAATGCTTGCGAGCTGTAGTTTATTTAAATGAAGCCTTTATCTGTAACGTATCAGTTAAAGCCATAATGATGTAGGAAAAGAAGGGTGGCTTGGCTAATACAGGCATTAAAATCTTGTAACGTTATGTCCCAGATAGTGAGTAATGTGATATAAAAAGATTCTAATGCGTTCAGCAAAGCCAAACACAGCAAGACCTGAACAAACCCCAGAGGACATCAAGACAACCAACCTAAAATATAGGTCAATGTTTTCAAATTTGGTGTAAGTTCTTTTGGTCTAATTAATCTATATCTACCAATATGTTAATGAGGGAGACACGGAAAGCCGACTGCCACTGTAAAGGTCCCCAAGGCTGAAAGAAAACAGTCCCAGCTTGTGGCTAATTATTTTTTCCTTAAAATTTATACCCTGAAAGATAAGCAAACATGGTGTTTATTTGACCTGTGCACCTTGTACCAGACTTTTTCCAGCTACTGTTCTTTAAAGCAGCAATTAAAATGACAGAAAAAGAGAAGAAAATGCTGCTGAAAACACAGCAGCCCAACAATGAAGGAAGGGGATGAACACGGCTTGAAATTGCAGCAGTTCAAGATGTTCATCACCCTTGTCTGTGGCCATGCGTGATGTGGGCTGAGTTTCCAGCCCTGCTGGTTCCCCTCAGGGGTCTCACGCAACTGCTGATTTCTCCCTGAGAACCCAAGCCTGGAAGCGTGTTGCTAAAGGAGGTCTCAGCTTTGCCGTACGAGATGCCCCTGCCGCGTATTCTGAGGGAGTAAGGCATGGCCACGGGCCCCCAGGACGGCCAGCTGTGGCCCTGGCCCATCCTCTGCGCTCGGCTGGCCCCTGGCGCCCGCACGCCTGGAGCGGCGTCGGCCTCGGCACAGGGCTGTGCCACGCAGGTGGTGCTGGGGGTCGCGTACCGCGGCTGGCACGTCGCCCCTCACACGTGGGCAGTACGGTGGCCATTATCAAGTGCTCTGGTTACCACTGCCTCATTCACAGCTGTGACATTCCTCACCAAGGTAAGCTGTGGTCCTCGGGGAGCTATCAGGATATCTGATTGATGCAAGAGCCTGTAATAAACTTATGACAGTTATTTCTGTAGCTAATGGAATGTAAAAATTCAGATAACATATGTTAATACTGATAAGCAAAATCTCTGATAAGAACACACCCCCCCACCAAATAGGAAAATGCCGCTCTGATGGCTCTGGTGCCTCTGTCCCTTGCTGTCAGTGAGGAATTTCCCTGAAAGGTGGGTTTGTGGCACAGAAGTTGACTACCAAGACTGAAGGTGTCCGTCACTTGACGTAGACCTTCTTCCCAAGCAGTTAAGTTGGTTGTGCCTGTCACTGTGTACAGTGACTCCCTTTAACCTAAGATGGGGCAGAGAAGGGGACCTGTCTGATTTACAGGGTGTTGTGTCTTCGGGAAACAAATTTAGAAAATACGATGCCCAGTCAGTGCTCCTGGCACTGACAGCGCTGGCTCCTGCACGCGGCTGCTCCTGCTAGTGACTGATGGGGGCCCAAAGGCACGACATGGGGGCTTTGATCATTTGTCGACGCTCTTGAATTGCACAGCTTTTCTCCTTCTGTCCTAATGGCTTTATAACTGATTCATAATCTCACTCTTGTGACGGAGGTTAAGATATGGCTGAGTATGTCGCTGAGTAAATGGCTCGCTTTGTGGTGTTTCTATTAGGCTTGAAAGAAAGTATCACTGACTTGCCTAAGAGGAGGTTTATATTTCATATAATAGAGGATATACATCCCGATGTGCGTGCTGTTTATAATGCATTGGTAGAACTTATAGGAACATCCAGACCTCTTAAACACGCACTAAATTTAACTTTAAAGCAATGCTAATTCAGGGGGAAAAAACAGTGTGCATCATCTGTCGTCAATTTGATAGTCTGTGATATGTGTAACCAATTGTTCTTATTTACATTAATTTGCATTGTGAAAAGCAATTTTACAGTTTCAGTCAGACTTAATAGGCAATTTGCAGCTCACTGCCTAATGGCGTAGTTACTTAAGCCTGCCCCCAGGGTGCTTTCTAGACCTGATATGAGACTAAACCTTTTAAATGTTCAATTGAATATCTTAAAAAGTCAAAAAGTCTTTAGCTATTAGACCCGGTTCATACTTGCCTTGTCATATTTGATATTATTGCTACAGATGCCCTTTGATTTGGATATGTTTTGCCCTAGACTGCAGAAATGGTGATTTGATTCTACAAAACGTCACGGCGTGAGTGGCTCCCCCCGCCCCAGAGGCACTTTGCTGAAGGAAGAAGGTGAAGGTAAGAACATCCCGGCAAGCCTTGCACGGCAGCACGTGTGGATCAGGAGATCTACTGCCTGCTTGTAATGACTGACTTCTCACCAAGGCATCTTATCTTAATGATGCATTTCCCTATGTTTGAGTGCATGAACTGTCTTTGGTAGATGTGATAAAAGCTGATTTTACAAGAGGACTGAATGAAAGCCCTTAATTCACCAAAAATTTACGTCAGGTTGAATGTATTAGGGGCAAATTGAAAAACAAAATAACCTGCATTTGGGTGGTGCCCCAGAGGCTATTGTGGTTTTTGGCACTCTCGGAGCACTGCTTAAGGTCATTGCCCCATCAAGTTGCATTAGGAGCTTTCCATTCCAAGAGTATATTTGATTGTTGAAGCAGTGCTTTGAGAAAGCCTATAGGCGGTCCTGTGGGGAAGGTGGCTGGTTCTGAGCAGTGCTCGTGAGGGAGGAAGTAGCGAAGACCTTCTCAAAAGATGGAGCCCCGCTTCTTAATTCCTTACTCTACATGGAACAAGTGAAGGTCGCGGAGTGTTTTATGTTATGTATTATATGAAGAATACAATGTACGTGAGACTGAAGCAGGTCACCGATGGTGGATGGATTGAGCAATGACCATGGTTGTGTCTCTGGCCGTTGTAGCTAGTGCGTCACGTGGAAGCGTCAAGTGGGAGTGAGTTTTGTAACACGTACACAAAAGATGTTGTGTTGTTTGGTCATCCTTGTACTAATGATTAATGAAGACAATAGGGAGTTGGGATACTCGCTCATTTACATGAGGATGTGGAGAAGTTTGAGATCAGGATGCATCAAGACCTGTTATTGTTGTAGTTTGACAGCGATCCTCTTTCACATTCAGCAGTGTTCATTTCCAACACACTTCCAGATGTTGAGATATTTGTTTCTAACCCATGCTGATATCACACAGATATATGCACTTCGCAACAGATTATGAAAATGCGTGAATGTTATTGGATTTCTGTCTTCTCTAATATGATAAAGCAAATACAAGGTTTGCTAAATGCCATTTTCTTGGAAAGAATATTGTGCCCCGCTGAACTAATGTAATACCACCATCCTCCTTCTTTAGGAGTCTGCTTTATTTCTGCAAGAGGGTTTGACTTCAAAAGATGTCGCAATTCACTTCACAGTAGTATACAAGAGAGATTCAAAACCACTGCTGTAGCCGTGTGCTAGTTGGCATATCTTGCATTTGCAGCATTGTGAAGAGTGTGGAAAGATAGTCAAGGAAAGTTACGTAGCAAATCGCCCCATGTCATAATGCAAAACGTCCCTTATCTACAATAAGCTCAAAGTATTTGAGGCTGTGAATATCCCAGCCAGTTCAGCAAAAAAGCAGCTAAAGTAAAATTATGCTTTTATAATGTTTTTCAAGTAGATCTGGCTAGTTTGGGGCCATCTGAGCTTTGTGATGCATGAAGGTGGTGTAGGTAGCCTGGACAATCTGCTACTGTGTCTATATTTGTACTTCAGAGTATCAGTGATCTAACCTATTTTCAGTTTTAAACCTTTTTTTTTTCAGATGGCCTTTGCTGTTTTCTCACTGCATCATAAATAAAAAGCACAAAAGTTCAGCAATCAAAGTGTGAGAGGTTGAAGACACCCTCTTAGAACGGGAGGTATGGGACATTTTCATAGCACTGGCATGAATCTTTACTACTTTTTGCAGGTTCACTTATAACATGGCTAATATTTTTAGCTTTTTACGAAAAAGGGTGACAGTTAGTGCTGCACACAATGTGAACCGTATTTCATGGCTGAAGACGGCATTAGACCCAGGGCAGGAAGAGGCTGGAGCTCCTCTCCCTCCACCCACGCCTGGACGGCCTTGGGTACGGTCTGAGCGACCCCACCGGGGCCTCGCCGCAGCCCGGCACTCTCACAGGAGACTTTGCTGTTGTCCTCTCACACCAGCTACTTTGGTAATCCTGGCGCAGTGTTTGCCACAAAGCCCACCAGGGAAGAAAAGGTTTTTCCCACCTGCTCTGGGTTCTTCCTCTGCACTTACCAGGAAGAAGTCCATACCTACTGATACGGGCTGCTCACCCGAGACCACCGTCCGCAGCTAAGGTTTGGTTTGCCCCCCACCAGCTTTGGGGTGTTCACTCAAAATCCTGCGGGCATTGGCAGCAGTCACTGATGTTGACCACACATTTTAGAAGAATGATCTTGTGGAACTGCCACCCAGTCTGCATTCTACTTTGCAGACACCCAGCTCTCCGCAAGTCTCTGTAAGTCAGTTGGGGTTTGTGTTTCAAAGTCTATATTCTCCAAAATGCAGATGTAATGCTGAAGAAAAAAATCACAATAATGGAGGATTTTGGATTTGTTGAGTTCTCTTACCTTTAAATCAATGCTCGACAAGAACAATTTCTAGTTTGCTGCAGCACAGTGCAGACACAAAGTTGGGTTTTTTTGTTTATTAATGTTTAATAAACAGCAACCTGCAGATATAGGGTGGTACTTTACAGACTGGTGCTGCTGCGTTGCTGTGAAGATGATGCACTGCATCTAATCCTGGTAATGGACACCGGTCTCTTCATCTTTCATTGATTTTTGCAAGATGGGTTTTATCGGCTGAGCTGCATACCCTCTAGGTTCATGCTGAATACCGAGTGTATTCATTAAAGCGTAGAGAAGAACTCAGGAAAGACATTAGTCCATTAATCACTTGCACATATAATGACCTTCATGCCTGTACCTCAAAGTGGCCAGCCACGTCAGCTCGAGTGGCAACGCCAAAGCGTGTGGATTCTCAGCCCCGCCGAGAAGCAGGACAGCGTGCTCTCCGAAGGAGGAACGGAGTCCTGCGAGGAGCACGAGCATGCAAAGAGATGATCCCAGAACATAAATGGTGTGGCCAAAAGCAAACAGCCGTGGGAGCGCTGTTGGTCCCAGCAGACCCCGGCAGGGCGGGCGCTGGGGAAAACGGCAACGGCAACGGGCACAGACTTGAGCATGGGAAATTCCATCTAAACCTGAGGAGGGACTTCTTTGCTGTGCGGGTGGCAGAGCAGTGGCAGAGGCTGCCCAGAGAGGGGGGGGAGTCTCCCACTCTGGAGCCATTCCAACCCCGCCTGGACGCCGTCCTGTGCCACTGCTGGAGGTGCCCCTGCTCTGGCGGGGGGTGGGATCTGCAGAGGGCCCTTCCAACCCTGACCAGTCTGTGACTCTCTGATTCGGAGCCCCTGCCGCCACCTCCGTGCCCATCAGCACCCGTACCAGACCCACCCCTGGCTGCGGGAGCTGGGGGTGCCCGTGGGGTAATGCAGCCCCAAGAGGTCCTCACCAATGGAAGGTGATGTTGTTCTTTAAAATGCTGATATCCAGAGGAAGGCGAGTGTACTATTTTGACCTACTGAAATGAACTGCTGTACTGATTGCTCACAGCTTATTTGCATAGACTGTTCCACGTCCAGAGTCCTTTTCAGTGGCTAAGAATGATCATTAAGGCAAATTGGAAATCAAATGAACAAACATGTTGTGCTTTCAGTGATGATGGCAGCATTTTACACCTGTGATTACAGCATAGAACAAGGCAGAACATATTTCTTTAAAATAAATTATATAAAAAAGCATGAATCCTTTTCTGCAGCTATTCTGATAACGGAGTGCAAAGCCTGCCTGCAAAACCAAGACAAACAGCCATAAGATGTTCAGCCTGAGTGAAGTTTCCGTTTGTGCTGGTGCCTTGTCCTCCACGGGGCTGTTTCGAACGCGGTGGCACCTTGTGAAGAAGAGACTGTGGCCCCTTGTAGCTTGCAAAACCAGCATCCGTACAACTTCAAGGACTCACCACTTGATGCTAAAGAGCAAACTGATCCCCGACATCAGCGCTGTTGTGCAGTGATGCTTGGCTTGTGCTCCTGCGGGTCCGTTGCAGGCGGCAGCCGTGCGCTGCAGGCAGGGCTGGGGCAGGCAGGAGCGGCGTGCTGCCCTCACGCTGCCCAGCCCGCAGCCGCCAGGAAGCCAGCGTACCCCAGCATGGTCCTGCGCCCTTCTGAAGGAGGGTCTGGGCTTCGCTCGTGCGCCGCCTCCTCACGTGGGGAAGAGCACCCCAGCAGGAGCCGTGGTGGTGACCTGAGGGTGGACTCCATGTGCATCAGGCAGGGACGGGCAGGAGGGATGCTCAGCGGGGAGGCAGAGCCAAAGCACATGCCTAACGGCGGGATGATTTGGAGGATGCTCTGTGAAGTTACAAAAGCAGCACTAAGGCTAACTGGGGATGTGGGTCGGACCCAGCTTCCCAGATGGGTCCTTATGCTCCCGGGGTGTGTGTATTCCGTCAAATCCCCTACCACAGAGATCAGCTGGATCTTTGACTGTCTCTCAGGGTCAGATCAAACCCTAAAGTTCAGCCCAGCCTTCTGCCTTTTCTCCCTTTTTGCAGGAGTTTTCCTTCTCTTTGCCCTGTTGCGGTGTTTTGGCAGGGGGGGAGGTGTGTTAACAACGCAAATCCCCAAGAGAACACAAGATGGGCTACGGCATGTCACGGGCTGATGTTGTGGGTGGAGATCTCCCGAGTGAGCTTGGCATGGCAGGGAAAAACCAGGGGAAACTTAAGAAAGTGCTGCACTTCCACTGTGCCCAAAGGGCACTGTCGTGGCAGTGTCCCTGGTGAAGCGCTGGGTTTCCGTGGCACAGCTGCCACCGAGGGCACTGCTGGAGCCCCGCACCCTGGGCACACGTGGCACGGCTGCCACCGAGGGCACCGCCGGAGCCCCATACCCTCGGCACACGCGGCATGGCTGCCACCGAGGGCACCGCCGGAGCCCTGTACCCTGGGCACATGCGAGGCGCCGGGCAGAAGCACCGGCAGTCAGGAGGGGTTGGACAAACCTTGGAAGTAATAACGGTCTCCCAAAGCAAGCATGGCCTCGAGCACAGCAGCATTGTGAAGCGGGGCTGTCTGTGGCTGAGATCACTTGTTTCCCACTTGAGTAGGAATGCATCAAACTGCTGCTATGATACAGCCTATGAGCTGTGGAAGTGATATAAAAACACTTTTTAATTTATGCTGAAATGGTTCTGATACACTGAAAATACTGGTCGCACTACTGCTTTTGATTTACTTCTGTTTCTCATCCACAGTGCTGTATACTTTCCAGATAACTCCGGTGTCTAATTTGCCAATTCATTGTTTTTCTCCACCAAATCTCTGCTAGACTTTGAAAAAAAGAGGTGACTATCAGCTTTACTTGTGAGGTTTCACTGACTGTCCTCAGAACACCCGCATTCGAGCAGCTCGTCTGTGGATTTTTAGTTAACTGCTGGGGAAGCTGCTTTGTGACTAAAGTATGATTAATGATTGCTTTTGCATGTTTCTTATAAATGAGATGCTCTGTCACTAAAGAAATACACAAATAAATGGGCTGGGTGTAAAAGAACATGTTTTTCATCAAAAATGACATCCTTAGTTGTAAATTTTAACAGATGTCATGAAACCAAAGATATTATAATCTATTACTAAAAGCCTTTGAAGTTCTATTTTAATTAACTTGCAAAGCCATCAGGACTCTTGGAGAGAAAATGATATGTGTAGTGTATCTCAAGAACTGCTCGAATGTGATCACCGGGGTGTGATCGGCATGGCTGGAGAACAGAAGTACAGAAGAACAGGAGCTAAGAGCAGTCACTGCTGCAGCAACGCATAGTTGATATTTAGCAAAGAAACCCTGGCATGGAAAGCAACTGTGAAAAACTTGCTGCCACTCCCTTAAAAACCCCTTTTTATTCCAGCAGCAAGAGGGGAGCGGCTCTGAAGCTGAAGGCAGTGTTTGGAGAAGCTGAGCCTGAGCAGAAGCAGAGAATTGTATGTCCCGGGGTAAGAGTATATGCACATACAGATGGTGAATTTCTTTTAAATCCTTTTCCCTGGATGCTCTCACTCTCGATCAATGGTGGTGGCTTGCCACCCGCTCGCAGGTCCGTGTCCTGGCTCCCCTGGCAGCAGCGCAGGGCGGCGCTGGGGAGATGCGGGGCACAGCATCCCCTGCATCAGGTACCGCAGATGGGGCCCGTCAGGACTGCTGCAGAAATAAATGCTGTGGAGCTGCTCCAGAAGCAGCATCCTCCCAGACCAAAGCCCCAGCCAGGCAAAGCAGGAGCCCCAGCACCGAACAGGGCTCAGCATACCTGGTAAACAAAAATATGTCTCCATCTTCAGATGAGGGTGATGCCTGTGAACCTGAAACACATGTCCCAGGTGGAGCACGTACTCAAACTGGCCAGAACTAGCTCTGAAGGCAGTTTTCAACTTGCTCTTCTCCCATGCTGCCCCAGGCAGGCGTCAGCGTGGTAAGGATCGCTGCCCCTTTGGACAAACTCCAGGGCTGATCTTCAGCAAATGCAGTGTGGCATCTTCATTGCATGAGCGTGGGTGGGCACTCCGTCGCACGCTGCAGACACCGTGCAGCTTTTCACTTCCAGAAACCTCTGACTGAATGAAAGAAGACTGGGGCCGCAGTGGATTTATCTCTGAATATGTTATATTGGCTACGGATGGAGTTCCTGCTCGCATTAGAGCATCGCTGTTTTCTGACTGAAGGTAACCATATGCTGCATTTCCATAGCATGTGTTGCAATGAGATTTCCATACCAGAGCAGATGGGCATGCTCCACTATGGCAGAACTGTGTCTCCGTGGCACCGCTATGAAGCCCGGTGTGTAACCGTGGAGTAGACAGCACTTCATGTTTGTGTATGATAAGCATGTTTTAAATAGGTTTGTGATTCCCCTAACTAATATGAATTCCAATTAATCACTCTTCTGAAATCCCAGTGGCATGCCCACCGCTTGCTGGCTTTCCAGTTTCGTATTGTCACTCATTTTGCTCCTACTGATGCCGTCGCTGGCTGTATCACTGCTGCTGCGTTCCGGAGGTCTTCCAGCCCAGTGTAGACAGCCGTTCTTACAAACTGTCTATTGTGTGCTTGATCGTCAGCTAAACGAAGCACAGCATGGCGGTCCCAGGCGAGTCAGCCACCAGCCTACTTCTCATCCTGCCTGTGTTCAACACCCTGCCCTGCTACAGACTGGCCGCACAGTGCTGGGCACGTCATTGGGGAGTACACAGGTAGCTAATTTCTCGTTATGATAAGCAGGAGTTTAAACAGCTCTCCCTTCCCCTT
>VZSZ01007652.1:232578-248787 GCA_013398815.1 Ibidorhyncha struthersii | reverse complement strand
TTCCCCTCTCGTTCCTCTTCCCCTTCCCCTCCCCGGCCCCACATGTCCCGTGTTGCCGCTCCGTGTTTCCGTCCTTGCTTTACCACCTGGGTACACGCAGACCGTTTTCCTTCACCCACTCATTTCCTGGTTTATTTGATTCTGAAATAATTGTGCTCAAGCATTAAAGTAGTGTCATTCCGGTTATTTTTACAGAGCTGCTGACTGCTCAGGGCTTACATGGAAGAAATAATGGGGGGAATAAACGGGTGCCTGCTGCATCCGAGTTGTAAATGCAAAAACAGAGCCGAGTTGCCTCTGTCATAAATGTGGGATTTAGAGTCTTATTTGAAGGTTTACCTAAAGGGGATATGTTTGGTTATGCCCACAATTTACAGGTTGACCCCAGGGTGAGGTTTTGCAGAGAAAAAGCTATTATTTTACGGTCCGGGCCCAGTAAGCGGGGCTAGATCCAGCAGACCGAGGCGGGTTTTCAGCGCGAAGGAAGCCGGGCAGCACTTGCCCCTCATCGGGTTTGCACGTGGGCTCTCGACTAGGAAGGGAACCCTGGAGGCTGCCGGAGGATTATCTGCGCCGCTCTGCACAAGTTCAGGGTGTCGCCGCCGGTTTCATAGTGACTTGGCCGAGATAAAGATCGCACTCAGTGCCTCCAGCGCTGAAGGCAGCCTGAGAAAATTAGCAGGAGTAATTTTTTGTAAAAACATCTTTTGATAGCTTAGCGAAAGCCGGGAGATTAAATACCCGGAGGAGGACTTCAAGCTGCGTTTCTTCTGTTGGTGTAACAGGTATCATCACGCTGAAACAAATGGAAGGGCTCTTAATTTATGTCCCCTGAAGGCCCGACAAATTCCCAGTTGCTTGACACTCCAATGAAGAGCCATTTCATGGGTATGAGATGAGTTCAGGTACAAACCTTAGGTTTTTAATTTCCTGCCTGTCTCACTCCGCTCCGTATAGCGACCGGCATTATTTCACTGGAGTTGTTTTAAAAATTAAGTTGCAATGCAGTCGAGTCAATCCTTCCTGCTGTGTGATAACTTTTTTCTTAATTTAATTTTTGGTTTTTAGATTGATGTCCTCATTGTAATGCGTCTTCATTCTGCTTTCCACTAACTGCTCGGTGTTGTGACTTCTGTGGAATTGTTAATGAGCAGACCTCTCACACAACTTTTGCGCCTACCAGTAGCCGGGCTCAGCTGTGCGCACCGCGGGAGCAGGAGCCCCTGTAGCCATCAAACGTGCCGAGTCAGCAAATGAGGCAAAGCTGTGTTTGCCCAGGGAAGCAGAGGGAGCTGCCCCCAAGTTTGCTGTGTGTTTTTGTGAACAGCTTAGCAGAAAAGTTCCATTATTTCTGACCTTTCTGTCCACATCGTAGCGCAACCGTTGCCATTTGGGACAGTTTAAGGTACTTCAGGCTGTTCTGTACTAGTCAGCAACCCCTTCGAGCATCACCATTAGCTGTCTCCGCGGCCGGCGTGGAGTGAAGGCGAACGCTTTGGGGCAGTTCTGAGCAAGAGTTCCTTCAGCACCATTTCTGTTCCAGAAGTCTGATGCCAAACACGAATTTCCATTTATTATTGTACTGAGGAGGATAGTGCAGGTTTTTGTTGCTGTCTTCCAAGAACCCAGAAAAGAGTACATTTAGCTGAACCTATAATTTATTGGTGTAATGACCAAGAATTAGAGACTGAGGATAACTAGCAACGTCAAGCCTTTTTGATCTTTAAAAAATCTTCCATTTTTAAGGTTACTTGCTACGTGCTTTGCTGTATCCAGTAGACATAATCTGGGTCTCGGTTAACCTGCGGTTTAGGTCAAAAGGAACAACGGGAAAATTAAAAGTGTTCGACCAGCAGGAAATAATGGTGAGTTCCTTACAAAGTGGATGAAAGAGAGCAAGAACTGCAGCTGTGGAGTCAGACTGTGGGGGCTGCAAGGGGCTCTGGAAGCCGTGAACCTCCCGCGTTCAAAGCCTGCTGGGTGCTCAGGGGAACCCCACGTCGCTCCTGCAGCTCTCGGCTTTGCCACGCAGAAGGACCTGTGGTGCCCATCCCACCTGTGTTTAGGGCGCTCCCAGCTCTCAGTCTGCTCAAACCTCTGCCAGCGAACCCATTCCTGTCCCGAACGCTCTTGGGTGAGTTTGCATGGCGCGATGCTGCCTTGTTTCTGAGCGGCACTCGGATAATTGGGCGGTGGTGCTGACACTGGTCCTGGGTGATGCTGGGGAGGGCAGAGACCTCGCCTCTGAGCCAGGATCCCGCACAGCCCCAGGTCTGCGTCCGCACAAAGTGGTGGCACCACGTCGGTGCAGAAAGGCCGGGGACAATGCCGGGCGAGACCCTGCTGCTGGGCAGTGCTGGCGGCAAGCGCGGGTGGCTGCTGGTGCCGCCACGGCGAGGGGAGGAGGTGCAGGGCACAACGCCCAGCGCCGCACACCTTCGTCCTGCTGACCTGCCCGGGCTTCCTCACCGCTCTGTCTTTCAAAGTGCATATTACCTGTGACCCAAACCCCACATTTACTGTCCGTAACTCGAAATTTTATACATGATCTTGTCAATAAATTCTCCTTTTAATGTTTTCTCCGTACTGTCAGGAGATACGCTGTTTAGAGATGATTACATTTTGGGAATGACTGCAGTTGCTTCTTAGCCTTTAAGTGAAACTGCTGGAACAATGTGTTTCTGTAGCCTTCAGGGGAAAGAGCGGGAAGTCTCTCCCTCCCTCCCAGTTCAAGACCGGTCTCAAAAAACCACCCAGCTTTTAGCACTGGGTTTATCTAACAATGCACTGTCATTTAAAAGCTTCCCGAGCTGTTCGTACTTAGAAGGAACATTTCTAATGCAGCTCCGGAGCACAGAAAGTGCACACGTCTAGCTTGGCAGACGGCTTGGAGAAACCCACTTAGTTCAATCATTAGGTCAAGCCAAATAAATTTCTACCTTCTTCAAAGAAAATTACTGGTGAATGTCGAGGCTGAAGTGATTTTTACTCCCCTGACATTGAAGATTTAATTACATCAAACAATAATGAACAGCTGAAAGATATAATTTTGATTATAAAAAGAGTGCAGCAACTACACATTCAAAGACAAAATAATTCTTGCTGTTCACTGCATCATAATATTTAAATACTTATGGCACTGAATATTAGTAAGACATTTTTAGAGGCAGCTGACGGCTCTGAGGCTTAGTCAGTCTGTCAGATCCTTGAGTTTCAGAGGAAAAACTGCAGAAACTCTTGGGTTTTGGTTGTGCTTTTCATTGCGTTACAGATCAGTAGATGGTGGTAAACGGAGCTCTGGCAATGGGAAGGTCGCTGCAGGGTGTTTGGAAATGAAAGGACTATTCTGTGTCTCGTTTGGAGACTTCTCTTTATTTATTGGTGTGTGTTATCCAGTGGCCGGGGTAATGGGCTTCAGAAGAAAGTGTTAAGTAAAATAGCTGTGGTTTGGGGGGGAGTATCTGAATCAGAAGTTCTAAGAAGCAGCAGCCATGTTCTCAGGCATCTGAAATGTATCTGCTACTAAAAGCAAAGCAATTTTTTCTAATTCCAAAATCCCAGTTTGTGAGGATGCTAAATCATCCTCGGGCTTAACACAATAGTCTCTTGGCAACTGCAGGTGCTTATCGTGAAAGATTCATTCTTACAACAGATTGAATTCCCCGAAAAGAGGCCAAACATAAAGATGTTAGAAATCAAAGCGAAAATCCAAAAGGGTTTTGAGGCTTGATTTGGTTAAGCACCCAAATGTTTGGATATTTACTTGAAACTTATTCAAGCTGCTTAAATCTAGAAAACTGGTAATAGGCTCTATCCTCCCTGCTCTGTGACGGAAAGTCTTGGCACAGACAGTTCCAAATTGCATTGACCTTTTTTGCTGCCAAATTCTATTGCATTTTCATTTCTAATTTACTGTCCAATCCAGCCCCAAGGTCTCTAGCTTTTACTACCTTTCTAGGTTTCCATTTCCTATGCAATATGCGCTTTCCCCCCTTGTATAATAGTCTTCATTTCTTCCCAGTTAAGTCTCATCTTACTACTCAAAAATTTAGGGACTGATATATGAGATCAGACCAACAATCCATCCATTTTGTTATTCTTCTATAGTTTGCCAGGTTCGGATGCTTCAGAAGGCATAGAAAAGCCACAGAAATGGATCATCATGGAAACCTTTGTCCACAGGAGAAATCCATAGTGTATTTCTGTGCGAACATAGATGGGTTTATATCCTCTTCCATACCACCCAGCTGAAATAAGACTTTCATCTCAGCACCCATACACACAGCTATAATCTTCCAGACTCATTTACTAATGTTCACTCTCAGTAACACCCATCGGCAGTGACTTCCACAGGTTTATTCTGGAGGTTTATTGGTTGTTTCTGCCTACATTTGTATTTCCTCTGATGATACTGGAGTTATTTATCTTTTTTGCTGGTTTGCTGATTTTTGAGAGTTGTGCCACTTGTGGTTGTCATTAATAAGCCAAATGTCACTTCCTTTTGAGTAGCGAGGAAGTTGCGATATAAAATGAATTACAATACACATTCTCCCTCTAATTTTTAAAGCGCATTTGTATAAAGTATATTTTAAAGTGTATTGTAAGGGCTTTTCTCTGAAATCTGTGGCTGGAATTACCGACCTCTTTCTTTCTGGCAGCTCTTTTGCATTGCCAGCTTTTGGTAAGCAGCTGGTGTGCAAGGGGAAGAGATCCACATACAAAATCTCTCTGCGTGTTTCTCTTGTGCTTTTTCCATTACCTCTGAATATTGCTGATGGCATTTCTTTAATTCACTCTTCCTGACGATTGCACCATTTTGCTGAGAATGACAGACGGAAAATACTGTATTGCTGGTGGAGGAGGGGGACGCGGAGCCCACGCGGCTCCATACCAGGGTAGGCACACCGGGCGTGCAGGTCCCCTGCACCGCCGACACCTTCGCCCCGTCACAGGCACCGCTGAGCGCCGCAGGCGGCCAGTCCTCGGACTGTGCGGGAGGAGGGACCTGGCCCGGATGAGTGGCGTTCCTCAGGGGTCGGTACTGGGACCGGTGCTTTGTTGGCGACATGGGCAGTGGGACTGAGTGCACCCTCCGCAGGTTTGCCGATGACACCAGGCTGTGTGGAGCGGTCAGCACGCTGGAGGGGAGGGATGGCATCGGAGGGACCAGAGAATGGCTGGGGAGCAGCCCTGAGGAGAAGGACTTGGGTGTGTTGGTGGATGAGAAGCTCAACATGAGGTGGCAATGGGGCAATGGGCGCTCACAGCCCAGAAAGCCCCCGGCATCCGGGATTGCATCCCCAGCAGCGTGGCCAGCAGGGCGAGGGAGGGGATTGTGCCCCTCCGCTCCGCACGGGGGAGACCCCCCTGCAGTGCTGCCTCCAGCTCGGGGGGTCCCAACAGCAGAAGGACACGGAGCTGTCGGAGCGGGGCCAGAGGAGGCCCCAGAGATGCTGCGAGGGCTGGAGCCCCTCTGCTGGGAGGACAGGCTGGGAGAGTTGGGGGGGTTCAGCCTGGAGAAGAGAAGGCTCCGGGGAGACCTCAGAGCCCCTTCCAGTGCCTAAAGGGGCTCCAGGAGAGCTGGGGAGGGACTCTGGATCAGGGAGGGGAGCCATGGGACAAGGGGGAACAATTTTACACTGAAAGAGGGGAGATTTAGACTAGATATTAGTAAGAAAATTTTCACTATGAGGGTGGTGAGCCCCTGGAACAAATTGCCCCGAGAAGCCGTGGCTGCCCCATCCCTGGAGGTGTTCAAGGCCAGGTTGGACGGGGCTTGGAGCAACCTGGGCTGGGGGGAGGTGTCCCTGCCCAGGGCAGGGGGTGGCACTGGATGGTCTTTAAGGTCCCTTCCAACCCAAACCATTCTGTTACTCTATGGGCCGCGTGAGCCCCGCTTTGGGCCAATGGGGCTGGTGGTTCCGTGCCAGCCTCACAGCCGAGTCCGGCCCCACACCTGTAGTTACCAGTGCTTTCGCTGTTTTCTTCAATTTATTTCTTCACGTTAGCATTCAGGTCCTGCCAGCCGCACTGGACTGGTGGGACCTTTGCAAATCTTCTTGGCAGCACTTCCCGTCTTTTTCTCAGCTTTCTTTCTCCCTATTGGATGCTTTTGATCCATGCTTGGGATTTATCGGTTTAATTAATCTAATCTCTGCAGTATCATCCATGCTAACTGAAATAATTCCTGACAATGTTTTGTTGATCCCTGTGATTGCTGAGTGAGAGTGAAGCTATGTGGCAGCATATGGCGGTATTTCTTATCTGTCATGGCTAAGTTTAGCATTTTAGAGGGTTTTTTTAGTCTGTTTTCTTTTAATCGGAGTTGCCTACTTGCTTACAGATCAGGTAATTTTGGGGTATTTCCTCATTGGTAAAACTACGCTTTTTAGTGTTCTGTAAAATCCTATTGTGTTCCTGCAGACATTGGCTGGAACAAACTTCATACCCCAAATCACAGGGCATTGCCACAGTGAAACACGCAGAAGTGGTGTGGTGCACAGGCTTTTTTTGAAGTATTAAAATTTGTTCTTTAGTTTTAAATATTTGCGGAAAGGACAATGCCTTTTAAATAAGTACATGGCTGGATTGATCCAGGACTACTCCCAGTAACGGTACTGGTGTGGTTTCAGGCCCTCTGTGGTTTTACCAACAGTAAGTTTATATCAGCGATGTTTCTTTCCTTATAAACTGCCAGTGGGTTGAGAGTTGCGATGATAATCCTGTCTTCCAAGGATGCGCTGAAGCGTTTTGGATCCCAATGCCTGGTATTTACGGAAGGTTTTTATAGTACAGACTCAGCAGTTTGCACAGTTTGGTGAATTCGTTTAGAGTAATTAGTGCAACACCAGGCTGGATTTGCAAGTCTGTTTAAGCCGTTCTACTTCAAGTATATCAAACTTTAAAACATCTACAGTACAAACACTGACTTTGTTTGCATTATTTCACATGTTGTTCCAGCTCTACTGAAATAACAGTGAGTAACTCAAGGGTTGGTTGGCTCAGGTCCCGGTCCTTCCGTAGAGCTGAGGACCGAGGGCCCGGCTGCATCCCACGTGGAGTCCGGGATGGACCCCTTGGCCTCTGAATCGATGACTTCCCTGGCCCTGCTGATACGAGGGCATGACGGCGACTGTCCGCTGAGCCCCGGCAGCCAACAGTGCTGCTCTGCTGTGCTTCTCACGCTGTGATGGAACCTGTGGTGTCCCCGTTGCGCTATGTCCCGCCATAACTGCAGACCGGCGGCTTTGCCTTCCCCTTATCCTGACTCTGGGGTAGTTGTTTAGCTTAGTGACAAAAGAACCCGTCAAAAATTTACTCCCACTTGATTTATTTCTCACTTGCAAAACAGAGAATTAGTCCGCATATTTTTAATATTTTTTTTTCCTGAGGGATGGGCCATTTTTATTCTACACCTCTTCCCTGGGATGTGCAGACAGCCCTGCGATGCTCTCTGGAGACATTGTGTGGCAGGAATTGCCTCAAGAGAATTTTCTGTCATGCTTTATCCCAAAATGCTTATACGGCTGTTCAGCACTCTTCCACCCATTATTATAAGAAGCTTGTGCGCATGTGGTGTCCCATGAACGGGACTTGATGAGCAGACCTACCGGCAAATTTGCTGGGGTAAAGCAGATTGCTGCCCTGGAGAAGATCCAGACAGTGTGGGAGTGGCATTTTGTTTTGTTTTCCATAGAAAAATTATAATTGCCTCAGTATAAATTAACCCTATCATACTGGCCTTTCCTTCTTGCAGTTTGTTCATATGAAATCGTAGTCAGATGGCATGAAGAGATAGGGGGGGTTTGCAACTTCTGGGCTAGGTTCCCTGTTAAAATTCTCATTTTTTTCCTCCGGGAGTAATTTTTGCCCTTGTCCACCTAAAATAGTGATAAGAAGATAGGTGAAACTCTCCTGCCCCGGTGTATATTTTCAGAGAAGCAGGGTGATTGACTGGTCGCTCTGAGTCAGTGTCGGTGCCTTGTACTGGCCGGGTGATTAGCACTGCTGAATGGATGTATTTTTCTGGATATAGCCAGAAATGGCGTTACTTATGTTCACTAGTTACCTCAGTTTTTACGGGTAAGGTAATTCGGGGTAGCTGAGCCATCTCTTGTCTCGGATGTGGCCCGCCCAGGGAATCGCGTTCTCTATTGTGCCGTAAGCCGCTGGCACGAACGCAGTCGGGTTTCTGGGTCACAGCGGTATTTAAGCGGTGCCCTGAATAATGGGGCAGAGCTTTGCTTCAGACCATCCCACTGCGGCCGCCTTTTCCCTGGTGGGTGCTGTGAAGTTGTATCGGTACTTTTTGTCTGTGTATTAGTTTTGAATTATACAAATTCAAACTTCTTCTAAAATTAACACCTTCTTGTTGTTTTCTCCTCACCAGCAGAACTGGCCAGAAGGACGTGGAGAAGTGTTGGTCCCGGCTGCAGCTGCGTCCCGGCTGGCCCCCGGTGCTGGCACGGCTCCGAGCCCGGGCAGGGCGGGCGCTGGCGGAGGTGGAGGAACGCGAACTGGTGCCAGTGCTGAAGGGTGAGTCCCGACCGGTTTAGCACGTCACCGATCCCAGGCACAGTAACCGAATAGCTGGTATGAGACTGGATTATGAATAATTAATAAGAATGTGTTCTAATTAGTGTCAATCAACTTGTGGGTATGGAAAATAGGACCACTAGGTAAGACTGACTTTTTTTTTAATGAGACGACAAATGCGGTGGCTGAGGAGGGTGTTGATGCTCCAGCTGTGACATGTGGGGAGGAACCGGGCTGCTGCTGCACGGCCGCGGGAGGGCGGCCGCCGCAGGTGGGAGGTGTGGGGGCCTCTGCGCCCGCAGGGGTGGGCAGCCGGGGAAAGGATGGGTGGTGCTGCCCGGGTCCGGCTGCTCTGGAAACCCTCTGCTGAGCTGCGGTGGGTGTGCGTGGGAGAGGGACCAGGCAGGGAGAGGGACCATGTGGGGGAGAGGAGCCATGTGGGGAGATGGACCATGTGGGGAGAGGGACGACACGGGGAGAGGGAGGCCACAGAGGGATCACGCAAGGCCAGGGGTAGCAGAGGGGTGAGGGCCAGGAGAAGACGCCGGGCAGCGAGAGGCTCGAAGGAGTCAGTTTGCTGGATTCAGGAGTGAGATGGGCAAGGCACGATTTGATCTCAGTCTGAGAGTATGGACAGAGGGAGCAGCAGTTGGATAACAGAAAGCTTTTCAAGTGGACAGGGATATAAGGAGATCTAAAGCTGGAAGCTGAGATAAACACACATTTCATGTATGGTGGGGGTAATGTGGTAACTGGAGCATCCTACCAGAGCTGACGGCTGACTCCTCATTGCCGAAATGTCTTAAAGGCGATTGGTTTGTGGTTTTCTGAAAGGGTGCTGTGCTTGGAAAGGGATTAATCCTGGAAAGGTTCATGTCCAAGCCACAATGGATGCTCACAACAACCCGCCATTGCTTGCTCGAGTTAATTTATCTGGAGGCGGGATCAGACCCTGACCCCGCGGAGGGGCACAGAGTGCCGCCTGGCCGAGGGCTGTCGTGGCGCTGTGGCACGTGGGTGAGCAGTGATGGCGTCTGTGGCTCTGTGGCTAATCAACACGTCAGCTGAAGGGGATTTGATTTTGAGAAGTATTATGGACCCCAATAAGGATCAGTAATCATTAAAATTAACCACATGCTGATTTAATCAACATATAGCTTTGTTAATTACTAGCTCTTTCTTCGTGTCCATCTGTTTTAAAGATTTTAGTGAACCTGCAGCAGATGTTCATGTAAATATAATAAGCCGGTTGCCATGTAAATATAAAATTTTCAGGAGTGTTTGTGTAACAGACATCCAATTTATTTGTGCTGTTGTCAGTATCACGTCTTCAGTGGCTTAAACACAAAACTGATAACTTTGTTAAAATCCCCATTAGCGACAGTCCCGGCTGTCCCTCTGCCTGGCCCGTGAGCTGTGCTCGGTGGCCCCGGCCCCGGCGATGTGCCACAGCGGTCCAGCCTGGGAACTGACGTCCAAAAGTGGAATTGGACCCGTCTATTCCTGCTCCCTTCCAGGGAATAAAAAAGAATTTTTGTGCTCACGGTGAGTATGATTCCCTGGTGGGGAGTGGTGTGAGCAGGGAGCGGTGTGAGTGGGGAGCAGTGTGAGCGGGAAGCTGTTCGTGCCGTCTCACCGTGGTGCCGGCGGAGTGGCCAGTGTGGTGAGCAGGAGGTGACAGGCGGACACTGGCGTGGGTGGCACCAGGGTGTGGGATGGCCAGGGGAGACAGCGGCCAAACTGGGCTGGCATGACAGGGCAAAAAGCAAACTGGCATGTGTTTTAAAACCTGGAATTGCTTTTTAAAATGAATACTCCATGGCATAAACTGAAAAAAAAAACAGATTTCACTTTGCCACCCCGTCCAACCTGGCCTTGAACACCTCCAGGGATGGGGCAGCCACAGCTTCTCGGGGCAACCTGCGCCAGGGGCTCACCGTCCCCACAGCCAAGAATTTCTTCACAATATCTCATCTAAATCTCCCCTCTTTCAGTTTAAAACCATTCCCCCTCGTCCCATGGCTCCCCTCCTGATCCAGAGTCCCTCCCCAGCTCTCCTGGAGCNGCCCTCCCAGCATCTCCGGGGCCTCCTCTGGCCCCGCTCCGACAGCTCCGTGTCCTTCTGCTGTTGGGACCCCCCGAGCTGGAGGCAGCACTGCAGGGGGGTCTCCCCCGTGTGGAGCGGAGTGGCACAATCCCCCCCCCTCACCCCGCTGCTCCTCCCCATGTCCAGCAGGTGCACCCACCAGGCACGGACCTGCAGACCCTTGGCCACTGGGTGCCGCGAGGACACCCCAACCTTCCCATTCCTGGGGCTTCCCCGCACCACTTCTGTCCCTGAGCACCCCAGGCAGGGTCTCCATCCCGAGGGCCTTCCCCCCTCTGCGGGGGCCCTGGCGCCGGGCAGCGGGAGGCTGCAAGCACCGGCTGCGGTCAGCCCTGTGCATTCATCACCACTGTCCCTGCTGTGGTCCCCCCCGTCCTCGCTGTGCCCCTCCGGGGCCATGCAGCTCCGGTGTCCCGTAGAAATGCCACAGAGCAAGGTGGCTTTCTGCTGACTTCTCCAGAACGGGTCACCGTGTGCCGCACGCTGACAGCCACCCTCAGCGGCGAGCAAGGGGCTTCCCAGCAGAGCTACCGACGGAGGAGTGGCGGAGGGCGCAAGCTCAGCTTGGTGCACGGATGTGCCCATGGTTTGATGCTTCTGTCCTGATAAAATGTTTGCAGCCCGGTGCACGTCTCTCTCTCTCACATGGATTTGTCTTTGTAAAGCGTTATCCGGCAGCTGATTCTGCATGTGTGTTGGAGGTGACATGAAAAATGAAACGTATATTTTGGTGCTGGTTGGGGGAGTGGAGGGAACGATGGATTGTAACTCAAAGTTTCCTGCAGAGAGCTGAGTCTGGAGTTGTCTTTCGTTTACGTTTGCACTTGAAAAGAGCTCAACTTTGTGATTTCTTATTTTTTAGCTTCTGAGGATTTTGGTTTCATTTAGCTCTGCATTGGCAATGACTGCAGGAGCCTGGAGAGGAGGATGAGAGCGAGCGAAGGCAGATCATTAAACAGCTCTCGTCAGGCGCCTTTTGATGGTGCAGTCCTTACTCTCGGACTGGCCAGGCAGACCGCTGCTGGCATGACACCCCTGAGCACAGCAGAAGAGTTACGATTTTTCAGGGAAGGGAGCAGAAAGAAACAGACACCTGCAAGGGACTGGGATGTCCCCAGAGCAGAGGCGGCAGCCCCTCCGTGCCTTTCCCAAAACCGGCACAAGTGAGTGGAGACGAACAGCAAGGTGGGGCTGGGCAGGATCCAGCGTCTCAGCCAGGGCAAGTCAACGTCAGCAACGAAAAAGGAGTTTAAAGATGGTAGAAAATAGTCAGCAATGTGAGCGGAAGTTCATCTAAACCAAACTCATTAAGTTATTTATATTGTAAGATCATAGAACGATTTAGGTTGGAAGGGACCTTAAAGCTCATCCAGTCCCACCCCCTGCCCTGGGCAGGGACACCCCCCACCAGCCCGGGTTGCTCCAAGCCCCGTCCAATATAAAGAAGTATTTTTAAAATTTCTAGTAATCTTTGCATAATATTGGTTAATTTTTCTATTGTTCTAATACTAAAAATATGCCCTTCTTGACTGAACACAGCACATGGTAGAGAAGCTTCTATTTCCCACCACGATTGAGTTTTACTACGTCAAATCTTTAGATTTCAGATGACAGTGGAAATTAATAGCAAGAATAAAATCTTATAATTGAAACTGAAATGAAACTAAATCTTACAGATGGGAAACTAGCTTGAACTTCAGTCTGAGTGTCTGAGGAATCACTGTGCATTTTTTAATTCTTTGACTCTTCTCCATAAATGTTTTGACGTGCTCAGAAATTTATCTCCATTATTAAGGCTGCTACATCATCACATACTGATGAGTCCAAAGTCAAAATTTTTACTTACCACTTACTCAGAAATAAATTTCCAGCTGGAAATCTACATTATGGGCTTATTTCTCCCATTAGTCACAAGTGGGAAGGCTTTGTTCTTCGCTGCAGAGCAGCCCGTGCGGTGCGGTGTGGTGCGTTGCCCAGGGCTGCTCAGCGCCGGGGCCACGGTCGTTCTGACTCCTGCGGGTCCTCGGGGAGCAACCCCTCATCCCACCACGGTCAGTGCCGTGCATTTTTGTTATCCATACAAGCAAGCTGTTTGGTACGAATATGGCACTCCTGTAATGTATATTGTCTGAGTATTACTCCTGCCTGGAAGTCCTGTTAACGGTTCTTTTTAAAAGGAGGTATTTAGACCAAAAGAAGTTTTAGACCATATTGATATTTCCGTTAATAGATCCAAGATCTTCCTTTTTGCATGTATTTCTCTGCAACACTGTCCTTTTAAACCTTACATTTCTCTTCTGTGCATAATTAAAAGCTGGCCTTAAAAGCGTAGCAAACAAGAGGCTGTGAAACGGCGGGGGAACGCCTTTAATTTTGTGCCTTTGTCCCACGATGGTGTTACGCAGATTGAGAAGACAGGTTTTCCCGGGGCGAGTACGTGTTTGTAGTGCCGGTGGCTGCGGTGAGCTGCCCCTCACAGCCGCTGGTGCAGGGGTGGGGGGAGCCGGCGCCGGGCTGGGATTTGGTTTCTGAGGGCTTGGGCCAGCCCCCGCTTCAGTCCTCCCTGCAAACACCCCTCGGGGATTTACTGGCATCACGCTAAGCCTCTTGCTTTTAGACAGGAATTAAAATAATTGTGGGACATAATGGAGCAAAAGTCCTTCAGTATATTTCCTTTTTTATAATTCATATTTCTGTAATATCCTTTAATTTCCTCTAAGCTCCTTAAGCGCCTCTGAGTTCAGATCCTTTCTACACTGTTTTATTATTGAGGTGTGAAATACGTGGCGCTCCCATTGGTGATGGGTACGAGCCCTGTGCTCCCTTCTCGAGCAGCCGTGCTGCTGGCGGGGCCGGACCCTTTGGTGTGGTGAGGGTTGTTTCTGAAACGAGCCGCCTGTCACTGCTGATGGTGAGAAAAGGCATGAGATACTTTTATTTACTAGTTTCCCTTTTGTGTGTGTGTTTACAGTATTACAATAGCATATTTATAGAAAAAAATTGATAACTTTTATTATATGTTTGTTAACATGCAGTAAGTGTTCGCTGTTCCTCGGCATCACATGTGCATTTGTCACTCTCTGCTTGCAAAACGTGAGCGAGGAAATGCCGGCTTTTGGGGTTGGGCAATTTTACTGAGTAAATGTAGAGCTCTGAACCTGGAGGTGTTCCAGGCCAGGTTGGACGGGGCCTGGAGCAACCTGGGCTGGTGGGAGGTGTCCCTGCCCAGGGCAGGAGAGGTCAACTGGGTGGTCTCTAAAGGTCCCTTCCAACCCAAACCATTCTACAACTCTGTGGATGGGGCCTGGAGCAACCTGACCTAGTGTAAGGTGCCCCTGCCCATGGATCTTTGAAGGTCCCTTTCAACCCAAACCCTTCTGTGACTCTAAGGACGGGGCTTGGAGCAAGCCGGTCTGGTGGGAGGTGTCCGTGACCAGGGCAGGGGTGTGGAACGAAGTGATCGTTAAGATCCCTTCCACCCCAAACCATTCTCTGATTCTATGATCCCCTGCCTCTCCCCGTGGCGTGATACTGATGGCTAACGAAGTTGCTGCGATGGTGGCACTGGTCCCAAGGAGGGGCTGCCAGCGTGCTGTTGCCCACGCCGCCTGCTTGCCGCATGCCAAGCAGGGGTCTGGGAGGCTGCAGGGCTCATTCCCCGCTGTCGGAGAGGGAGATGGAGGGATGTTATGGCTGGCAGGCTCCGCTGTCACCAGCCCCTGCTCCTGGCTGTGGGGGTGTGAGCACGTCTCCTCCAGGAGGCTCCATCTCCGACCATCTCGGGTCTCGTTGGGCAGCGCTGCTCTCTGACAGGTGCACACTCCTGCTGTGGTGCTCCAAAACAGAGCTCAGATCCCTATCCAAAACCCGTACTGAGGTACCCATGACTGGCATGGCTTGCCGCAAGCATCACCTCAGTGTTTGTCGCCTCACTTGCTATCAAGGACCAGCTTCAGGTCATTGAAACGGCTACAGACCTGAGTTAGTTTGCCCGAGGCTGGTGAAGCGTGTGGGATTACAGTGTGATTCAGATAGCAGTCTTTTCTGATCGATTCCTGGAAGATTTTTCTGGTTTAGTGCACGTTGGCTGCAGTGCAGAACTCTGAAGTCTGGTGCTGGCCGGCTACCAAAGCGTTGCTCAGAGTGGGTCTTCTGTGTTGGTGACACCGGGGGTGGTTGATTCCTCAGCAGTATGCAGTAACAGCGACTAAATAGTCTCCTCCTTGAGGCTGAATGATTTACTGCAATACTTTATTGCCAGTTTTAAATTTAATAACGCCTTAAACTTTGTCCAGTCAAAACACTGATTTTAATAATATATTTTAAATCTGAATGGCAGGAAAGAGGTTAAATGTCTCTCTGTTGACAGATGTGTGGATTATGCGGCAAAAGTGTCTGTCATGGTCACCTGGTTTGACCCTTTGCATAACAGACACTTTAAAATTAAACCTGCAAATCCTTCCTGGAGCCCTTTTCCTTTCCTTGTTTAGGAAAAAAATTCCATTTTGATCTATTCAGAATTGTCTCACTTCTTCATAATGTGAAGATGGTTTTGTGTGCTAAGACGGAGTCATCTACTATCAGTTGAAGTCACCTTCTGAACATTTCAGAATAAAATGAATCATTGATCTTCTCCAATCTTATACTGCAAGGAGGGTTCTGGATGCAAATTATTCTTGTAGGTTTTCTCTGTGCTGCTGCTGACATTTCAGCACAATTTTGATGTACTGATGACAGCACGAGGTTCAGTATTTCGCTGCGAATCTCACGGTGGAGGTGGATAAAGTTTTTCAACCCGTATTTTTTCTGCTTTCAAAGAATAAAAAGTTAAAACCAAATTAATGTGTGCTTTGTCAAATTGTCTATCAAGTGTGCCGTTCACAAATCAAGACAATCTCAGAACTTTTCTTCACATAATTCTTTCTTTTTTCAAACATGTTGTCTTTAGACATTTCCCACGTTTATATCATAGAAAGCGTAGTCCCTATTATTTTTACTTTGGTGGCAATAGCGAATATTTTGTTCCAAGTCAACCTTAAACATTTTTAAAGTAATTTTTCCATTCAGCCAGCTAATTTGATCTTCTGAAAATCAGTTTTTAATAACTTTCATTTTTGTCTTCCTTTCCCTTGATTTGGGAGACGATGACAAGCCTTTATGTCTAAACCATATATGTTTTTAGAAAATGGATATCAGTCAGAGATAAGTTAAAAAATGAGTTACCACAATATTGCAGATTAGGTTTTTGAAGTCTGTCAAACCAACGAGCGATGAAAAATGGAATAAAAGAGTTTCAGATTGCACTTGAGTAGCTATTTGGTATTTGTATTTATTAATGCTGCAAATCAGTACAAATTTTCTGAAGAACCAAATTTACTGGCTTTATTTCTTCATTTGAATAATTACTGCCAATAAATATCTCAATAAGCCACCATTTAGAAAGTAATTTTCATAAAAGATGATGGCCAGATCCTCTGCAGTCACAAACTTCCATGCCCGGCGTGTTCACAGCAGCTGCAGCCCCCCCCCCCCCCCCCCCGCGCCCCGCCCCCCGCGGGCCGCCCCAC
>VZSZ01007652.1:200826-232573 GCA_013398815.1 Ibidorhyncha struthersii | reverse complement strand
TCACAGCAGCTGCAGCCCCCCCCCCCCGCGTCAGGCTCGGCACTTGGGGAACACCCCTCTCCCCGGCATCTTCGGGGTCATGGGCTGGAAGGCTCTGCCGCGGGCTCTCGGTCAGCCCGTCGTGGTTTTGCTTCCCAGCACCGTCACGGGTCGGCACCAGAATGCACGCATTCCTTGCTCCGAAACCTGCTACCGGAAAGGTCCAAAACATGGCATTTGTGGCTGCCAAGCCCGGCATTTGCGGGGCGGCTCCCCCGGCCGGGGGGAGGCGATGCTCTGCCTCGCGTGCAGGAGCGAGCTCGGCCACACGCACAGGGACACCAACGGCACGGCCGTCCCTGCCCGCGTCGCACACCCCCGGGGGCAGAAAGCCCCAACAAGATGGTCCGAGAAAGAAAACAAAAAAAATAGGCAAATCTCATTTTTAAGGACAACTCTGTGCTATGGAAACAGAAAAAGTCATTTTGGTGACCTTTGCTTTTTCTGTCACACCCGCTATAATATTTGGATATTTTTGCTTTTTGAAATGCTTGGACTACAAAGAGCATGCACCAGATTCTCCGCTGTGAGCTTAAAAAATAAATAAGAACAGAACATTTTCTTTCTTTGTCACTAATTGCACACCAAATCGCTTTACAGTTGCACCAGAGAAAGCCCATTCAATATTTTTTTTTCCCTGAGTGAAAGATCTTTATCTCTAGATGCTTCCCAGGAAGGCATTTTCATAACGAGAGTCTATTAAGAGACACTTACAGACTTCCAGGCCATCTGAGAGGTTACAGGGAACAAAAAAAAGAAGCAGCAGCGAATGGTGTGACATGGTAAACATTCCAGCGACAGTGTCCGTTGCTATAGCAAATGAAGGAGCATAACTAACCTCTAACACAGCCTGCTTTGAAAATCTGCGTGGTTTGTTAAGGCTCTTTTGTTCCAAGGCATTCATTTTCTCCATTTCTGCTGCGGTTTGCTGAACGGCTCCCAAATTATTGGAATTTATAGTGTAGCAATGAAGATAGATGTTAGGTATGATCTATAAAACCTTAAAGCAATGATGAGTAAATCTTCTCAGTAGCACATTAGTACATGAAGGCAATACTTGTGGAGCGATTTCAATGTTTTATTTTCTCTTTTAGATTAAAGATGGATCAAAGCTAGAGGAGAGAGAGCGTGGGCTATCCAAGCTGGAGGCCATCACGTTCCCACTTTAGGGTAACATCTCTCGAGGTTTCTGCTTTCTCAGGCTTTTGTTGATCCGAAGGCACCCCCGTACGCCTCTTCCCAGTGGTGTTCGCGCCTGTCCGGGTGCAGGCTTTCCCGCCACTCTTTCGGCGGTTGGTCCTGCAGCCCAACCCGCGCTCCACCCCAGGACCGGGACGGTGCCCGTGGGCTGCCTGGACGCCGGAGCTCAGCCTTGCCAAGAGCACTGCCCTTTCCAGGCCAAAGAAAACAGCTGCAGGTTTCACGTACAAATATAAATGCAAGCAAATGTGTGGTTTTCAAAAGTAATTGCTATTTACTTTAGCTAGCACAGGAAATAAAACTGGTCAAAACACAAAAGCGCGCATTCTGTTGTTTGCTCGGGCAAACGGCAGCTCGCGTGAACCGAGGGCCCGCTAGGGTTAACGGTCACTGCGTGAATTTAAACAGCAAAGCCAGTAGGCATCGATAAACCCAGAGCTTAGTGTCTGAAAGATGCAGAGATTCCCAATATGAAACACAGTAAATTACTATAACCCAAACAAACTGCTCTGATTTTGTAGAAAGAAATAAGCTGGTGAACACATATAGAAATGTCTGCTCAGATTCAATCGAGATAACTATAAAACTGATGTTAAATTAAAACGACGGCAGCGTCCAACACTGCACGTTAGGAATTGGACTGACGTGGACGTACTGGGCCAGCCTGTCCAGCAGCTCGTACAGTGCCGCGTGCCGCGGGCACGACGACAATGCCATTTACAGTGTGGAAACGCGTGAGAGATTGTGTTTTCTCAGGGAGGGCTTTAAAGAGCGGGGATCTCTGCCCTGCTCCGCAGACCCTCCCTGTAACCTGCTGTGCCCACAGCCCCACGCAGCCGCAGCAGGGGCAGCGGCTTCTTTTTACATACTTAATATATCCTTCTCTGCAGAATAATGGAATTGCAGCTATTGCTGTTCTGGTATCATCAGGTGTCAGAGTGGTGCTCTGTAACGGGGAGGATTTACTGCCCTGATCTTCGGCAGGGTGGGAAGGCCATAAAAGCAACGCCGCCGACACTGCAGTAAAGTCAGAGTCGATTCTCCTGAGTCGCCGGTGAGGAGGGAGACGCCTGCGGGGCCCCAGCGGGTCCCTGCTCCGCTCCCGTCCCCGCTCCCGTGGGACAAACCGGGCGCTGGGGCTGGCGGCTCGGCAGCTCCCACACGCCCGGCAGCAGGCGCAGTCGTATCGGGGGGAAAACTGCACGGGCAATACCAGCGGCAGCTTGAAAAATGCAGAGAGTTTGCAGTTAAATTTACTTGGTTTACTCTGTTGTTTTATCTCTTGGGATGCAAAGATTGTGCCTGGATATAAACCTGAATGAAACAGAGCGGCAAAGAAGTGCGGTTGTGCCTCTTGAAAGGCTCCGTCCCACCACCCTTGGAAAAACGCTGGGTTTCAGCTCTAAAATAAGTTTAGTTTGGGCCGTAAGGGGACAAAACAGCATCGCTGACCACCCGCACCGGTGCCGTGGGAATTCCTCCCGGCTGGGGAAAGACCGCGTCTCCCTGTGGCTCGATTTATGCCGGGGCGGTCGGGAAATCCACCTTTGACAAACCGCTGTGGAGCTCTTGCACTCAAACAGCTGAGCTAAGGTTGAAGCAGTATTAAATCTTGACATTTTAAGAGAGTAAAATAAATAAAAAAAATACTCACTCTTTCACTATAGCCTGAGCAGAACCTGCACCGCACCTAAAGCCTAGGAATAGCGGTCACTGTGCACAAGGAAAGTTCTTATGAGTTGGTCAATTGGGAAATAAATCTAAAAGTCAAGCTAAGCAGCAAAATAATGAATCTGTTTGAAAATGAGCACACTGTAGCGGTCTGTTTCTCCAAGAAGAGGTTGATTATAGTTGACATCACGGGGCCTTACAGGCACAAAAGCTCCGGCCTTCAAGGAGTTCGCAGTCCTCGTAGCGCTGAACCACCTCAGCCCCCGTGCCCCACGTCCCACCAGCACTGGGCCAAACGTCGCCTCTCCCCGCCGGCAGCCGGGACCTGTTTAGTGAGACGCACCTATTGTGCTTTTCTCCTCTCGTCTCGCCCTATTGTCCTTTACTGCAATATTTCCTTTTCAGCTGTTCTGAAGGAGCGACTCTCTTACTTGAGTGTGTTTTGGTCCATTAAAGAAGTAAAGACCTGCATGAAAAAAGGATTACATGCCACGGAATCCCAACAGAATTAGTGTTAAAGTCTGTGTTTATATTAGATCTTTCTTTCTTTCTCACTTCTTTCGATTGTGACAGATGCGTATAACAAAGAAAATGGAGAAACATGTACTGCATCTCTGTGTGCGTGTATTTTAATAAGGTTTTGAATGCCATTAAACCCCCCCAAATCTTGAGCTTCATTGGAGACTGCTATGGGCTGCTTTTGAAATTATAAATCTAAAAGTACAGCTGGAGAACAAGCATTTGAAATCTGAAAATATTGTGCCTGTAGGACTAATTACGCTTTTGCAAACTTTATCAAAACATTGCTGTTTATTTAAAGTTAGCAGCACAAGAACGCCACGTAATGAATGGTGACTATTATGACTCATGCGTACAAACATCTATTTGCTGGAGAAAGTGACAATTGAGGGCTTGTAATGGATTTTGGTTGTTTCAATCTCCCCGCCAGGACAATGCGTAATTAGAGACGCCGTAGGGATCACAAAGGATGCTGAAAGCCTGTTCCCCGATCCCACAGGAGAGCTCTGAGTCTCCCACGAGGCGCGCGCTGAGGGTTGACTCCCCACACAGCGTTTACCGTTATCTCTGGAAACGGGACGCTGATGATGCAAACCTATCAAAGCAATGGAAATAAAAAGTGCATATCTGGGAAGTTCCCTCTTCTTTAACTCTTGCAGGGACCCCCCCCCCCCCAAATCCACATCACAGACGTAAGGGGTGTCTCAGGCGTGGTGGAGAAATGCTGGCACCTCTCCCGGCAGATGCACACATGATGGCAAAATACTCGAATTATTCAAAGTACTGAGCCAAGGCATAACAATGTGAGAAGAGTTTCATGGTTCAGTGCAACAGTCCCTTGTAAGGATACCTACATTTGGAGCTAATTTTCTGGCCTAATGAAGATAAAATGTAAAAAGCCATTTTCTGTCTACTTGTCTGTGTGGTCGAAAAACTAATTTCCCTGGAGATGAAGTAGGTGTTTGGGTCTTGGAGTAAATTCAGGCCCTTGACAGTTGCGCTGTGGATTTCAGTGATTCCCGGTAGGATTCGTCAGGCTTTGGTTTTTCTCTCCTCCACGGCCTTTCTCCCAGCTGTGTCAGCTGTGTTCCTCACGGACGGGGGAAACACTCCCCAAACCTGCAACTGGTAAATCTGTGCTTTTCCTTCCGAGGCACCAATTTCCTGACAAATACGTCTCCGGGTTCCCTGCACCGTCACTTTCTCCTTCGGAAGCAGCTGAAGTACTGCTACCTGGGGCAGGTGCAGTCTTATACTTGGTGATGTCGACAGAGAGAGTTATTAAAGCAAATTGGCCCGGGATCGGTAGATTTGATGTTGTCCATGTGTCGCTTTGGAATTCAGACAGATGCCTGTTACGGCAACAAGTGCCGCGCAAGCCTTGCTTTGCCGGAGAGGACAGGAGGGGGCAGAGGAGGTCAGACTGCAGTCCCTGAACATGATTACATGATGCAGGTCTGCCCATACACCCCATGGACAGATGGGAGCCCTGCTATCTATTTACCTGCACAATTAATTTTGACGACGGAATACCCTTGGCTTGTGCAGGAAGAAGAGTGAGCTATTTGTTAGCGTTTGACGCAGCTCTTTTAAACTGCCCAAGTCTGGCATTGCAATTACTACTCTTAGGCTGTGCAGCTGCAGTAATTTACAGTGGAAGTCAGAGGCATCGCCAAGTTAAAAGTGGGTCTCCTGTGAGGAGGATGTGAGAAAGTTGAAGTAGAAAGCTGATCCCCTCCGCAGGAATCCAGAGATGCATCTCGGTAGCTGTAAGGCCTTGTAGGATGCAGGTTCTGGCCTCTTGCTTTCAAACTGACATTCTGATGCTGAATCTAGGCCAGCTTCATTTAAAGTTGTTTTTTTTTTTTTTAAAGCTGTCTTACTTGTTTAATTATTGAGCTCAACTCTACAATGGTTTGACCCTTTTTGATGTGCAGCAGCCAGTCGTGGACTCTGCAAGCAGGACTGTATTTGAAAATCAGGCTCAGGAGAATGCTGGTGGAAAATGGATAAAACATCCATTGTTTCCCGGAGACAGTAAGAGAAGTGCTCTGCCCGCAGCGTCAGCGGTGATCGAGTGCGCTGCTGCAACGCGCCGTGCCGGAGTTTGTGTTGCGCAGTCAGCTGGAGCGGTTCGGGAGAGCGGCGCTCTGGAGTGATGGGAACATCACTCACTGCTCCAGAAGTCCCGGATACGGAGCCGCCATATGGGAACCTCAGTATTTGTCCTTCCAGATCTATATCATAGCATACTGTAAACGTAACCCGGGCAGCCGGAGGAGCGATAAATCAGGAGCGAGCCCAGGAAACTGAGGTTTGTATGAGCTTATGCTGCAGTGATGGGTACGTGATGGATAGCTGACCTTTCGGATGTGGGGGAAGGAGAATATATTTCTCTGTTTATAGATACTAGGGTTTATGATTAAAGCTGTATAAAACCAATCTCTTTCATGCATCGCGCTTTGAGGGCTCAGCCTGAGAATATTGTTGAAGGAGTTCATAAAAACACGACTCAATTCCTATACAGCGATGGCTTTCAGCAACCGTGCCTGCAAAGGCAGGGCTCCATCCAACGTCCACTGCCGTTAATGAAAAAACTCCAGTTTATTTCAGTAGGCTTTGGAGCAGGTCCTTAGAAAGCAATTTGGGTAGTGAGGTGAGAAATTTGGGATGACCAGCGTATCAATAACACGAACATCGAGCTCCACTCTTTTCACTTGAGTTCACGGAATAAATTCCAATCCCAATGCTACGCAGCCCGTCTTCCACACGTTGCCAAGGCAGATGCAGAGCACTAAAAGGTACATTTGTAAATGGGTCTTTTTAATGCATATCTCTGGTGTGTTATTTTTGTACATTTATTCTTGATTTGGTCGCAGATTCTGGTTTTGGTTACTGTCCTAAGGTGATGTTCTGACTGTACCAACACCTGTCAGACCCAAATTTTAATGTGCTTTAGATGAGAGAAGGGTGGGCTCTTTCTACTCCACTGACCCGGTCTCATGTTTGCTGGGAGAAGCCAGCGGAGCAGCACGGATTTGTCCCAGTAACTTTATGAAAGGCCCTTGTTCCATATGATCCAAGTTCCTTTTTTCCTGTCAACGTTTATTTCTCAGGCTCAGCATCCATGCAGACCACACTGGGAACGGATGACTTTCTGCAGCAGCAGTGCCCCTTCCTGATGGGCACCGCCGCCGGGGCTCTGTCCCCCGGCACGGCAAGCCATGTCCGCGGCTGGGCCGCAGCACGGGGCCGGAGGGGAGCGAGCAGAGGCACCCGCTGAAGCCAAGCGCCTTTGTTTTGAGCCCATCCATGTAAACATCGGCCTGTTTTGAGTGTCAGTGCTTATTTGAGGAGGAGGCACATGTCTTGCTGGGGACATCACCAACTTCCTGCTTCGCATGTTGTTGGCAGGGTTTCTCTACGAAATGTTGATTGGGTAATATGGGATTTTGGGCAACATCACCAAAACTCACTTTCAGCATTGCCCTGAAAGAGCGAAGAGAGGGGAGATGCTTCTCTCTGCTGCTCTGCTCAGTGCACCGTGAAGGCCCGTTTCTGGATTTAGGTAAATAAGCAGGCAATTAGGCGGGGATTCATACACCAACTTCCCAGAGCCCAGTCCCCTCACAGTCCCTCTGTCCTAAGGACGAAAGAAAGACGATTCAAGAGGGTAAATCAAATTAGTATCTGAAGGCGCATCTTTCTGTTTCTTTCTATCCAGTGCAAGGATGCTCGGGATGGACAACCCCAACTTCTCTGCCTCTCTGAGGGCGGGAGTGAGGCACGTGGTCCCACACACCTGGGAGCTGCACCCCGAGTCTCTCCGAAGGAGCAGCCTTTACCCGCTGCCCTCGCTGTCCCAGCGTCCCCCCATTGCTCCGGGCACAGGAAGGGTCGAGCGCGCTGGGTGCAGCTCTGCGGATGTGTGCAGGGAACCCGCGGTCCCATCGCACCGCTGCTGTGCAGGTCTTTCCCTCCTACACATCTGTGGACCTGTGCAGTGGTTCAGACCCCGGGATGCTGAAGGCCTTTGTCTTGCAAGCCCCGTGCTTCTGCACGTGTAAAGTAATTCCCGCCTCTGCAGCACGTTCTCAGGTGTTTGTGAATGCCGATTCCTGGATGTCATGATTGCCCGATATACGTTACGGCGGTCCCTCCTGAGGCACACCTGGGCAAGCTCACCCGGCCTGTTGCCCACCAGGTGACGGGGGAGCAGGGGCGCGGGGACGGCTCAGCGCTTTGCCCGGGGACGGCAGGGATCAGCTCCAGATGCGCATCCGACATCACTGTGCAACTGGATGGCTCTCTGCCATCATAAATTACTTTTAATATTTTTTCAGACTTTGTCACAAATTTAGTCTCGCAGAGAAGTCTTGCTCTTGTCATTGTCTTGTGACTTAGTAAAAGGGGTACAGGACAACGTCCCTGATCATATGTGATTGCTGCTGGATCAGTGCTCGGTGAGGCCAAGGAAGTAAGGAGAAGAATGTAAATATCAGTTACAGAAAGAGATGTTAGTGGACTCCTGTGGCAATTTCCTATGGTAATAAGCATCCAGGAGGATATTAAAAATGTCATTTGTGCTTTAAAAGTAATAATAATTGAAATAGATTCTGGCATCTTTTATAACAACAGAGCCAACAATTATTACTGGGGATATTTTAAAACAAAACAGACACATTAAATAATTAGTTAATTAAATTGCCAATATGCTGATGCTGCTGAAATTAATCTGAAAAATATGAGATTAGCAGCGTGGTTTTGCACAATTATAGTTGAGAGGAAATTAAGAGGCGGCCTGGGAAGTGTTTGGCTGGAAAGCGGAGTCGCTCCGCACCAAGCCCCTCTGCGGTGTGGGGTCCTGCAGGACCCTGCTGCTCGGGGGCCGCGCCGGCAGCTTTGGCACCGTGTCCCCTTCCCCGAAGGCAGTGTGGAAGGGGAGCAGGGCTGTGGGGTTGCGAGGGGTGCCTGCTGTGGACACACCGACCTGGGAGCGGCCACGCGGGCTGGCTTGGAGAACTGAGATCCACCATCGTGCCCCGCGCGCTTCCCTGACACCCACTTCGGTGAGCAGTGCCCTTTTTTTTTTCAGAGTTGTAAAGTTCCTACTCCACTAGCAAGCTAAGCTTTAAATTTCATGTCATTCGTGTTTTTACAACTATAGAGGTTGCCGCAGACTTGTGGCGAGTGCTCCATTAGTATTATTTCTTTGCCCTTCCCCTTTAACGAAACAGAGAACATTTTTCCGAGTGCTAGCATCCTTGTTTAGCGTCCCGCAGCGCTGGGTGGAGAGGCGCTCCGTCCTGCCTGGGGAGGCACAAGGACCGGCAGAGCAGCGGCGTCTCCATCAGGAACGGGCGGACGGAAACTCCCAAAGCCCCGTGGGCAGAGCGGTCACGGGTGAAGCGGGGAAACGGCAGGACGCTGGGCGGGGGTAGCTGTGGGGAGGGAAGAGCTCTGGTTGAACAGCAGCACCAACAGACGTGGCCCGGCCATCCCCATGGCGGCGTGTGACCGGCAAATCGTGTGCATTGGCAAAGGCAACACCCGGGGCTGCCGGCACGGCACCTCCGGCTGCACCTCACCACACGGCGGTACATTGGCACGGGGACTTCGGCAGCCTTGGCACAGGTCGTTCTGCAGGGACCGGCTGCGCAGAGGTGCCACAAGCAGCTTTCCTCAACTGCCGCCACGGCTCCGTGCGCTGCCTCTCCCTTGGGCAGTGGAGCTGGAGCCAGAGCCGGAGCCGGAGCGTGCCCGCACTGCGGCACCGCTGCCCCCCGCACCCGGGCTTCGCCCTGCTGGGCAGAGGTGTTTCCTTCACTTCTCTGCTTGCAGTTGGCAAATCTCTATGGGGCAAATTTCCTGGTCTTATGATGTAGCTGGGGGGAAGAAAGGCAGTTTCTGGGAATTATTACATGTCAGCTGAATTTTAAGGCCAGGCTGGACGGGGCTCGGAGCAACCTGGGCTGGGGGGAGGTGTCCCTGCCCAGTGCATGGGGGTTGGAACTCGATGATCTTCAAGATCCCTTCCAACCCAAACCATTCTGTGATTCCATGAATAGTCCAGGTGAATGCAGTCGAAGGGAACATTACTTTTTTACGTTGCTACTCCGTGTCCTGCTTGCTTTTTTCCCTGGGTTAAATAAAACATCCACATGCTTTGAGCCCAACAGCAGAGAGCTTTCCCATGTGGCATTGTGCTCCTAATGGTATTTATTTATTTTTTATTCAGCATCAGCAGGTCTGTCTCGCAAGACAGTTTTACCTTTCACGCTTTTTTCCTATATTCTTTCACTCTTACCCATTCTCACACAACAGTCACTGGACCAGCCAGACCCAATCTAAATGGTGTCGTTCATCCTTCAGTCTCCAGGCGTATGGCCTCGCCGGGTACTGCTGCTCGCTCTCTTTCTCTTTATACAAATTATCAAATATATCAAAACCATTTTCTTGTTGTATGTCTGAAGACATAACCGTTATTTCTGACTGGCGTTCAGAGCAAACAAAATTTCTTTATTACAACTTCTCAAGCCATGCCACCTGTCAATTTTATGAGTTTTTAAAATAACATCTAATGTGAACTTGGCAATGAATCTGTCTTAAGACACACTACCCACTCACATTCTATTTCCTCTATTAAAGGAAATTATGTATAAACACTACGGGACAACATGGATCAAACTTTTTAGTAGCACATCTAACACAAAGGAATCCAAGCACAAGTAGCTAAAGGAAGGGGGATTGACGTGCCCATGTTCCTCGGGGCTACAGAAACCAACAATTATTTTCTCTTGATCCAGCTGCACAATAAATGGGAACAAATACCCCATTGTGGAGAGACTTTATTTTTGGTTTCACCTTATTTACAGAGAATGGGTATTGGTTGCTATAAAAAGTATGTTCAGGTCAGATGGTTATGCTTTAACACTTATTTTATTTTTGCAGCTTTATGATTACACTGTTAGACCCTGAATCATGGGTGACCTTCATGCATGAACCCAACCTAAGGCATATAAATAGTCCTATTGATTTGAATTTTAACATTGATTATAGTAGGGTGAGGTGGAAGTCAATGTCAATAAAAGTAATGTACAATGTGCCGCCATCGTTCTTGGTAACACAACAATGGAATTACAATTGCCTCTTGCTAGAAAAAACAGCGGACTCCCTTTTTGTGATGAGATATGGATTTTAATCAGTCTCGAATATACTGAAGTTCAATGAATTCTGTTTTGTCCTAACTTACAAATCCACAGAAAAAATATATTTTTGCATTTCTAGAGCTGAGAATGTCAGTGGTTCAATTTCATTCTGTCTTTTAAAAAAATATTTCTGGAGTGGGTATAACACCCACTTCAGACAGTTTTAGTCTCAATAGCTGCACATGTTGTCATCCACAAAAAAAGATGTGTTTAACCTCTCACTTCAGAAGAGATTCTTTTGTAACATGAAGTCTGATTAGCTGTGACACAAACTATGTTATCTATATAATTAAGTGCCCTTGTGGGTTAGTCCGTGTTGGGAAGATGCTGTGACCCTTAATGGCGAGTACAAACGAGCAGAGGAGCGCAGCCCGCGGGGGAGATGAAGTCTCCCGTGGCCGCCTGGTTTTGTCCGGTGGGAGATGCTTACGACGAAGAGGAATTTACCTTTTCTAAGGGCTCTGCAAACACTGACTGCTCGCCCAGCCCCTCAGTGAGAGAGGAGTTGTGCGACACCGTGGAGGTCCTGCCCAGGTCAGCTGCGGCATGGAGGACCGGTGCCGCTGTGCCGTGAGTGATGCCGTGAGCGCTGCCATGGGCGACACCGTGAGCACCGGCTGGACTGTGGCTCTGCTCCACACGCCAGGGAAGCGTGCATGGCAAAGTGCTCCTCTTTGCGAACTGATGAACAACCCAGAGCGGGACGTTTTTGGCTGGGGTGCAGGCAGCCACCCTGAGCCACCACATCGCCTCTCTTGCTTTTACACCTTTTGCGTCAACTGCAACAGCGGTCTGTCCCTTTTCCTTCCTCCCCAGCAGGGATGGTTGCTCCTCCGGTGTCTGAATAACGAGTCTTTCTGTGGCTGGACGGGTCGGCATTGCCGGGGCAGCACTGTGCATGAAACTGGGGAGGAAATTCTTGGTTTGAATACTGCCTCAGCCTTGAACCGTATTTGCGAGGCTTTCATGCACGAGTGCTTGGAGAAAGTGAATACAAAAGCAGGGTAAACACAGCTGAAGCAAATTCATTAAACATTAAAGCAAATATTTGCAGAGATTTTGGTCTGCAGCCTCTACACATTTCCAGAATTATAGTAACGGAACGTGGGCACGTGTTCAGCTGGCAACGGCAAGGTGAAGAAAATCGCGGCGTGCGCCGAAGAGACAGGGCAGGGTGGCAGGAGGTGGCTCCTCGGGCCACTCTCGGTGGGTTGTCCTGCTCCTCCCTGGGGAACAGACGCAGGCAGTGTGCCACTGGCCCTTAGCCCTCGGCTCCTCGCACGCTGCAAACGGGAGAACACCCCTTGGGGTAGAGCAGGGGCCATTTGCAACATAGAAATTCATATATCGAAGCCTGGGAAAACACACTGTGTGGTGAAAGACCAGAGGAAGCAGAGCTCGTACGGGCAGGGCCGGGGATGCTGAGGGTCCGGCGGGACAGGGGGTCCTGGATCCCCCCTCTGCTCCGGGGCAGAGAGGGACAGCGGGTGGGGAGAGGCGAGAGAGAGGGGAATCATAAAGGGAAAAGAGGAAAGAGACAATGTGGACCGGACTAAACTCTGCTGAAAAGTATACAGATAAGTATACATTTAATTGTCTAATATTTACATGTTGGATCAGCTGGGAATGAGCTGCTATCCATTGTTTCAGCCAACAGTTAGTCAGATAGTATTATTTCTGCTCTGATGGAGGGACTGAAACTTCTGAAACAGAAGAATGATAGCCAGCGTTATCCCAAACATTTTGCTGTGTTTTTTTCTCAGCTCCTAATCGCTGGATTTGCAAACATTTGCAGGAATATTAAAATTGTCTCAAAATCTTTGAGTAGGTAACACATGGCGGGGGGGAAAGCATCATGCCATGACGCACCAAAATGCCAACAAGGCAAAGGCTGCAATATTCCACTATCTTTAGCGTTACCGTGAAACCCAGCCTGTATTTTTGGGGCACGTGCGTGTTCCTCGCTGGAGAGCGTTTCTTGTGCCAGCGTGGTGAGCAGGAACCTGCTCTCACTGCTGTGGCGCAGCTGGGATGGTGCCATCTGCCCAAACCCCTACTAAAACACACACATGTGTAATGTACCTGTTTGCAAAGGGTAGCAAATGGGAGGCTTTATCTCTCTGCAGCGGGTGCACATGTGCTGCCATCAGAAACCCGCACGCCAGGGACAACGTAAGCCCTGAGGTCAAAATGCTGACTGATATTAAGGAGGGGGCTGCCCACCAGCATGTCCCCAGCACAATTTTTTGCACATATTTATTGAGCCCCCAACATAGGAAAGACCTGTTGGAGAGGGGCAAGAGCAGGGCCAGGAAGATGCTGCGAGGGTTGGAGCCCCTCTGCTGGGAGGACAGGCTGGGAGAGTTGGGGGGGTTCAGCCTGGAGAAGAGAAGGCTCTGGGGAGACCTCAGAGCCCCTTCCAGTGCCTAAAGGGGCTCCAGGAGAGCTGGGGGGGGACTCTGGATCAGGGAGGGGAGCGATGGGACGAGGGGGAACGGTTTTAAACTGAAAGAGGGCAGATTAGGATGAGATATTGTGAAGAAATTCTTGGCTGTGAGGGTGGTGAGCCCCTGGCGCAGGGTGCCCCGAGCAGCTGTGGCTGCCCCATCCCTGGAGGTGTTCAAGGCCAGGTTGGACGGGGCTTGGAGCAACCTGGGCTGGGGGGAGGTGTCCCTGCCCAGGGCAGGGGGTGGAACGAGATGAGCTTTAAGGTCCCTTCCAACCCAAACCATTCTATGATTCTATGATCCTGGATTTCCCTTTAAAGAAGTACACATTGATTCCTGTTAGATGATCTTCCCAGGGCAGAAATCCCAAAGGATGCGAACGCAACAGGGGGAGCACGGGTGCCAGGGGCAGTGGCCAGAGGGGTGCGCAGAGTGGAGCGTGACGGCGGCGCTCGCAGCAAGGCAGCCGGGATGGTGTGTGCATGGCAAGGGGCACCCCGGCCGTTTGTCAGGGTAACGCATGGTTGGAAGCGCCATACAAAATCGATGGTTCTTCAGTGAGCAGAGAGAAGCTCGAGTTAATGAGTTATAAATGGTAAGGCAAAGCATTTACTACTGCTCCAATATTCGATTAAAGTAACTTTGGAGCATACGATAAGCTGCAGAGAGGGTTGCAAAAAAACGCTGTTAACACTTAACTGGTGAGGTGCAAAGGAAATCGGAAGCTTTTTGACTGCTTACTGGAGGTTATTGTGCAATATTTGTATGTAAATGTATGAAAGGAAAAGTCATGGGTATAAATTATCTTCACCTCGGAAAGCATTTTTAGATTGAACTGATATTGCAGGAGTTGAATAACCGTTCAGCTTTATCATTTGCTATTTTAGAGTTAGCTTTGGTTGAACAGTCATTGACAGTTGTCTAAATAGGATTCTTAAAACATGTAACTGGCTCAAATCTGTTGAGAGGACAGCTACGGCACCACCAGGCTGTTAACATTTCCTCCCTGAATACTGTAGAAACAGGTGAAGTTGTTCAGGCTTCAATTGCATTTTTTTCTTAACTTTTAGCTTTTAGCCATATTTTCAACGATTTTATTTACAGCTGGCAAATGCAATCTTCTTTCTTTTATGGTCTGTTAATTTTACCTTACATTCTGCTGGGTTAGCAAGGCAAATCCAAAGCGTGCCGGTTTAGCCAGCACTTTGTGGCCCCAGCCCGGCCGGTGCCCAGGAGGGGGATGGCCCCGTGGGGCCCCTCTCCGGAGGGTCTGTGCTCCGCAGCCGCAGCTTGGGGCTCACTTTCTGCCTCTTTGCAGAAGGATCAGCCATGACCTGAGGCTGTGAAAAGCCATTTGACCACCACCTGGTTTTGCCTCGTCTCTCCCTGTTCAAAGGGCAGTCGTGGTGGTGTCGAGGCGGTGGGACTTTGCCATGTTTGTTCATTTTTTTGCACCAGCTCTGCCAAATTAGGGTGAACAACCGTAACTGCTGTGGTAGAGGCCGTAAGGAAAGTTAAGCCCATGTACTGCACAGCTCACACCGTTTATCTCTCTACTGCGATACAGGGAGGGAGGATCAATCCTGGCATTACAAGAGATCAATCTCAGCATTACAAGATGGCCTTTGTCACCGAGCAAGTAATGCCCAGGTGTAAAAAAGGAGACTCTTACATGTCTTGCTTTGCCATGTCATGCGATTTTTTGGTATGTGTTCATTCACCATTCGTTATCCATTCAGCAGCTACGCAGAACCACCCACAACAAACCTACGGCTCCTTTGACACTGCGATTTTTAATGTACACGTACCTTGTTTCCATTGGGTTGCTGTCATTTTGCATTTAGTTTGCTGCTGCAGTGCAACATGCAATGATGACACATTCCCTTCATGCCAAACACTCTAAAAAACAGGGGAAAGCTAATTTTTTTGAAGCTTAATAAGCAGTGGCCAAGGGTCTATACAGAGCCTCGGCAGACACTGCATCCAGACCTCCCCAAGGCAGTGAGGCCGATGTGATGGAGCGGCAGGGCTCAGGCCACCTGCGGCTGCCCGACGTGGTCGGGGCTGGGGTCAGTGCCGGCCCTGCAGCCGCCGGGGCTGCCGTGGCCCCGTGGCACCGGGGCGAGGTGCATGGCGCTGCACATCCTGCCGCTGTGCCTTGGCTTGCTTTTCTCCCACGTGCTGCTCACTGCACACCAGGATTTTAGTGGACACCAGTTTCCTTGTGGGAAAAAGGAAACTTGGTTGCTGTGTTCAGTTCTGCAGCTCACCACCTTCATTTAGACCCCCGTCAGACCCACATTAGGCCACGCAGAGGCCCCTCTGATTAGGCTCAGAAACAGCCACAGGATTCGGGAGGTGCAGAACGGGCTTTTTCACTTGCATTGCAGAAAGGCAAAAGCACCGCCGTGGGTGCTGCCGGGTCCACGGCTCCGCTGACACCTCCTTCGGCCGATGCCCTTCCGGAGGAGAGAGAGGGATGGCTCGTTCCCATGGTACAGTGGCACGACCTCTGGAATGGATGGGGGAACACACACCGTGATGTCTCCAAGAAAAACACAGACTACCTGCATCAGCAGCGGGCCAGTGTTCATTTTTGTTGGCCTTCCTTATATACAAAAGCATAATCCCTTGGCAACCAAGACTTCTACATTTTGGAGCCTCTAAAGAGTTGCCACAACAAAGCGTCCATCCTTTTCCAGCCCAGTCACTCTTCTAAGAACAAAGAAAAATGAAATTGTAGAGTAACAGTAATCTTATTTCAGTTAATGATCTCATATAAAAGCTTGTTTGTGCCAAAACTCATCTCTTTCTCCTGAACACTGTTCAGCCACTGAACTGTGGAATCAGGATCCGTTTCTGGAATAGGAAAGAACATGTTCTTCTCTGTTTCATTTGAATTTCTCTTTTAATGTGTTGGTAATATCTGCAATGCCCACTGCTGATGTAACGTAGATCTAATTCTCAGCTCATTTAGTTGCCGCCTCAATGGGAAAACAATGCCTAGCGGGAGTGGTGATTAGGAAGCAGCAGCAGAGATACGAAGCATGGATAAATGAAATAAATTGCAGAAAAGTTACTGATGACATGATCTCTGGCCACATCAGTCAACTGCTACTCTGATGTACTAAATTGTTGCTTCTTTTTTTTTTTTTTTTAAAAGTGATAGCCACATTATAAAGCAGCAAAGAGGAGGAAAGCAAGAAAGAATGCAAAATACACCCTCTCCTCCCGACCCCAGTGTCATGGGAGCATCAAGTGTGCAGGAGACAGAGTCATAAAAATGAATTGCATGGAGCATGCCTCTCAAGCTGTTATCTGTTATTTATAAAGAATTAAAATGAGCTAGTTATTTCATATGTGCCAGAAAAATGAGTTCATCAGTATTGTGCTGAAATGCATTATGACTTGCTGATTCCTGATTTCATAGCTGTTGTACTTATTCGAAAACATATTTATGTGCTTTGTATCAACTGCTAACCATTGAATTTTTATTGTACATTACAGAGAAAAATCTTATGTTCCAATTTGCATCTCACTTGATTCATTGACTTACAAATACATAATTCTGGTTTTGTGTGATTTACTTGGGAAATATCTGATCACAGGTTTGAGACTGTCCCTTCCTGAGGCAGAGAGGTGACTGCCCTCAGTGCTGGTCACACCGCACGGGCGCACGGGGGAACGGAGCTCCACGTGCCACCCACAACCAAACCCAGCGTTAGAAATGACTGTATTTGCATACAGCCTGGCAAAATCTACATGGCGAACAAAAAAGAGACTGAAAATATCCAGACTTCTTGGAGGGCACTGAGGAGCTGAAGGGAACAGAATGCACCAGGAGCTTGTGGTCTCGTGTCGGGCTCTGCTCCCGACACGAAGGGGCGGCCGCTCGAAGGGAGGTGAGCGTGGGAGCGCAGGCAGAGATGGAGCAGTCGCTTATCTTAACCGAGACAACAGTTAAACTCAGGCTGTTCTAAGACTGTCCGTGGATCAGCAGTCCTCAGTGGATTCTACATCTGTGCCAAGGTGTGCTTAGCAGAGCCAGAGGATCTAGGTTAGTATCTTCATTGACTTAATTTGCCTGAAAGCTGTGAAAGTTCTTTCCTTTCTATCCCACCCCCAGTTAACAAGCAGGGTTTTTTTTGGTTGGTTTGTTTTGTTTTGTTTAAAAAAACAACTTCTCGGTATTTAAAAAATTGTACAGACAGGCAGCATTTTAGCTGTCAGCGGGAGCTATTGACTCCTGGTGCATCTGAAATTCAGACTGTTGTTATGGATGATAAAGTACCTAAAGAGGCTATAGGAGAGCGGGGGAAGGACTTTCTACAAGGGCATGTAGTGATAGGACGAGGGGGAATGGCTTCAAGCTGGAAGAGGGGAGATGTAGATTGGGTATTAGAACTAAATTCTTGGCTGTGAGGGGGGTGAGCCCCTGGCGCAGGTTGCCCCGAGAAGCTGTGGCTGCTCCATCCCTGGAGGTGTTCAAGGCCAGGTTGGACGGGGCTTGGAGCAACCTGGGCTGGGGGGAGGGGTCCTTGCCCAGGGCAGGGGGCTGGACTAGATGGCCTTTAAAGGTCTCTTCCAACCCAAACTATTCTATGATTCTATGTTTTTGAGGAACTCTGTTTCTTCTGATGGGTGACATCAAAACTACCTTGTGCTGAGTGTCCTATGATTTGACAGTTACTTCTGCTCACTGCTTGAAACCCCACTAAACCCTGGAGATGAGCTAAATTGGAGAACCGTTCAAAATATGCATTACTTTAAAGGTCAGATATGCGAGGCGTTGGGCAGGCTTTCCTGCAGCTCTGATGGTGAGGTTCCCGATCATGAAGTCTGGGATTTCATGTCATTGTACCCCTCTCAGAAGGACTCAGAGATCCTACAGGCTCAGCTGGGAACAATGAAATTAGAATTAGTATGAAGGACCAAATCCTCACTTCAGGGTGGAAGTCAGCTTCATTGGATGCAGCTGAATATGCAAGGCTTAAGATCCAGTACATTCCAGGGTAGGGCTGGCTACACTGGCTATAATCAGTGTAACTTGCTCAAATCAGTACACTTCCAACTAGGAATTCGGGAGGTAACTTTTGCTGTGGATCTCACCTCACACACGGAAACGAGATGCAGAAAATCCTAGTGTGTGCCACAACTGCAGAGACTTCAATGAGCGTGGCTCTGCGCAGTGCTTTCATCAATTCTATGATATTGCTCTTCTCTATTGGGAATATGCAATGTACTCGAGCAAAAAATTCTGGAAAAACAAATATGAAATGCTTTTGCATTAACCATTTCTATAATAGAAGAAAAATTACACTCAAAGGAAAGTTAACATTCAAAGTCTTCTGCTGTACTTGCTTTTTATTTGTGCAAGTATTCACCTCACTTTCTTCAGCATCTTATCTTTTTAACCCTTTACTCTCTGCTGAAACAGCCATACCCCCACATCAGTATATGGAAAGTGATGTTGTATTGAGGTACACTAATTCTCTGCTCTGTGACTTCAGTTTTATACCAGAGAAACACCTTTGAAATCAAAGGCAGGTAGCTGCCTGAAAAATCAAACGTGATATCTGATTTCCCTTGATACATAAAGAAGGTAATGGACCAGATCCCTCCATTGATTTATGCTGTGGTTGACTTTGGTTTCAGAGGTTTAACAACTTGTACTGGTAATTGGAATGACCCCCGAAATCAAAAAGAAGAGAAGTATTTGGTAGAGTAATAAACGCAAAGATCCAGAGAGGGTCAGGCACAAGGTTATGTCTCATAAAAGAGGTGACAGTCAACTTAAAACCACTCCTATACTTTACATTAAGAATAAATATCTGTTGAATTCACTGCTGAAAGCTGTCAGCTGAGTCATCATCGGCATCCAGTGTCCATAATAAAGAGTAAGAATTTCCACTTACTCTAACTGTGGAAAATACAGAAAATATTTAATAATATTTATTATTATTAGCAAGAAGCTTCAGAGCATAAATTGTCACTGTGTGACAGTAGCTTCGTTGTGTGTCTTGCATTTGTTAACTATCAGATGTGGGGCTTATTGCCTTCCCTGTAAAACCTCTGACGTCGGACACTTGAGGAAAGGGGCGCTGGAGCAGAGGCACAGGATTTGCCTATAGAGTGTGGGAATTCTGGTGGTCCTATAGAGATAAATTCATGAAAAACACAGTGATTAGGTTACACAGGAAATATAGATTCCCCGCTTGCTTCTACAGCCTGACATAAATGCCTCCAAATTTCATTTTAGGGTGAGTTAAGAACAGGAAAATGCACTTTGTAGATTCACATTATTTAAATGTACTTCTCTGACTTCAGATGCAGCATCCTTACGGCAAAACATCTCACACTGAGCAATGTGAAGAGAAATCAACATAAAAATATCTCAAAAGGGACAGTTTACTTCCAAACTCTCTCCTTTCCCCTGTGTGGGTATGTATTTGGATTTGTCCCTCTGGGCGCCTCCCGGTGGCAGCTGTCCCCACTCCCCCGCTTCCACTGGAGTCAGAGGGGGCCAAAGCCGCCCGTTTTGGCAGGACGCTCTGCAGACGGCGTGGGCTGGGGTTGGTTATGGTGGGGACCATGATCCAACATTGTGACCGTTCTGCACCGTGATCAATACTGCATCAAGGAAAAATTCCAGAAGAAATAATTTACTTTAGAACAGACTGAATTAATGTAGTATTAAAAAACCAGTTGCGGCACAAGCAACTTTACCAGACTGCAGCTTCCAGGCTTCCCGTCAAGCCCCCGCGCCTGCGGATGTTGAGCGAGGGCAACATGCCTTGTGGTGCCCCGCAGGCTGAGTGCCACGCGGGTAAATCCAGACCAGGATAAAGCAGAAACGCGTCCCGCAGGAAGCCCTCTTCCACAGCCGCTCGTCTCGGTGCGTGCTGGTGCCCAGGCCAGCACAGGCGTGATGCCGCCGGCCCCAGTCGCTGTTGGTGTTGCCGTAGCATGGCTCTCATACGGCGGGGGCTGAGCAGAGCCGCTGCTCTGGTTCGCCCCACGGGGCCCGCTCTTGTGATCCGCCCTTGCGGCAGCCAGGAGAGCCGTCTCCGCTTTGGGGCAGCACAGTTTTGGGGATCACGAGTGCAGCCCACGGGGCAGAGTTCTGTGCCCGGTCACGCCGGCGCGAGCGCTGGCGCGACAGCCGCCAGAGTTTCTCTGGATTTTCCTCATTACAGTCACTGCGATGCATTTGGATTTCAAATCCAGCACCGAGAGGTAATTTGGTGGGTCGTGGCAGTAATGAGGGCCGTTGGCAGAAGAGCATTTAGTAGATGTATGGTTCTACTTTCCCCATGCGATGGCTGATCTACCCAGACTGACGCTGAACGCAGGGTTTCCATCAACAGGATTGCTGCCCCTGGTGCCAAGTAAGACCGTGCGCTGCATAGTGCTGTGTTACATTGACATTGCAGTCCTGCCGTTAAACACAAGACGAATATTTGTACAAAGCACTAAAACAATACTAATAGTATACTGGCATATAGGTGATTATTGGGAAAAAGTGCTGTGCTTTTTTTACAGCTGTGGTAGACATGAGTGAGATGAACTTCTGAACTACAACAAAACCACCATTTTGTTTATTTTTACTGACTTTGGTAGCAAGGAAATCCTGAGTGCAGTAGTATATCTTGATAAGCTTAAATAGCATCCTGCATCGAGATTGTACGTTTACGGATTAATTTTTGGTGTGAATTCAGTAACGGTATACAATAAATCTGACCTGAATGTGACAGAAAGTAAGAGAATTCTATATTAATGCTTTATAATGGGTTTATAGTTAAATAAATTTTATGAAAGCATAGGGGTCTCATTGTTACCAAGCCAGCTTTCCCCGTAGCAATATTTTCGCATGATTAAGTTAGAGATCAGATAACCACCTTATGCAGTATATAGCCAATAGCAATTTAAAAAATTCAATATCAGCTGTATTATTCTAAAGACTCATTCCATTTTCAATGCAAAATGAGTACAAAATAAAGAGATAAACTACATATAAAATGTAAAACATGGAAAAATTTATCACTTGCAAACATAAAAGCAAAAAGGATAAAAAAAGAGAACAAAAGCAAATGGAGGCTATAAAAGAATACAGAAAAAAAAGGTAAATCTGCAGTGTTACCTTTTCCATATGTGGTTTAGCTGGGTTTTTATTAAGGTGCATACACTTTAGCACAGGAATATAATCATCTCTCTAATACACTTTACTACTGCAGGCTAAATTAATTTATGCCGCCCTGAAAATTGTCAGCCCCACTGGATAGGAAAGGACGGGGGGTGCTGGTCCAGCAGCGAAGCAGCCTGTGAAGCGGCTGATCCCCCTCCTGAAGCACAAGGGCTGAGCAGCGTGGGGGGGCGCAGGAGCCGGAGGCGGCCGTGCCGCGGGGAGGGTGGCGATGCTGGGGAGGGAGCGGGGTTGGGGCTGGCGCGGCGGTCAGCCACCGAAAGCATCCTGTCCCACAGACCAGTGGGTTTGACCGGCGCCGCACTGGAGCTCATGTTTGTTGTGTCCCTGTGCGGGAGCCAAGAGGAAAATCCTGGAGGTGACCAGTTCCATCACCAAGGCAGCCGTGGGCACTCAGGAAGCCTTCACTGATGCTGGGCAGAGGGAGTGTGCAGGTCACCGGGGCATCCCCATCAGCCCACACTGTTGTAAGCGATTTTTTCCCATAGCAGCATAAAAGCGAGGTGACGTACGCACACAAATATTAGCGAGCCTGCCCATGGTCCAAGGCGCTGCGCTTAGTACTGAGGTGCGGTACTCACGGCTCACTCATAAAACCCATCCCGCAGCGTGAAGACACAAAAGCGCTGGTGAGGAGGAGGAGAACTGAGCCCCCTCATCTCCCGGGTGCCGGAGAGCCGGCGGTATCGCACGGAGCATTGCGTTCCTTACTTCATCCCCATCATCGCCTCACGGCATCTTGTTCCTAACACTGTAGTTAAGGTTGTGCCAACAATTCTGTTATGAACTTGCTCTCAGGAGTTATAATTACTATGTTTTATCTGTAGAAAGTTGCCCTGAGCTGACATTCTGCATGCATGGTTTTCACCCCGGCACAAATTGTTTTGTTTTCGTTCCTTTGCTAAATTGCTGCTCGTGTCACAAAATCTGGCCCGTTGTACAGCTCATAAGCATAACAACAGATTTTTCAATGGACACTCTGGGTTCACACAGCCTTTTTCTCAGGAAATAAAAAAGCTATTTGTGGAACAAACCCCACCACCAAATCCCCCAAAACCTTTCAGAGAGAAACTGGACTCCTGTGCATTATCCAGTGACCCTCATTTCAAAAGACATCATCATTTCTGTCCCAAACTTACAAATTTTCTACTCACTGTTGCTCTTGAGAATTTATGTCAGAAATAAAGAGTTATGAAACCGAGGCAACATAATGAACTATTTACCCTAAAAATAAACTGCAGTATGGAAAGTTTCTGGTGTGAATAACAGATGGCACGTATTCTGCCTACAGAGTCTTTTTCACGCTGATGTAGAGCATGTCCAAGCTTTTGGCTAAGGCTGACCTTCAAACTATCCTCAAGACCAAACTTTGAAAGCAGCAGTGTGTGGGACTTCATGTTTTTAAGCATGTCCAGAAAAATACACCCCTGATGGAGCAGGTGACCAGGAGAGCCGCAGAGCCATGCCAACAGCTCTGCTTGGTCCCTTTGGTGTCTGAGACGCCGCCGTGCCTGCCCCCTGTTCAGGGATGCCGCGTGAGATGTGCTGCCGTGCTTTGGGCACCATGGGCAGGACCTGGTGTTTCTGCTGTCGGTCCCATCTGCACACATTTGCGTTCTCCCTGCTGAAATCGTTGGAGGAAATCTGAATTTACTTTTCCTTGAGCCGTTATATCATATGTTGGCCTGGCAGATCGGGTAGGACAGGACTGTGCATAACGAGGTTGGATTTATTCCAAATGTGACTCTTCCGTGTCCACCAGGCTCATACCTGTGGAAGAGGGAACAAACTTAGACCCATTTTTTTCTTGCAGGACCCGGGCACACGCTATGGAAAGAGGCTATCAGGTCGGTTTATCCCCCTGGCAGTGAACAGGGCTCCACCTACCAGATACCATCTATATATTCACAACAAGGCCACCTCTCCTGTAAATGCTTTTTGCTGCACTGGACTGTTTCCCTGCGCCAGAGCCCAGCGACTGTCCCCTGGCTGCCACTCTGCTGGGCCAGCAGCCCTCCTCCCACACAGTGACAAGCAAAGAAAAACACTCATGATGGTTTTTCTGAAAGCCATTGTTTGAAAGGGGAGACCTCATGGGAGGACTGGTAACTTCCAGTGGTGTGCAAAGGTTTTTATCGTCACCGTTATGCCTGAAGAGGTCCCTTAGCACTTGTGAGTAAGAACACATTAGCAGTGAGAACAGCTCGGTGGGGCCACAGTGGAAACCCAAGGAGAGCAACACGGGGCCATATTGCAGTTGTCTTTGCTCTTTCTCTCTGATTCTTGCAGACAGAGCTCCACATGACTTTTTGGGCTTATGGGATCTAAAACTGAAGGATTGGTGGGGGGCTGCCGTGGCTGCATTAATCCTGAGATGACTAACTTCTCTGTTGGCAAGCGCTGACGGGGCAGAAAGGAGCTGAGCTTGGCGAGAGCCATCCAAAGAGAGCCAGCCTGTGCTCGTGGGACTGGCTGACACTAATGTCACAGGTAACCTCATTCCTTTCTGCAGTGCTTTGAGAGCCATGGGTTCCATGGTGGGCTACCTTGAATTTTCAGGTTTATTTTTACTTCAGCATCAGTTTAAGGCAGCTCTGAACTGCTGCTTCTTTATATGGCAGGTGCCCACAGAGCAAAAAATGGCACTCGAAGCGAGGCAGGGAACGGGACAGAGAGGAGTGCTTTTGATTTTTTCCCTGGCGCCATTCCTGTCTTAGCCCATCACAGGGTTTAATTCCTGCTGTGAATATCACCTCTCGAGCCTAGATCTGTGCCTAACCCCCACCCCCAGTTCACCCAGGGTCTGCCTGCTGCCTCCTTCACATGAGATGTGGCTGTGCTGGGGGCGAACGCTGCCCCTCTGCGGGCTGGGCGGTGGACAAGCATCCGCGGGGGCTGCCGGCAGCCTCCACGGGGAGGAAGGCTGTGGCACGGGGAGGAAGGCAGGACTGACAGGTTTTTCGGGACCAGACCTAATGTCAAGCACTGGTCAGCCTTGTGCATGGCCTCCCACCAGTCCCGGCTCGCCAGACAGCCCAATGCCGGTGGCATGCCGCCTCTGCTGCTCTCTCACCTTTCTCCCATGTCCTGCTGTGGGATGCGAGGGATATGGAGCCCCGCTGGCATCCCCATGGATCCGTGCAGGGTGTGGGGGATGCGGACCCCCCCACTGGCATCCCCATGTCCTGCTGCGGGATGCAGGGGATGCAGAGCCCCGCTGGTGTCCCCACGGCTCGGTGCGGGATGCAGGGGATGCAGAGCCCCGCTGGTGTCCCCGCGGCTCGGTGCGGGATGCAGGGGATGCAGAGCCCCGCTGGTGTCCCCACGGCTCGGTGCAGGCTGGCGGCTGCTCTCCTGGCTGCCTGGGATGGTTCCTACCTCTTCACCAACCCCCGGCATCATGGCAACCAAACATCAAGACACCTAATTGGGGATAGGTAATAAACTTCATATGTATGCTTGAAAAACTCCGCCCTTTGCAGTACCAGTTGTTTTTAAATTTACATAATGCTAAACAGTATCTTGCTCACATGCCCATGGATCTTAGTGGCTTTGTTGTCATGGATACCAGTACATACCTTGTTTTCTTTGAGAGATCTATCAAATATGTGCATTTGGATGTTTGCTGTGTTTGCCTGAATGTTATAAGCGCATTTTTTACACTAGTAAATAATATTAAGCAACTGTGTAATTTATGCTGGAAGACCAAACACGCTTTAGCTCAGTATTTTAACACCCTTGTTTCACCCTCGACATTTCAAACCCAAACACCCTGCCCTAATGCTATTCTCATCGAGACTGAGCATGACTTGCAAGAAACTGTGTTCTTTCTGTAGGATTTTACTACGAAGGACCCTGTCATGTGCAAACCACTCTCCAGCCCATAGTAAGGGAAGAAATCAAAAGCCTTGTTTTCAAGCACGAGCTGATTCCTTTCAAGATAATGTTCCAGAAGACGCTCCCAGTCTAAAAAAAAAAAATCTAGCAGATTTTCCGTATATTGTAACTGCTTCACCTTTTTAGTGGAGGCAACGAAAATATTGCAGGCTGCAGGCACTGTGGGGAAATCTTGGAAGCAGGTCCCCCATCTCCCCCCTTCTCGAACACCTGCTCTCCCACGCGAAGGTACCGTGCACCCGAAATGGAAGCTTTAAGTCCCAGCAATTGCAGAAAATCCACACTCATCCCTTTTGCCTCATTACCTGTTCATTAGTCCTCGGTAACCTTCATGGCACCTTTGTGCTTGACAACATGAAGCAAAATATCTCATTAACAGTGAGTACCAAAAATTTCTATCTTGTGTGCAATGACAGGGCTTCGTTAATTTCATAAATAATGTGCCAATGCTGAAGACTTCATATCCTGGGTCTGAAGCTGGTAAAAAAAACGGGGAGGAAATCTTAGTTTCTGTCTATTGAGTCAGCAACTAAGCTGTAAACTCCCATGTCGGCTGGTTAATTTATACCAACGAGTACAATGCAAGTAGCTCAGGCTAGCTAATGGGCTTGCTCCTACAATTTACAATATTAAATTCAATTAAGTTTCATTTATCAGCAGCAGAGAAAGAAGACGTTGAAATAATGACAAGGGAATGATAATATTATTAGTAAAGAAGCAAAATTTGTCATGATTAAAGAACAAAATTGCAATAGAATCAGCTCCCTTATCTGCAATTTGTGAAGTCAGGAGTACCTCAAATAAACATGGGATAAATATTTGAGATATGCATGCACAAACCCACACCTCTGAGAGAAAACAACGTTTTCCTTAATACGTTGACTCATTACACACTTCAGAATTGCTTTTAAATCACACCTCAGACTGAATATGTTTTTCCCATCTTACGAATATCTGGGTAAATCTATGGCCCACAGAGCAAACCCAGAAAGTCCTAAACCACATGAGGGTACCAAAGAGACTTGCTAATTGAGGGTTAGCTCCTGAGGAAGGCCCTACGAAAAGAGGGGTCAATATACAAATCTCACAGTATGGGGGGACTTTGTAGTTTTCTTTTCTCTTCCAAGCTGCCAGAAGCACCAACTTTGGAAAACAGCAGGAATACTGGAAACGGTGAAGTTTCCAAAAGCAAGAAATCTGTCCGGCAGAGGTGAGTCCCGTCCGGCGCGGCCCGGTGAACGGCACGGTGCACAAGGTGAGGGCCAGCAGTGCCGCGGGCTCGCAAAGCCTCCCTGCTGTAGCCAAACCGCGCCGGGATCAGGAGATCCAGGTGCATCACTCTCAGCATGTTGTGTTGGCTTTCTGAGAAATTGATCACCTTGACTTCGCCCTGTGACTTTGAAATGGAATAAAAGCCATTCCTAACGATCCTCGGCAGAAGCGAGGTACACAACATGCAAAAATATGTGAGTCCAGGGCAGCTGCACGAAGCGAGGGAAGAGCAAAGAAAGGCAATAATCAATCTTTCTTTGCTTGTACCCCGAAGTTCTCCCCCGAGCCTTATCCCGAGGGTCTGCGCTGCGTGCAAAAACATCGGACCAGTGGAGCGAGCGCAGGCACTAACAGGATGTGCAAAGCCTCTGGTTAGTCTCAGAAAACGGCGCGTGCCAACCCTGCGCATCGCCAGGAGACTGCTGAGCTCTGGTGCAGGCAACTGCTGCAGCAGCTCCGCCGCCCGACCTGGCATCTCCCAGCATCCCAGGATCCCATCCCAGAAGGAGCCACAGCAGCAGAAGGAGCTGCTCCACTCCCCGTGCCTTCAGGGCCGGGCACCTCGGCCGGCCGCCGTACTGTAATCCTTCCTGTAATCATCTTTATGTAATCCTCAATGTAACACCCACGGAAAGTGGGGCCGCTCTCAACCTGTGCTTAAAATTAACGTCTTGACTACAGCTCCGTAGGACTTTGAGCATGAAGCCTGCTTCCTTTACAAGGTCCTTGATTAGCAAATTTCAAAGAGGGATCAAAACCTGAGTAAAACCCTAATATTTGAAGGAGGCTGGTGTCTTTTCTCTCTTTTGTAAAAAAAAAAAAAGAAAAAGAGAAAAAGGAAATGTAATTCTCTTTCATTTGCGTGTGCATGAACAAATTAGTTTCAGAAGCAATTTTACAGTAATTATGACCATCTCCAATGGATTAGATTTTCAGAAATATTCACTCTAATGTCATGATGACAACTATCACATCCTGATTTTTTTATTTGATGTTCTAGCAATTTAAGGGTTCCAATAATTTGTGTGCATGACTAGACTAGAACAAAAACACATTTACAACTTATGAGTTTTGTGACACTGAAAATTTTATGGTGAAGTGATTTTGACCTTTGGAGGATATGAAAAATTCAGTGGTAACACGATCTTTATCTTCTCAGCATGGCATGTTGATATAGTCTGTCATTTCAGCTCATATTCCCCGATAATGAGGTGTGTTTGATCTTTTATTTCTCATAATACTTTAAGTGTCTCATAATTATAAATTTATTTGGTAATCACTCTGATAGTACTGATACAAGAATCCATTTAGCATTTCTATGTCTGTCATCCTTCCTTTCACTGGTGATACACTGTGATTTCGTGGAGAGTTAAAGTACAAAGCTTTCTTGTTTTCCTCTATATGGAATTTAATGTAGATAAACTTCAGGGAAGTTTGGTAAGTTCTGGGGGATTCTGCATGAAAAAATACCTGATGCCCTTTTTAATGGTTACCTGCTTACTCAGTGTTTGTCCATGTCAAATGGCTTTTGTGGTCAATAAATTGTCTGCCTGATTACTACTACTCTGCAGTAGTACACCATTAATATGTGGACATATTTGGAATATCCTTTGAGAAACTTGTGTCTACCTTTAAGAGTTTTGTTTTGTTTTGTTTTTCCAGAGTAGCTCAACTTTCAGTTAATTTTGGTGTCCATTGAGAATTTACAGACATTTTCAGCCGAGTAAGAACAGCACACAAACCCAGCCGGACTGCTTCTGGTAAAGGGCAGCCCCCAGCCCCGTTACATTCACATTTTAATCCAAAGGCAGCCAAGACAGTCCTTCTGACGATGCAATTTTGAAACTGATGTCCCATTTTAGGCAGGCTTTCTTTTCTTCCCCTGCTGCCACCGGAGCTGTGACAAACCACAGTCTGGGGGTGCCTTCTGTGTGACCGGTGCCTCTGACTTCATGTCCCTTCCCGCAGCCTGAGCTGGTTGTGGTGCTCATGGTTGTGATGACACGCTGCAGGTCCTACGGCGACGCGAGCTGCTGGGGAACAGTCAGCATTGCTGAGGCTGATGTCAATATTGTGCTCAATTCTTCAGATCATTTAAACACCGCTGGGGCTTCTCAGGGGAGGGGCGGTCAGAGGTGTTATTGTCCTTTCCCTGTATGGGGTGTTTAGTTGGAGAGTCCTCTCTCAGATAGCTGGTGTGAACCTGGGGACATTCACGCTACGTCCCTGAGTGCTCTCAGATCCCGGTGAGGTCAATGGGAGGAAGAGTGTCTGCCGGCGGCGGGTGGTGGGCATTGCCCTCTGCTCCGGCGGGTTTGGAGAGCTCTGTGGAGCCGTCCATGGAGTGACAGCAGACTGAACCACAGGCCGAGAAACAAACAATAACTGAGGCCACCGAAAATGGATCCCTTGGTTGGCATTTTTAACTCAGTAACAGCCCTTGGGTCACCCCTCGGCATGTGGTTCATGTAACGTGCACGTGGAGGAGCAGCTCCCGCTTCACCGGGGGTCGGCTGCTCGCGCGGAGGGCTGCAGCGCTGGCGGCCCCGCGGTCCCCGCAGCTCCCGTCCCTGCTGCAGGAGCCGACAGGGCACGGCCGCAGTGCCGGCCTGCTGGAGAGCAGCCGAGTCAACAATTATAAATGAGCCATTGCTCCTTCTGTGCGATATCATCCATCGCTAGACACTGCTAAGTGAGTCTAGAAACATTAAAACCATGTTTAATAAAGCCAACATTTCAATACCACTTATGATAGGGTCAGCAGTTGCCTAATGCAATTAATCATTCATTTGCTGAGAAAATGAAGGGACTGGAGAGCAAAAGAAAACAACAAAAGTGAGAGGAAGAACCTTCACACAAAATAAAAAGTAGTCAGTATACAATTAATGACAATTTACCTCTGATTTCTCCTCCTGAAATACCTCCTGAAGTCTTTCAAGATCATCTTGCAGGATAAAGCAAGTAGATTAAGAAGTTTTGCACTAAAGGCGTGATGGGGATATTTTCCCAAGAGAAACAAGTAACAGTAACTCCACATCATCAAAAATGGGAATACGCCTATTGTGTCTCCTTCACAAAACCACAGAAAGAAAATGGTCAGGAAGACAAAGACAGATGGGGGGTTGGTCCTTACGCGCAGACTCTTCCAGGGCCTTTCTGAGTCAATGGCTGTGCACTGAGTGCTTGCACACGCGTGTGTGCATGTGAATGTTTGTGTGCGTGTGTGTGCGCATGCGAGTCCGTGCTGGGGGGATTCAGTCCCTTCTATAGGATTTCTCTGAGCCCTACTATATTTCTGTGCCATGAACACACCATCATTGCCTGTTTCGAACTGAACTGCCAACGATTAATAATCTGATTTCTGGCTATTTGCAGTGTGACGGGAAGCAAAAGCCTTTTCTGCAAATTTGGCAGCCAAAACGCGGGTGGCAAGCTGCCCTCCCTGCGAAGCCCAGGCCGGTGCGGAGGTTAAGGCTCCCAGGCCAAAACCGCCGCTGCCTTTTCTGCTTTCACTTGGGTAAAGCGAAATCCCGTCTCCTCGCCGAGACTCACGCTGCGTGCCGCAAAGCGCCCGGAGCAACACTCACTGCCAAAGGGGGATTCAGAGGTTAAACTCAGGACCATACCAAAGGCTGCTGAGATATTTGGGCTGCTGTTACTGTCAGAATAGAAAGGCTTTTTTAATTCGCGGGCTGCTCAATTTAGAGTACGCAGACAATGTATGTTACAAGTTTTGCTCTGAAAGATGCTCTGTTTAGTGTGAATGAGAGAACAGCGGCGGCGGCCAGACTCACTCAGGACAGGCGGTGCGCCCTTACTGCAGATGAGCGTCTCTGCCTATCCCAGGAATACTTTCATTTATATGCATCTGATAACCCAGCGAAGGGAAAATGGGAATGAGTTGGCAGGTGGCCTTTCGAATGAAAGGGCACACGGTAAACTATCTGTTTGCTGCTTTCTCACCCTGGAATACTAAACACGTCACACAGTATGCATATTCCTTTCCATTTCCCCTCTATTCTGTCCTTCTTATTGCTCATATTCTGAAAACTAAATATAATTTTAAAAGGCATAGATGAGCAAGATGCGTTTGGGGTTGTTTATTGCATTTGCAGCACATAAGTTCTGCTGTTTATCCTAATGGCCCATGTCAAAATACAATGAGGATTACAGCATTAGGCTTTGTGCCTCTGTAAAACATACAAATTAGAATAAGTCTTTATTCTGTAAGCAGGATGTGAAAACAAAATTAGTGCTACTTCTTGAAGCAATTACCTCCACGTACCGTCTCTTTCTAACCAGCAACAAGCTGATGCCAAACACAGTGTTTCCTTTAAATTTAAGCAGACCCACTGATCTTACAAGCTGCAATACCTGGACATGAAAAACCATCAAGCATCAACATTAATATTTTAAACAATTAATTATTTAGTTAGCTACATTGACTCAAAGTGAAGGCACCACACCGATACTTCAGTTGTTTGTGTTCCTCAGGCTTACAGCTGTGTGCGTAGATGTCTTCTGGGGGGAAAGAGCCGCCTAAAACACCCCCGAGTTCCTCACTGGTTCTGTGCTGCACTAGCTCCACAGCAAATTAGTCCTCATGGTGAAATTAATGCTGGTCTTTGTTAATATCCTCTGCTCAGAGCTTCTGAGGACTTTTTTGCACAGAGCAAGGCCAAAGTACAGCAAAATAGTAATTTTCTTTGGCATCCAGTTCTCCTGTACATGCATATAATGACTCCCATAGCTGAGCCGAGCAAATAATTGTAACTCCTCTATTTGAATTTGTTGTAGCTATGACAAATTTTAACTGCTCAGTTTGAAATGTTCTTAGTGTCTACCTTGTACTAAATGTTTTCAGTGTTTTGGCAGAAACAGATAAATATCTGGATCTTTAAAGAAGTGCGCACACACATAGCAAGCGTGCAATTAGAGTAAATTAATTACCAGCTGACTTCTGATCACTGCTGCACTGGAAGTAAACTAAGGTAACTGCTGAAATTGGTGGAATTGCTTAGTATTTTAGTAACATAAAAGAGGTGTGAATTGAACTCCATAGTTTTTGCTGTCTGAAATATTTGTGAACTTCAGGTAATTACTGATCGCGAGCCCAGGGTCGGTGGGAGACTGGTCAGAGCTGGAAATGAGGGATCTGAGCTACGCTAAGGGATCGATGGAACAGGGAAGAAATGAAATCACTAATTGGTGGTTAGGGCTCCTCTTGCAGGAACAGTTGGCATTCGTTTGCTAATCAGGTCTCTGATAGCAGGGGGAGCTTGTTGCCGGGG
>VZSZ01007652.1:103007-200817 GCA_013398815.1 Ibidorhyncha struthersii | reverse complement strand
CACGCCAAAGCCAGCGATTGCAGTAGTGGTGCTGTAGTTAATGGAAGAAAATGTGACAAGTTTCTCATGGGCTCGCTGCAGCAGCTGCGCAGTAAGGCGGATCACTGCGTTTGGGTTTGGTGCAGTTGTGGGCAGCCGGTCGCTCTGGGAAAATGCCTCATTTATCAAAGTGTTGNTCTCTTGCTTCTTTGTTTTGCCTTCAAAATGATCCACCTGGGATGCACCTGGATGCAGGTCTGCATTGCTCTCGTGCCGCAGGGTCAGCGCCGTGCGGTGCTTCCAGTCCTGGTGGGTCCAGTGCGGGGGCACCGGTGGGTGCTGGGGAGGGGATGGGACTGTGCTGGTCACCCTGCCATGGCAGCTGCCAGCTGGGGGGCCAAAACTGCCCCTGTGCTGGTCACCCTGCCATGGCAGCTGCCAGCTGGGGGGCCAAAACTGCCCCTGTGCTGGTCACCCTGCCATGGCAGCTGCCAGCTGGGGGGCCAAAACTGCCCCTGTGCTGGTCACCCTGCCATGGCAGCTGCCAGCTGGGGGGCCAAAACTGCCCCTGCCCCGTCCTGGCAACAGTGACCGGGTTCCTTCTCCATGTGATTCCCCGTGTAGACTTCTGGCATCCTGGTTCTCCCCATGCTGCAGAGGTGCCAGCACGGTCTGGTGTGGGCCACCTGTGTGGAGGTGAGAGGATTCCTGCGGGTTGGGGATGGGACAAGGCTTTACTTGGAGCCAGAAGGTTCAAAGCAGTAGTTATTGCATCAGAAAGTACATGTAATAACAGGACGCTGCTCTGCCTTGCTCCTCCAGGAACAGGTCCTGGGTGACTGAAGTGACACAGTGGCTCTGGTGATGGTTGGGTGTCTGGGGGGACAAGGCAGAGGAACGGCTCAGAGGCGGCACTGCTGCTGTCAGTGATAAGGTGCAGGTCTGTACAAGGCTGGGAGAGCCACGCAAATCCCAGAGTTTCCGTTTTTTGCTGGTAAAACACCTTAAATCTGGTTTGTTTGCTTACGCAATCCCAGCACCACTTCAGCAGGGCACGGCACTCGCTGCGCTCCTGGTGAGGTGACTCAGCTCCGGCAGCTGGGAAGGCTTTTACTGAAATGGACTAATGCAATATTTATATTTTCTGCAGCCCGGCTTCCTCTAATACTTGGGCTTCAGCGCTCTCTTGGGTACTGCTTATCTGCTGCGGGTAATGGCTTTCCAAAGGAGAAGCAAAAGAGCGAGCAGGCAAAAAGTTTTTAAGGAAATGATTTAGGGAAAAGAAAAACAATCTAAGACTTACTCATTTGTGAAGTAATACTTATATGTTATGCTGCAGCAATTTCTCTCCTGATGCTGTCATTTGATCCCAGACACACTTGGGTTTCATGGTTTAGAAGCTGTGCGAGCTTAATTAAAGTCAATTACATACATGCACAAAGAGGAGGACAAGGAAGGAGAAATGAATTTCTGGTTTTGGTGTTTCGGCTCCAGATTGGCATCCCCTGGTCTCAGCCGAGGGGAGACCTCGGGTTTCTCTCTCTGCTGGCAACGCTTCCTCTGCTCTGCAGACACCAGTACTGGGGCAGCCCGAAAGACTCACTTCAGTACCAGCCGGGCTAGGCAAGGGCCATGGTCCTGCGCTCCGGCTGTGCGCCGTCCCTGCCTGCCCGGCCTCCGGCAGCACCTGCCTGGCCCTGGCAATCCAGCCCCGGTCCCCGGTGGCTTGCGGCGAGGTGCCGCAGCCACAGCCACTCTCCCTCGGCAGCTCCAGCTCAGTGCTCGGTACACCCCCGCGCAGTCTCCCTCAGACCTAACCCCATCTCGATAGGGAGTACTGTTGTTACAGGCACTGCATCCATCAACAGCTCTAACTTCTCACCTAAAGCCATAGCCATAGCGTGAGGGACAGCAGCCAAGCCATCACCGGGCTGCTCAGTTGCCGTTGGCTGGTTCATTTTGCCACGGAGTGCCGTCTGCTGGTTCATTTTGCCACGGAGATGTTTTGGGTTTGCACACATCCCATGGCTCCCTCTTGGTGCAAACCCATTTCCGACGGTGGTACGTCTGAGCGAGCTTCTGAAAGGACTGGTGTGGCACTCCTCGCACAGAGCGTTTGACAGGACAGCGCGGAAATCTCCTGGCTGTGTTTGGCTCTGGTGAGCCTTCGTGCAGGCAGAGCGTTGCGAGGGATGGCTGCAATTTGTCACAAACAGTTGAGAATATTTGCATACGGTTGAGAATATTTAACATGTCACCAGAAGGTGTTTTTATGATTGGTCATTCGCTAACTACTCCTGTGTCAGGGTCTGACCCAAAGCCCATTAAAACTAATGGAGAGACCCTCGGTGACACCAACGGATCAGCTGACTAATTTGCCCGGCACATTAACACGGCGCGAAGCTGTTCAGCGAGATGATGATGCAGTACTGCAGCCAAGAGAGAGCCTGAGTGCCTCTTTTCTGCCCGCAGCCCGGTGATTTCTCTCTGGGTGACGCTGACCGCTGCAGCCAGGACAGCTGTAGGCTGTCGGCCTTGGAAGCCAACGTGAGGATCGTTAACATCGACTTTGAAAACAAAGTTCAAAAATAGGGCAGCACAGCAGACTCTGATGGGCATTTTCAGGATGCTCAAGGCTGCTCAGCAGAGCACTGAAATAAGTAAAAGCAGAATTAGAAAAGAAAGGAGAGTTTTGAGGAAAATCCTGTTGCCTAATGTTGCAGGTTCATTACTAAGATGCTGGGAGGTCCGGAGGTTTGGAGACTACCTTAGAGGAGTGGGAATTCAGGCATGTGAATAGTTGCTTTCTGTGTCAACTTGATAAAGAAAAAATTTTCACTGCCTTGTACAGATTTGTATTTAGCTACAGTTGCATCATTTTAAAGGTGAAATGAGTATTTCAGGAAGGCGAAGAAGAGGGAACAAGCAGAAAGTGGGCAAATATTTCAGTAGAGTTAGAAAGGTATTTCAGTTCTTGTCGATATGGTACTATGCCCCTCCGCACTGTGAGCATAATTGCAGGTTAACACATACGTGAGAGCTGGAGCTGAAAAATTGTTTGACTATCGATCATGTTATGAGACTTAAAACGAGCAGAAGAGATTCTTTCATGGCAGAAGACACTGCTTCACCTTAAAATATGCTGCAGAAGTGGTTCCCTAGCGTCTCTTTTTGAAAACTGGTTTCCTAAAGTAATGCAGGGACAGTGCTCTGCTTTTCTGTAATGACAGAGAAAGGGCAAAGTATGGATGTGAATCTCCGCAAGACTGAGCTGAGGCACGGTTGGTGCTACTTGGTGTGGGACTCATCTACCCAAACATCGGCATCTGGGGACATTTCTCCCATCCCGGGGTGTCTGAGACATCGCGGGGAGCTGGCAGGTAAACCCACACTCCAGCAGTGCCTGGAGACCTGGAGGAAGGTCCTCGGGTGACCGAACCGGCACTGAATACCTGTGCCAAGGCACCTGAATCCCTCATCACGCGAAATGCGGCTGCCTGCAGCCTGCCCGAAGGTGGACGGGGGGCTGCACTCGGAGGCGATGCAGGGACGGCTGCTGCGGGATCCCCAGGGAGAGCTGGCCTGAGCGCTGCGGACACCCGTGCTGGTTAACCTGCCAGCCCAGGAGTCCCAGGGAGAAGTAACTTGCGGTAACCTCACCCCTTTTAAGTCACTAACTCCCTTCAGTTACTCCTTCTTCAACTCATGCAGGCTTGCCGTGAAAGCACCTTAAAGACCTCCCTGGCTGAGCACGGTGGGCGCGTGAGATGGGAGATGGTAGAAGGAGAAAGGGCAGGAGCCAGCACATGTAGAATGAAATTGGATTAGAGCCTTCTCCATAGCGAGCTTGTACAATACTTTGCCTGAAGGGTAATTTTTTTGACCGGAGATGCCAGCATTTGAGAGTCATCTTTATTTTTATTTTGGCATGAGTGGGATGTATTTCCTCCGTCAGTTCTTGGAAGCTTTTGCTTATTACGTAACAAAAATGAGTTTCTGGAAGACGCTGATAGGAAATCTCCTACTTTCATCCGTGTTCTTTAGCCAGTCCTGCTGCAGTGCAGCCGCCGGGGGGCTGACAGGCAGCTGCTGGCCGGGGGGACGTGCGCCAGGCTGTGGTGCTGGGGTGGGGTGGGGTGGGGAATATTTCTCCACATGTTGTCTGCTGTGTAAATACATTTCAAGGGTTGAATTACTGCATATAACATGATTGTAGTTGTACTTTGCAAGAGTAAGTCAAAATAGCTTTTAATTTGCGGTAACCCTGAAAGCATGCAGTCTCGGAACCTTGAGAAAGCATTTAGAAAAAGTAGCAATAACCATGAACTTGTGTTAACCACCATGGTTTTTCCAACCAGATCATTTAAGTGTATTCTGAGCAAAAAGGCGGTGTGAGAGCATTGTTAGCAAGCTCATTAGTCATCGGGAAGTGCCAAGCAAAAGCCGTTAATGGTACGAATCATATTTGACAAGAATAGTATTTCAAAGGCAATCTTTTGAGGACTTGGAAAATGTGAGCATTTAGACGGGGTGAGTTTCACCAGTTGACTTTAAAATACAGACAGACGACGTGCTTACATCAGCTGTGCCTTCGCCTCCGGCACTGCCCGTATCCCGGCATGGTTTTCGCTGGCTGAGCACCGTGTGGTTTTGGCATTTCTTTGGATATCTCTTTGGTAGCTCAGCGGTGAATGAGGCACTCAACATAAATATATAAATAAATGCTGATGTGTGCCTCTCTTTCCTTCCACTATTTATTTTCCGTCCTGTTTTTATTAACCTTATTCTATAAATTTCCCCGGGCCCATACTGGCTGGGTGAGATAAAATTTTTGCTACTACTTCTGTCACTTCATTCTTCACTTTTACAGGTTGTCGTTATTTCTGCGGAGGGCTTTCTCCTTCAGTGCAATTCTGCTTTTAGTGGGGCTGACATGGGCTGTGCCGGGACCGCCACGTGAAGGCACTTTCCAGAAACTCTTTGTCAGGAACCTGAAACTGCAGCCGATATGAAGTACACAAACCCAAATACATGAGCATGGCATGAGTTATTTGGTGCGGGTGTAGGGGAGGTCTGGTTTAAATAAATACAGCCTTATTGTGAAATATCGCGCGTGCCTGGAGAGTCCCGGGGCACTCCCAGCGGGCTTCTGCGGCTGTTGCATGGCCGAGCCCTGGAGGGGAAGGAGCTCCAGAGCAGGGGTGGCTGTAGAAAGCCCCTTTATGACAAATACAATACAATACGGTGCATAAAATAAACAGCAAGAGGTGTTAGTTGCCCTGGGGAGGAAAAAAAGGACAGGCAAAGCAAACAGCACTTCATGGTTCATTTTCTCTTTCTCAATGTTATAGTTCCCTTTTATGTTCTGTAAACAAAACAGTATAGGCTGGGTTTGGTTGTTTTGGTTGGTTGTTTTTTTTCTTTTTCAGAAAAATGCACACCAACAGTTCAGCCTGAAAGTAATATGTTCAGTCTTGAAAGTAGTATGCTTAAATAATCGTCAGGTTTTAATATTTGCTATATTTGCACAGGGCCAGTGTTATTAATGATAGGAGTGTGTGACCAAGCTTGAAAGTAATTATTAAAATGATTTTATGAGCAACATGATGGTAAGAGATTGCATATCTAATGGCAGAATCGGGGCCCAAGACACAGGAGAAAATGGTCAATTTTATTTACATATTTGTAGTAAAATTGATGGTTTTAGTGGCACAGGAAGTAACATCCCCCCTTGTCTCAACCCACACCAGCTTTTCCTGCTTTTAAACCTGAACTCCTTTTTGTTTAATTTCTTAAGCAGAAAAGCTGCCGGCTCTTGCCAGCGCTGTGCGAGTTCCCGTGGCGGAGCCCGCCGGCTCGCTGCCGGCCCTCCTGCGGCTCCCGGCCGGGCTGGGACTCTCGCCTGGCAGCGGGAGTGCTGGCTGTCGGCACCCCGGCTCGCTCCGGCTCCCGCTGCCGTCCCTGGTGTCGCTGCACTGCGGCACGCGCTCGCTTCAGCCCACAGAGTAAGAAACATTTGCGCTGCGTTCTGTGTATTCCTGTGCACACAGTCCGTACTGTTTGTTTTGAGGACGGGGTGTGTGTGTGTGTAATATCAGCTCCAGACTGGTAACACACCGACAGGTATCATCCAGGCAAATTGCATGAGTTAAGCCATAAACCTTTAAAAACACGGGTTTGTAACGCAATTTTTCCACAGACCCCGAACAAGAGGGTAGTGGCAGATACTACAGCAAACCATTAGATATGTGTCTGTACACATACACAAGCACCCGTCATAGATCTAAACGAGCTCAAAAGGCTTTTGACATTGGCTCTTCGAACTCAGGAGCAATGAAGTGCTGGAAAGATGACAAGTGGCAAGCTGGAAAGTGCAATAAAAATAAGCCTGTGTTTAGATTTCGGCTTTGATGGGTGATAAATCTTTGATGGGTTTGGGCTGCTCCCTGTGCAGGTGGGGTGTGCGAGGGGTGATGCTCTGCCTCACGCAGGAGCCGCAGTGGCCGCTTGCTGTGGGGGTTGAACACTGACGTGCGACCAGTCCACAACTCTGATTTACCCCTCCCACGGCACGGCTGTGCTGGCTGCTCCCAGCCACGGTGTGACGGCAAGAAGCGATGCTCCAAGGGGTCCCTGCGGGGTCCCTGCCCCCACGCTCCCACGGCCGGCTCTGTTGGCGAAGTGCCCCGTTGGACCCGGCCATCGGCACCCACCGGGCATTCCTGTGGTCCTCACCGAGACAGGAAAATGTGATGCAATGTTGGTTTTACATCCCACATCCCTATTTTGAGTATAATGAAGTAAGTTGCAAAAATTCAAAATCAAAAGCGTTAATAAAAATGTATCAAGTCCAGTTGTAATATTGAAATTTTTAGAGGTGGGCACTAACTTTACACATATCCCTGCTGCAGCCTGGACCTCTGCCCTGAAAATGGGAGAAGGGAGGAAAAGCTGGGGGTCCTGTGTTCGTAGCGGCCCTCTGCATCATGTTTGTCTCTGCTGCTTCCCGGTGTGTGCCCAACATCTCCTCTCCTGTGCTCAGCCTTTACAGCGGACCGAGTGAGGATACTGTGAGCTTTGCTCTTGAAATTATCAGTGCTCAGACAGAGCTGTGAATTGTGCTAAGCTCCCTGGCCTTGTGGCATTATCATAAAATAATCTTCATGCAGAATCTGGCTGCCTCAGCAGTTCCCGCAGGATGTCGTACATGAAGTATCTGGGGTTTTAGTCTTGTTTATAATCACTTTCTCTTAAACTCTTGTAAATTTGGGTCATTTTTTGCTCCTGGTCTGAGCTTCCCTGTCAGGCTTGGGCAGAGATGGGCAGCACCTGCGCTGCATTGATTGCAGATTTCCCCCCGCCCCACGTTCTGTCTGTGCTTTAGGAGGAGCCCAAGGTGAAGTCTGCCAGCTGAAACCCCTTCCATGTTAAAATTTCGGGTGCGAGCCTGCCCTCCTGCAGCTTCCCGGAGCCTCCCTGCCTCAGGGAGCTTGAGAACCCCCGCAGTGGGGGCCGCCCTCGGGGCAGGGTCCCTCTGACAGCCCCGGACGGGCAGCCAGGGGCATGACGGGGAGCGTGTCTGTCCCCAGGGAGAGTGGAGCACACACGTGAGCCCACCTTCCCTGTCCCGTCCACCTTCGCGCTGGCACAGTGCTGCTGGTGCTGCCCATAGGGATCATCACGGCAGAGAGGGGTGGATGAGCAGCTTGTGAAATCTGATGAATAAAACCCAAGTGTTCTAGTGAATTGTGTTTGATGCATCTTCTTTTTTGAAACTGGAGATAAAAAGGTGTCCAGCTGTGACCACGGTGAGACACTGTGGACCAAAATGCCATTTTAGAAGCCTTTGACCTCTGGAGAAGTGTGATAAACTGCTGGATCAATCACCAGCAGCATTACGACCGTACCAGTGTGATGACTCTCGCTGGGTACGCTCCGCAGCCAAGTCCAGGCTTTGCTGTGCCCGTCACTGCCCCAATGCCCCAACACTCCCGCCTGGGGAAGCCCCGGCAGTGGGATCCCCTCCCTGAGCGATGCCGGCAGCTCCGGGGCATGGGTCGGGGTGCTGCAGGGCACAGGAGCTGCTGGGATAACACACGGCTGGGATAATCCATGGCTGGCATAAAGCACTGCTGGGATAACGCACTGCTGGGATAAACCAAGGCTGGAATAATGCACTGCTGGGGTAGCCCACTGCTGGGATAACCCACAGCTGAGATAACACACTGCTGGGATAGCCCACGGCTGGGATAGCCAACAGCTGGGATAGCCAACTGCTGGGATAACGCACTGCTGGGATAACCCACGGCTGGGATGACGCACTGCTGATCTCACTGATGGAGCAGGAAGGAATTTGCTTCAGATGCACGGGCTGACGCACAGATTCGTTTCATTCAGAGATTTTATGTACTGTGCTGTATGTTTATCGATGTCTTTAGATGTCAGTGTGGTGCCTTTCTTTTCACTTCCCACGTAGCTGTGGGAAGGATCCTTTCAGGAGGAGAAACAAATAAAATTTGGCAGCAATGCACAGATTTGATCATGGGGGTGTTTTGATTTTTCACAAAAGGTTGAGAGAAGTCAGCCAACCTCGGAGCCATCGCCTCACAAAAATCAAGTTTTCCCCATTATATGCTGAGTAAGTGGAAGATTTATTTAAATAATCTTTATGGCCAGTACTTCAGGTGGCATGATGCTCTACATCCTTCCTCAGAGAAGATGTTGGCTTGTTCTTTCTCCTTATGTTTTGCTTTTTTTATTATTTCTGTATTTTTTTGCTGCCACAGAGGCAAGTGATGTATATGAAAGGTGTATACTGGATTGGAGACGTGTTTTGGGAATATCTAAGCAATTAATGGGGCCTTACTCTCAGGCAGCCAGGTGCACATGTACATGATTTATAGAATCTGCATATACTGATATGATTTGTGTTTTTCGATGAATACAACAGTACGGTTTCTATGTTGTTGGGGCCATCCACACGGTCCCTATAGACCGTTTCTCCGGTCTCTCCTCTCTGGTCTGGGGCGAGCTGCTTTCTGCTCTCGCTGCCCTCTCCCAGCTGGGAGGATGCTCCTGCAGCCCCGCACTGCTCCTCCCTTGGGCTGCACCCCCCGCGGAGCCCTTGGCAGCCCCTCAGAGCTTTTCTAGGACGACATGGGAAATGCCTAATAAGAGACCTTCCTTGTGCTTTTATGGGTTGTCAGTATAAGCGTTTCCTCATCCGTGGTCTCCTGCAGCCTCCAAGGGTTTGCGGAAACCTGCTGCCTTCTGCTGCTGGCGCAGGGTGTGCGGTGCCAGGCTAGTCCCACCTGCCCGCGGCCGCCGTGCCGGCCCCGCTGCTCTCTGCAGTAACCCCTGGGGAATCTTTCCTGCATCCCACGCTCAGGGTGCTCCCCCGCCGTCTCACCTCTAACTTAGGTCAGGCTGATCACGAGCCCGGTGAGACCCTGTACTCGGTGGAATGACGGTCGTTCACGCTGGATGATGTGGACAGCAGTGTGCTGGGACGCTCTGCAACTCCACATGATTTCAGGCAAAGGTCTGGAGCAAAATTCTGATCTTGACTGCACTAATGCAACTCATTGCACTCTGAATTATTCTTATTTGCAATTTCTGCTGCTGCTAGTTAAAGTCCCAAGCAGAAATTTGTCTCTATTTTATTAGCTACTGTATGGCTTAATCCTTATTTTGGGGAATTTGCAGGCTAAAACAACACTTTGTGTCTTTCCTTTTTTTTTTTTTTTTAATACAGAGATGTCAGCCCCCTTCATAAAATTATAAATTTTATGATTAAATTATGATAAAATTAGAAATGTTATGATGTGTTGTCCTGCCCAGTCTCCACAGTCTCTCCCTGCTGTCAGTGGACTTTGCTACTATGGCTTTCATTATTTGTTCGAGTAACACGTGATAAAATAAACAAGACATCTGCTATGAGTACAGTCTGGCTAACACTCCAGAAGGCTCCAGCCTTTGGGTTTTTTTTTTCACTCATCATGCGTAAATTTGAGGATGAAGGGCATCCAGATTTTATTTTCCTGTTTCCACATTTTGAAGAAACAAAAGCTGATGGTTGTGTTTTCCATGATGACACCAAGACATAGATTCCACCCCAGAAAACAGTTTCGCTGCATCCAGCACAGCCATGTGCTGGCATCACAGCACAGCTTTGCTTTCATGGCAGACTTCCCCGGCATTCAAGAGATGCAACCAGGGCGCAGATGCCCTTTATTTAAAATTACATAGGAAAATTTGACTTGGGTTTGACATCAACCATCGTCTTTTTCTCTTGCTGCAACTGGGACCTTGAGGTAGTTCATTAACACGCAGGGAGAGGCTGGGATAAATCTGCAGATTTTAGTGCTGAATGTGAAATCTGAAATCGATACACTGTTCAGTTTAAGAGATTGAAACTGGGAAAGTTCAGGAGCTGAAAGATACTTTCAGTGTGTATTCGTCTGCGTTGCACGACACTGCAAGAAATAATAGTTCAGTTTCGCTAAAACTTTTAAGGTTTTGGACTTTGTTGTAATTTCACTTTAGAATGAAAAGTGAATAAAATATATGAAGTGGCACTTTGCCCAGGGGCTCTGAAATCCCTTTGGGAGGAGCCTTCTCCATCACCAAACTGACAACCCACCAGCCCAGTGAGGCTGGCATCTCATTGCTCAGAGCTTAGCGAGGTTTCTAAAATTAAGTGCCATGAATATTCCAGGAGCAGCTTTGATGCTTCTGTCAGCATGCTTTTCTGCTTCACATTGGTCACGTATCTCAATTATCTTTCTTTGTAATGAGTGGAGACACGTAGTGCTTGCTCACAAATTTTGTGAGCTGTCCTATGCATCAATGAAACTTGTTGGCTTCGATAAAGGGACATATTTGATGGAAAATGTTTCATCACAGATGTTCCAAGCAGCTCCGTAGAAGGGACTCACTGGTTTTGTGCTTTTTGTTTTGCACCTTTTTGTTGCTGCTCCTACATTTCCTATTTGCTTTAGGCATCACCAGAGGCGTTTTGGGAGTCTCCAGGACGCGCTGTCCCTCACAGAGGCTTGGTGCCACCGGCAGGAGTGGAGAAGGACTGGGCTATGGGGAAGCCCAAGCCTGGCTCTTCTTGAGAGGCAGATGCACAGACTGGCCCATGAGCAGCGCTGGCAGGAACCAGCCCTTGCGGGGTGGTGCGCACGCACATAGGCGCACACACACACACGCACACTTACACAACATACACACAGCGTGAGGGCACTGCCGGCCCCGCTCAGCACACCCGCACTGGGGCCGCTCCACACCATTTAAGAGCTGAGAAATTGCAAGCGTATCGAATGCTGAATTTTCACAGCACCAAGTTAGCCGAGATGCTTCTGCAACTGATAAAGTGGGAAACTTCACAGCATTGAGTGGTCCTCAGATTCACACTTCCACATGTGTCATAGTCTGGTGTTAATGTACTTTGAGCAATAACATAAAACATGTAAGAGTGCTGGCTGGGCAACAAAACCTGCCAGCTTTTCCCCTGCTGTCCATGCTGTTTGCTTGTCTTGGGGGTTCTCGCCTCGCTGAGGGTGATGGAGAGCTTTGTGACAGTGGAGAGTGCAGAAGCCACCAGCACCCTGCCCTAGCACCAGCGAGTGCATCACCACCAGAGACGCTCCTTCAGCCGGGCGTGTGCGTGCGGTGCTCACGTTTCATTTACCTTCCTTCCCATCGTAAAGCTCCTCTGTGATTTTGGCATTTCCCCTTGTTAAATGGGGCAAAAGGAAAAATCCCATAAGGGTTTTTTTGCCTGTGAGCCCTGCAGAACCATCAGCCTGAGTGGAATGCGTCCCCTGATGTGTTTCTGACAACTCTGGGTAAACTCTGCATGGAAACCTTTGGCATTTTTTTAATTTGGATAAAATATTTGACACTAGTGGAGCACAGCCAGGTGAAGAAGGCAACTCTGAAAATATGCAGTCTTCCATAATAAAACACAACATTACGATTCCTCTAAATGGAAAATGTGTCTTAAACCTTTCCATGAAAAAGTAAAATGGAGACAAGAAAAAGGTGTAACCAGATTGCACAAGAAGAATATCCTAAGCGAAGGAACAAGGAAGTTTCTACTAGGTGTAGGGAAAATCTTCATGTCAATATTATGGTTTCATCATAATTTTAACATGGTGAGGAAACTGTAGGCAATGAAGCACGGAAAAATTTGAGTAACTAATGACTTTTATCCAAAAATATCTATGGAGGTAGAGAAAAGAAAGAGAGACAGTAATACAGGAAAGAGAGAATGTGAGACATAAATGGAAATGGAAAGATAAATAGGAAGATAAACTCATCTCAGTAAAAGCCTGAAGTTGTTTCAGATCATCCTGCAAATCCACGCAGGGAAGTTGTCGCTCGGTCTACAGGTGAGTTTGACAGAAGGAGCAATTGCCCTCGTGTCCAGAAGCCCACCCTGCGGAGCCGGCGCTGCCGAACCATCCCCTGAAGGAGGTGTGCCAGCACAGCTGCCACCTCTCCTCAGCTCCCGTAACGGACTCAATTTAACTTATTTTTTTTAAATTATTATTAGATAAAATCCGTTGTGAGGAGTAGGACAACACACTACCTTATGCAGTGAAGAATTTACCTTCCAAGAAGACTAACCGTGTACCCAGCGGTAATGCGGGTGCTACACCCGACGCCAGGGCAGCTCTCCCACACCGGGCCCCGGTGTCCCTGGGAAGAACCACGGCAGCTTTTCCTCAACCAGAAACACGGGAGCAAGTGTTGGAGAAGGGCAAACCCATGGGCAGGTGCTGGCTGTGGCCGGCCCCGGTGCTTCGGCAGGGAGCGCTGGCGCGTCGCCCTGGCGGTGGCTGGACAGTTGGGGACAGCCTGTGGGCAGTGGTGGGGCAGCACTCAGCACCGCAGCTGCGGCTCCTGGCCCTCCGTGGTTTCCTCGTGCACGTACAACACACCCGAGTTTTCCCAAACAAGGGGCTTCTGCTCCTGCGGCAGCACCGCAAGTGTTGAATATTGTAAGTAAAGATCAGGAAAAAGAAATCCAGCAAAATATCTTTTTTTTTTTTTTCCATAGAAGAGTCAACATTTTTTCAAACTGACTGAAAAATTGCATAATAGTTTTTAAAGGAAAATGTTCTGGAGACAGGAATGGAACCCAAGCACAGGCTTTCTAAAAGCGCTGCACATTTCCCTGCGTTTTCCTTTGGCTTTTTGTGACACGCGGCTTTGTGAAAGCTTTGGGCGACACCAGAACTTGCTGATCTCCCCCCCCCCAGGGACGCAGACGGCTTTGCCTCAGCCTGCCCAGGACCTGGGAACAAACCAGGCACAAGCGGGCTCTGTGAGCCGGGGGCCTGAGGTTTTCCCTGTGGGAACCAGGTCTTTCTAACGAGGAACAACAGCCAGTCCAGACAGCCCCAGGGGCATTTCCAGGAAAAGGAGGTGGCATTTAAAAATATTGATGGGTAATATGTTGAACATGAAATAAACGTTTTAAAAAGGATGGACTAATATACCAGGATTGAATAATCGTGAAAAGCAGAGCAGATCCAGTGCGAATGAAGACTAGGAGAAACTAAACTTAACGCTGACTTGAAAGTCATGAAATATCAGTGACCTCTTTAACATCCAGCTTAAAGTAGATGTATGTATTTAAAGAATTTTTAAAGTTACTCTAAGAGCAGCACTTGATAAAAGAAATATGTGGAAAACATTATTTAGTTTCATCTGATATTCATGCAAAGGTGCTAAGGGAACCAGTAAATTAAGTTTCTGAACCTCATGATAGCAGATTTTGAAAATTTGCAGGAAAGAAGTGTGGGAGCCTGCAGTGTAAAGGAAAATGAATGTAGAACTAATACTTCCAGAGGAAAAGATGAGGGATCCCAAGCAGGGGGAACTGGTTGCGCTCTCAGGAGATTGGGTTCGTAGAGGCGGGGGGAGATCACCCCCGGCACCCCGACCCCCGAGCTGCCAACAGTGCGGCCGCAGCTGGAGCATCCACCGGCAGAGGAAAGCCATTGGGAAGGAGCCCGGTGGGCGCCGGGGTGCAGGGCGGCTGCTGGACCCCTCTGCCGGGAGCGCCAGAGGGATGCTGCTCCCCACGGCTGTCCTGGGGTGTCCTGGGAAAATAAATATTTATGAGGAAAAGCCACAGACTGCCAAGTTATCCTGCAAATTATCAGAGAACTGCAACATATTGTGGAGGGAAAAGGTATTTTCTGAAAAGACCTTTCAAGCACAATGCCTCATTCTCTGCAATGTTCATCTTCAAAAACTAAGAACGGGGAAGGATTAATGGTCCAGGAGCCTGAGAATTCGCACTTCCCGGAACAAAGACCGCAGACGTTCAGCCTGTCTTCAAATGTCCCCGTTTTCTACAAAGGAATATAATTTTGCTTCTGTCATCATTTCAAGAAATACTTTCTCCACAATGATTTCTTTTCCAAAGTCAAAGAGTTGAAATCTTGCAAAAAAAGAGGAAGAAAAAAACCCTCGCATTTTCTGAAAAAAAAAAAAAAANAAAAAAAAAAAAAAAAAAAAAAAAAAAATACCAGCAACACAGGCTCTTATTTTGCTGGCAGAGGCAGAACTGATTTGAAACAAGAAGAAAGAAGGAGAAGCCAAACACATTTCAATTAAAAAAAAACATTATTAGCTCACAAAGGAAGAGATAAAAAAGCGTTTGCTCTTCAGGAGAGCGACGGGGCTGCCCACTGTGAGCAGTGTGCTCATCCGGAGGGTGCGGGGGTCGGCAGGGCAGCAGTGCCTCCAGCCTGGCTGGGCCACTGCAGGAGCAGCAGTGGGGATGCTCCAGGCCACATCCCGATCCTTCCCATGCATCCCTCTCCGCTCCGCCGGGCTCCCGGCGGGTCTGACCGCTGCCCCAGCCTGGAGGACGCGGCTGTGCAATGAATGTGTGGCTGCAAAAAAAACCCCAGAAATAACACGAGAGGCCTGGGATGCCCGTTTTTTCTTTATTTTCTTGCTCACTACTGCAACGTCCATGGCGCTGAGCCTGCCGCCCGCCGTAGCCTGACACACCACTCGGACTGGGAATAAAATTGTTTGTTTGCCTGCATTTGGAGTTTGCTTCCAAATGCCTTTTGCTTGGCAGCGGCCAGAGGGCTGGAGAAGAGCTGTGGTGTTCCCCTCTGCCATGGAGAAGACACCGAGAGGTGGCCTCAGCGTCCCCACTGCCGCCGCAGGGACCGAGCCCTGTGGTGGGGCAGAGGCAGCGGGTTCTCTGCAGTACACACCTCACGTGTACACACATGTATGAACTTTTAACCTGTGTGGCTTTGATGTGCAGACAAAACAAGGTCCCACACCATGCAGAGCCCCCATTGGTGGCTCGGTGCGTGGTTGGGTAGCACATAGTTATCGGGACTGAATGGAAATCCAGGTGAATCACCAGAAGCCATGTAAGAAATGCATCAAAATCATACCTACTGCTCATGCTAAGAGCAAACAAAATGTAAGGGAGATGCACTGGCAGCATCACGCACTTGATGGTCACCAGAGATCTCAGTTTCGTGAATATGTCTTAATTTCCAGGTACACATTGTGGGCATATAAATAAGCAACAACATCTCATCTGGAAACAGACACTCAGGAAACAGCATTTCTCAAGCTGTAACGTTGTTGTGCAGGAAGAACATTTTGAGGGTAACAGCCTGACAAGCAAAATGCCTGGCAACACTCGTGGCTGTCCTGGACAGGCTGATGAACTTCGCAGCTTTTGAACTTTATTTATTATGAATGAAAAAATGAGCCTGACTATTCTGAAATAGTGAGGTACTGCTGAACATAATGAGCACCAGAGCGTCTAACGGGCAGTGACCTGCTCAACTACTGCGCTGTCATGTTTAGGCTGTTGCCATACAAGAGCCACGATGTTAATTCATCATTTTGGACAGCGGGACTTTCAGGGATGACATTGTTACAGTGTCATACCACACTAATTAGCTGTCACTGTCACATTATTCTTAGAGTTGTCATCTCGTGGAGGTGGCACATCCAGGAAGAAGTGGGGTGTCAGCAGTCAGAGCACCCTTGTCCTCGAGAAGGTGTGGGCCGGGGCCGGTGTTCAGCAGCACCTGGAAGGCAGCAGCTCAAGGGCAGCACCTTGTTTCTGCTGTTTTACCATTGAAATGTTTGGCTGCACCAGTGGGGAGATGAGAAGCTCTGCGACTTGTTCCCTTTTAGTTGCCTTCCTCCTCAGAACGCCTCCTCCTGCACAGGCCAATGTGTAGGGTCCTTTTATCCTGTGCGCGCCATGGACCGCGTTGTCTGGATAACGGATGAGTGACGGGGACGGGTGGCTGCTGGCTGGCATGAGCAGTGCAACCCAGCGTTGGTGGCATCCTCCTTGTTTGTCTGGGGAGGGTCTCTTGGGAAAACCTGGGTAGAAAGTGTGGCTCAGTCTAATAAACACAATTTTAATTTCCCTTTCCCTGTCCCTTTCTGAAGTGAAGTCTTCTGCCTTTTTACCCAAATGATATTTTAACCAGAGTTCTGCATATTTCCCTTAGACCAGAAATGCCAAAGCTCAAAACAATTATGAAATGTGTAGTCAGTCAGTGTTAAATGTTTATAATTCAGGCTGTGAACTTTGCAAATCCCAGAAATCAAGCAGATGCTACTCAGTGCTGGATGAGAGGTCCCCAAGAAGGCAGCAAGTTGACCTGAAAACCCTGGTTTTTGACCAAGACTTCCCACTGCCACGTGTAGTTTTTGCAGGCACCAGGTTTCCAATGACAAGTGAAAAGTTCTTCTAATCTGCTTGAGCAAATCTTTTGAGAAGATGCATCTGCCACAAGTTCTCAGGGTAGGGAAAGGCTGATGCGTGCCCCGGCCCGTGGGATGTCCCTCCGTCCCCTGCCAGCCAAGGCAGGGGGGCACCGGTGAGCAGCAGGGCTGGGGGTGGCTATGCCATCGGGACGGAGAGCGGGCCACGGGGTGAGCTTGCAGCCACTCCCAACACCACGGAGGAAGGAGCAAGGGGAGTTCAGTACTGTCGAAACATCACTCACACAATCCGTGGGGCTGGCGACAAGCAAGACATGACAAGAGCTCGTCTTGCCACAGACCACTGTTCTTTCTAGTGATGGTTTTTAGGATTTTATGCGGTTTTGGGATTGTGATGGGGTCATTGCAAACTTTATACCTGAAGTTATGAGATAATGTATGACTGCATACAGCTAAACCTCCCTCCCAATCCCTCCCTGTCTTGTATAACTGGATTGGCAGGTTAATTTTAATGCTTTTCCTGAAGAATTATTGATGGGTTTTGCTCAACTTTTAGAAATGGCAATGCTCTTTAGGGCAAGAAAGGTGGAACCGGCTCCTGTCTAGACAATAAACAGGACTTTTTGTCTGCTCTCCCAGTACTTGTGTATAAATTAATCATTAGCCTGCGGTGGTGGAAATGTTCCCATTTGCTTGGCAGCGGAGGGATTCAACCCTTGCTTCATGAATTCTTTATCGCTAAAACTTATATATCATGTAAATTAACCACTATTGCCTGCAGCTTACAAACGAGAATGGTGCATGTATTTCATGGCTAGTTCTTGCACCTTGAAGAACTTGTGGTCAACAGCCAGGTGAGGAAATTAAGACAGTTTTGGAGATTTCAGCTGGGATCACTTGTTCTTGAATCCTCTCCAAAATTTCATCCAGCTGTGACCTATTCAGACCCTTTGCTGCAGCTGCCTTTATAGGGAGGAGGCAGGTCTGAGTGTTGGGATGGTCAGGCAGGTGAGGGGGCAGATTCTGGGTCAGGCTGGGGTGTTGGATGGAGCTCAGGCAGGGCTGAGGGCTCCTGGGACCTGGATGGGGGAGGCATGGAGGTGGATTGGGGCCCTTATGGCCTATTTGTGGTGCTCTTGGTGTCCTGGGAGTTTGGGGTACAGACTGGTGTGACACACTGCAGCACCACAGACTGGTTGAGATAGGCAGGCACCTCTGGAGATCAGCTGGTCTAGCTGGGCCCTGGGGTGCAGACCAGAAGTGGCACACATCTGGTGTCCCCTTCAGACCCTGGTGCTGGTAGGGTGCTTGGGGTTTGGAGGCTTTGGGGAGACCTGCAGGTCCTTCTCGTGGTGCCTGGGGGATGGCTCTGTCCTCACCTTTGTGGCACTGTGCCTCCCATGGACCCTTCTCCTGAAGGTCTGCGAGAGGCGAGTGCTCAGACCCGCAGGGACAGTGAAAGCTCCTGTTTGTGTGTTGTTCTCATGCTGCCCACTGTTAGTGGTGGGTCCCTGAGCTGCTCAGAGAGTGGACTGTTCATACAGAAGAGCTCCAGCAGTGAGTTATAAATCATTGCCTCACTGAAATATGGCATGTGATGTGCTGTGTGCAGCTATGGCAGCAGGTCTGTATGTCAACAGAAAGTCAAAGACACCTATGGATGCTGAGAGGCAAAAGTTTTAAATGAAGTCCATGACAAGTGGCAAAACTGCCCTAGATTTGGATCCGTCCTTGAGGAGGATGTGCGGGTACCCTCTGTGAGCATCACAGGGCTGGATGGCATAAATAAGTCGTGTGTTCAGGCAGGTCCCTCACCGAGATGCGGTATGCTGTGCATCCAGGTGTGGGGCTGTGTTGGTTTTGTGGTGGAATTCAGCATCATGAAGTCTTGGGGCGTTTGTTGATGCACAGATATAACTCTGCCTGCTTGCTTGCCCTTAGCCCACTGCGCCTTCAGATCCACCTTTTTTACCCTCAAATGCGCTTTAACATGTGTGCTGTGTACGGTGTTTTAATCCAGCGGAGGGATTCATCACTTGTCCTTCATCACTAATGTTAGCTTTATGGATTTCTTTCAGTGCTGGATTTTAACGTGTGTATTATAAATGTTCCTCCTTTAGTCTGTTATAACCTTTCCCTAAAATGTTGGAACTATTTCTCGATCTTTACCTGTCCCTTTCCATCTGACACTGTGGATTACAAGTATTGTTTCTATGAACCCCAGCGGAAGGTGCATATATGTTCTTTACAACATACCATCAGGCACTAAAAAATGTGAGACTTGACCATGCTCTTCCTTGGACCCTTGACTGGAGATTGGGAGTACCATTCTCTCCTGTTTTGCAATAGTTCCTTTTATACCATCCTCAGCCACTTTGGGGATCATTTTTCCTCTTTTTGTGATGAGCTGCTTCTCTCTTTTCATCAGAGTACCTGGTGAAACAGCAGAGAGGTTCTCTTCCACCCAAACCTGATTTTGGTGGTAGCAATTTCTCATCTGCTACTTCCACTGAGGTTCTGAAGAAGTTAGAACAACCCAGAAGGTCTTGCCCAGCCAGACTGGGAACAGGAGTGCGTCGCCTGCATCCCTCTGGGAGTCGTCCCGCCTGTTTACTGCCCCGTAACTGCCGGTACCCGCTGCCCCTTGCTCCGCCAGCGGGCAAATGTTCCTTCTGGCACAAACCATCCTGTTGCCACGGGCACTGTGCTTACGGAGCACGTATTTACCAGAGCGGAGTGCTGACGACAGGGAAAACTGCAGACGAATCACCATCTTTAAATATGCTAACCACAAATATTTACTTAATTACTAGAAAAGCTGATACTCGTGCGTATAGTCAAATACAAACCGGGCACGGTAGTCCTGCCTTTTGCCAGCCCACAGGCTGCAGCTCTCCCTCTTCTTGCCGCTGTTCACCTCTGTGTTGTAAACTGGGTCCCACACTGCTGGTTTGTTGGTTTTACTGCCATAATCTGGCCAGATTCTCACCCATTGCCATTGACCTTGTTCATGGCAAAGGAAGAAAACATGGATACAGGCCACCACGATTCATTTTACCTGTGCGCTGTCCCAGTCTAGCATCAGCTATATTAGTTGCTTTAAAGGTGGATTTGAGGAAAAGCACAGTGTGCCTTTTTTTTGCATCCTCCGACATTTTGCCATCTTCCCAAAACCTCATCTCTGTGTTGCGACTCACCACGTTTGGCTTCAGCTCCCATCTCTGTGTTGCGACTCACCACGTTTGGCTTCAGCTCCCATCTCTGTGGGAGGGGGACAGCTTCTAGGATACAGGTAATCATCTCCCTCCTTTTCTCTCTTGCTTATTGTGGTGGTTTTTTAAACGCCAACTCAAACTCCCTCTCTGTACACATATTTTCTATACAATAAGCATTGTGGAGGTAGTATCTTCAAGTGTTTAGTTTAATGATTGGAGAACTGAGGCAGCTATGTGGATAATTTATTTGATTTCAAAATGCTGCCACACTTACACATGGAAAACTTTAAAGAAAATTAAACTCATTAAAAAAACTCACATAAATTGTTTTTGCAACAAAGCAATTAAGAAATCTCGCCTCTCCAGCACGGTGGGCAACATTCGAAATAAAATAAAGCCCAAATTACCTTTTGCTGGAAACAAAGTAAGAGCTATCTCTTGTGACTTAATAAGAAATGGAGGTTTTTAGAATTAATACAAAGATTTAGCAGCTTCCTTCTATATGTGTTGCTAAGCATTTTGCTGAAATTGCCTGAGAAAAAAGCAAACAATTCAAAAGGATCACATCTATGAGAGGGTGGGTGTTTTTTTTCCCCCAACTAAATTACTCTGCTTTACGGGATGCAGAAAGGAGTCAAGGATTTTATTTTCTTCCCCCAATGCATGTATATACAAAGGTTTGATAGGGTTTAGTTTTGTTTTATTTTCATTGTCTTAGCTCCAAACTACTCCTTAAAACCCCCACGTTTCTATGGGAACAAAGGAATAACACTGAATCAATGGACTGCAAAATATGGGTCCTGTCCTATAAATCCTGAGGAGCGGGTTTTATTCATACCAATAGTCCCTTTGAACACTGAAATTACTCCCATAGATAAGAGCTTTCCAGAGCGGCCCCGACACGAGGGAGTGACACCGTGGCTTTGCCTGATGGAGAGCTGACAGTGCGGCGATGCTCGCGCACAGGAGGGAGGTGCTGCCGGGGGATTGCGGGACCCCGGTGNACCCTCCTGGTCTGCGCTGGGAGCTGGGGGGGATCTGCCATGGGTGCACCCCAGGAGGGGTCCTTCCCATTCCCGTCCCATTCCGTACGTAGAGGAAATACGGATCTATGGAGATTTTTCTATTCGATCGAGCTATTCCTGCCCCTCCAGGGGACCACTCGACTGAGACCTCCTCTCTTCTTGACAGGGACTCTGATGCTCCAGAAAGAGCTGAAAAAGGGTGTAACACATTCTATGCCTCGCAGGTCTCCACCGCCAGCCCCGCCACACCTGCTGTCCATCAAACACATCACGCTGCCGTCGCTCCCGCCCAGGGGACAGTGCAGGGTCCGGCTGCCATCGCAGAGTGGGCTGGCCAGTCCGCACAGCAGACCAGTGCTGCGGTCCTGCAAACCTGATCCGCGCAGAAAAGCCCTTCATTCGGCTCCGTATGTCAAGAAAAACAGCTCCCCAGGAAAGGGCGCTGGGCTCTGGAGTGGGAAGCCGTGCAGCCTGGGCTGCGCAAGCCTTTGGAAGGTGGCCAGTCCCGTAGGGTCCCTCCTGAGCCTACTTAATTGCATGAAATAAGATGAAAAGACAGGCTAATGAGAAACCCCATCTGCCAGCCAGCTAAAATTAAGGCTGCCTTCTTTAGCAAAATGTGCTTGGGTATCTGTATTCTTTTAATATCTCTTCATATGGCCGAGCAGGTTTCAGACGTGTAGCGGTGCCTGTCTCAGCTCTGATTTTTCCCTGCCTTTTCCTCGTTCGCCCCTGAACAGCAGGGTAAGTGGAAAAAATTGACTGAAGGATTCTGTTTCAGCATGAACTTATTTAAGAGAACATCAGCTAATAAACCCTGCAGTCCAACCTGCTTATTATTACATTATATTACGTGATTCAGTGATTCATGATATCAAATTGGTTACGGATGTGATATAGCAGGTGGTCTCATGGCACTGCTGAACTTCCCAGAAGAAACTTGGAAAGAAGTGCAAAAAAAGAAAAATCTCAGAACAGCCCTAAGGGTATTTATATCAGGAAAGGATGTATAAGGAAAGGTCTTTTATTTCGCTCAGTCTGCCCTACGCTCCTATGCAACTTCTGTGCCCCTAAGTTGCTTACTTGTTCGGTTTACCTTTCTAATTGCTCTACTGATGTTGAAGGACAGGTATTTCTTGCTGAAAAGGATTGACAACCAAATGCCCCTATCCCAAAGGCTTCGCGGAGGGACGGAGTCAGGCAGCAGCTGACCTGTGTGCCAACAACAGCCCTCTCCAAACGCGTACGCCGAGGACAGCAGCAGCAAAGGGCTGCGTGGAGGCGCAGGGACCCAGGCGGACCGTTCGCAAGAAGGATGCGAGGTGTTACGCTAATGCCTGACCTGTGCCCCGGCTCGCCACCGACGTAGCTGGATACTGATCTAAACTGGAGTCACTATTGTGCATGCATCGTTTGTCTTTCTGTCAAACCCAGCTGATGAATAGAGAGGCGTCTTAATTTTCCTTTAACCAACCATTGTTGAAAATCAGGAATCGCTTCAGTAATTCAGCAAAAGTTATAGCAATGTAAAGTCATGGACAAGAAAGGAGAATCTGTAAAAGCTTAGAAACAAATACTTACCAAACAACTCATAGTACTTGAAGATCACGCAAGTAGAAATTCTTAAAGCAAATTGCACACACCTTTGCAAAACATGTATTGATTTTTACCATGCTAATTGAGAAATAAATGTCTAATAATTTTTTCATGGATTAAGACCGAGGGAAGATGTATTTTTACTCTCTCCAGAACTTATTGTTCAAACAAATTGGTATAAGTTAATCAATTTTGTGATAATAGCTTTCAGGATAACTGCTTTATTGGGATTCATCTTTCTTTATTTTTCCATACAGCAGTGCAAAAAGACCCAGGTATGGCAACTACACTGATCTATTTTTAAATTGTAATTATATTAGGGCTGGAGTTTTGGAGATTTTGGTGCTTCTCTTTAAGAACACAAACTTTCTGAAAACTGAAAAGCTTTCTTTGAAAGTGATTAAGCCCAGTTACTAACTGCAGGTCTTATCAGCCCTGGCGAATGACTGGAGCGATGAATGAGTGTGTGTGAGTGAATAGTGAATGACATATCTGCCTGCCCAAGCAGTACAGATTTCCTTAACCATTTGATTTCACTTGGTGTAAAAGCAGGCTCAGAAGCGGGGAGGGACTCTGAGTCAGGGCAAACTGCTGAGGTTTTTCCTGGGCTAATGCACTTCTTCCCTTCCCTTTGCCCCAGGAGGACTGCTGCAAATGCAGCCCCCTGTGCTAAGAAAAGGAATTCACCTTCCTGAGGGGCTGTGTGCGGGGAAGGGAGGAGACCTGGCCCTCACCGCTGCAGACGGAGAGAAACGCTAGGAAAAAAAAAAAGACCCACTTAAAAAACTAAAGCTGAGATTCAAGTGAAGAACACTGGTACAGCTGAAAGAGCCTGCACGATATGATAAGAGTGTGTTTTTAAGGAGTTCTCATTTTTGTGAAAATTAGTTTTGGATCCTCATCAGTGTATTCAGGAGAAAAATATTACCCTAATGTCTACAGAAGAGTGATAAAAAGGAGATCTACTGAGGGAGAAATAATGAATTTACACTTTTAACACTCATTCTGAGGTGCAGAAGATACATTACTCTACATTATGCCTGTATTAGTCTTAAATATATTTCATTATGAAAACAAGATTAGAGGAGAGCAGTGCAATTTGAAAACATCCAGTACTTACATGATTTCTTAAAATAAAGAGCTTTCAGGGTGGTAATACGTGGTTACACTTTTGGATAACCATATATAAACTGTATGTTAAAATGATGCAAAGAGACAGCACTAGCTGTATACCAGCGGGAGGATTCAGGGCTGTCTCTAACTCCGACCGCCCATATCTGTGCTGCACTGTGCCGGAGCCGCGGGGTCTCTGCCCCGTTTGCTGCCCCCCGGATGCCGTGCGGGGGAGCCCAGCACTGCCCACCCTGCGCCTGCAGTCACGGCCTGAGCCCACAGCAGCGTTCCGTTACCTCCAACTACGGAACTCGGCGGAAAGCTGCTCTTGTCTCCTGCTCGGCGATATTAAAGGCAGTTGTATAGCAATCGGCTGTCCCACCCTTCCGACCGTACCGGGAAAGCGTCTGCTTTTTTGTGAAGACGCTGGCAAAGTCAGTGGCGGTGGTGTGCCACCACGTTCATTGGGCAAAAACGTGGTACCTAGGAAAACGTTTAGTGTAGTGACAGATGTTGTGACTGTACACTACACACCACCAGAGAAACGATGCGCTGTCGTTCTCTGCTCAGTACTCTTACAGTGCTCGTACAGTGCTCAGTGCTCATCAGGAATTTTTATTGTACCGAGGCCCATCCACCCACAGTAACAGAACCTTCTGCAGTCAAGATAATGAGCAGCCGCAACCGTTCATGTATGGATAATCGCCTAACACAAACACATCAGCCGATTTCTTCTCCCAAAATGTGTTGCTTTTGCAAAATTAATTGACACTCTTACTATGCAAAGTCACTTGGTATCAGGGTTGCAAAAAGTTGCCCGCTTTCTGGTTGAGATCCTTGCTTGTTAAAAAATATTTGGAATCACATGGCAAAACATAGGAAGAGATTTTTTAGGAGTGTACTGTTAACTTTTTAGCTAATTTTTAGTAGCTGTTTTATACAACCTTTGTACGTAAGCAGGTTGGAAAATGAAACCTGTTGATTCTTAAAGCCTTGCTTCTAGAACGTTACAAACCTGGGCTAAATAGCGGAATGGACCACCCGCCATGACCTAGAGACCAGGGAAGGCGCAGGGTGGAAGCTGGGCTGGAGCAGGAAAGGACCCAGCGGTGCCAGGGCAGGGTCTGCTCCATCGCTGGGGATGGGGACGTGTGTCCCTGCGGGGCGAGGAGGGGTCCCAGCCGTGGGGAAAGGCGAGGAGGTGTCCCCCGCTCCGGGGACCTGCCAGGCTCCTGCAGAAACTCCTTCAGCCCGAAATCTGTGAGGAGCCATCACAGATGAGCCTGTTCAGCCTTTGTAATTAATGGGCTTTTACAGGACCTAAGTACAAGTCAACATTTAAGCTTGTATGTGTGCATCTTTCGAGTGCAGTAACTTCAGCGGGCTGAAGCTGAATCTTGTTTAATTAAATGCAAATTCTTATTTCCTCCAGTTTTATTCAGGGAAATCCTGGTTAGGAACACAACAAAATTTAGCACTTCAGAGCGAGCAGAAAATAATTTACAAAGAAGAACTAAAAATTAATTGCTTTTTAATAAAAAGTAAGCAACATCTTGTTTCAGCGAGGCACGAAGGGGCTGTGTATTTGCATTAAGTACAGAGCTGCCTCAGGACTGTTCTGTGTGAAGTGGACACGCTTCAAAGGGCTGCCTTCCTACTGTCCTCCTTTACGTCACGTGTGAATCTAAACTGATGATTAAAAGTTTATAAATGCAATTTATTCATCACTCAGGATTTTTCTATATGAGAAGATTCAAACCAAGTTTTTGCTTTGCCAATATTTTCACTTTTTCTTCCTTGGCTCCTCTTGTGCCACGCTGCTTCTCTGGCCTGAAGGTGATGAGAAGGGTAACAATATGAGGCTGGAGTAAAATGCCGGTGCAGTATTATCTGAGCTCATCTGAGTTTCAAACTGATCGAAGCCTTTAAAAACAACGTTATTGGGACAATCTATAATAAAATTTGCAAGCTGAGATCTAGGCACCTCATGGGAGACAGGCAGGCAGGACGGGAGCGGGAGGTGCGGAGCAGTGCCGCTGGAGAGATGTGTGGAGGGCGTCTGGGTAGGTTCTGCTGCGACCTACTTACAGCTCCTCCAGCGTTGCTGCTTGGCGCGCGAGTTGTGACATGCCAAAGAGTAAAATTACATGACAGCAGTAGATCTTAAGCTCTCGCTGAATAATTTATCTATGAAAAAATGAAATCAACCTTCCTCTCCTGGAAGTCTATAGTGAAGAGAAAGAGTGGCGCAAGAGAGAGAGGAGAGGAGAAACTCAGGTTTGAGAAGGCACAAGCTGCTATTTGAGGAATTTGAAGTATGTAGAATAGGTTATTTTTATAGTCTGTTTAAATTTTCAGAATCTTTCAGTCATTTACCGATACACTGATGTTCTCAGAACAAGAAAATTTCAAATATGACTTTTTAATATTTTTGATGACACCGTACTAAGGTAATTTATTTTCATTGCCACCCCCAAGCAGTGGCACAGGAGACAACAGGCACAGCTCTGAGTGCAGTATTATCAGAAAAATGAATATGGGCATGTAAGGAGTCAAAACCAAAGTCAGCTCACTCCTTCCTTTCCACACCAAAAGGAATGTAGACATCTTTATGTACATACAAAGGTATAATGCTAAAAGACTCTGAAGACAGTATGTCAACAAAATTAATCGAATGTTCTTCTTGAGCATCTAATATGCATGGCATGATTTAGGTAGCTCACTAGAAAAGCAAACAGCATTTAATCTAAGATAGAGGATGGCCACTGATGGCGTGGGGAAAGCTGGAGGTTGTTCAGACAGACCCAGCAGCCTCCTCCAGACGCCAGTCGGACAAAGCCCTGGTTTGGGATGGAAAATTCTCAACAGCTGGAGGAACCACACTGGGGTTCCAAGTGTACCAAAGTGTACCGACGTCCTCCAGACTCATACAACCCTTTTTCTTGCTAAAAGCATGTTTTCACCCTGTGGCTTTCCATCCAATATTACTGTCTGATGGGTGTCTGTGCTGCCGTATTCTTTTTCCCAGGCAAAGACGAGGACAAAGTGATGCTGCGCACAGACACCCGCACTGTGTCGGCAGGGCCATCGGACGCATGGCACGCCGCGGGTGCTCGGAGCTGCCTTAGCCACCCCACGCGGCCCCTCCTTCCAACACCCGATCCAGAGAGCATCCTGCATCCCAACAGCAGCGTCCGAGCCAGTGTTCAGCAGGAGGGGAGGGAGCACCAGAGCAGCGCTGTGCTTGGGCACAAAGTGCCCCGACTCTAATAGCTCTGTGGCTTCTTGAAACTGGAACAAGGTCTCAAATTAAAGCTTGAGGTAAAAGAGGATTTTTCTAGTCTGAGTCCCCAGTGAGGCAGGATAAGTATGACAGACCAGCCAAGGAAATCTTATAAGAAATTCCATTTATTCTTTGAGGTACTTGATGCAAAATGTTTATGAACAGTGCATTGTCCCAAATGCATTTATAAAATAGATTCATGCAGAAGATTTGGGACAAGAGGAAACGGCCTCAAGTTGCGCCAGGGGAGGTTTAGGATGGATATGAGGAGAAATTTCTCCAGGGAAAGGGCTGTCCAGCAGCGGCACAGGCTGCCCAGGGCAGTGGTGGAGTCACCATCCCTGGAGGTGTTCAACAGCCGGGCAGCCGTGGTGCCGAGGGACATGGGGTAGTGGTGGGCTTGGCCGTGCTGGGTTAACGGTTGGACTCGATGATCTTAAAGGTCCCTTCCAACCTGAATGATTCTGTGATTCTATGATTCTATTCTCAGATTGTAAGAATTACCCAAATGCGTGAAGCTTATGAAAGTCCCAGAAAAACAACAGAAAGATCTGACTGCAATAACTACTTCCGTCAGGACGTGCACTGGCTGCAGGAAATAGGCAGTTGCCAATATTTATGATATTGCGCGCTCTCTTTCATATTCTTCTGGATAAGCCTACCTATCATTTTAGACTGACACCAGCAGTAAAGCCCCAAAATGAGGGTGAAACTGAAAATCACTGCAGCCAGATCTATTTATTACCGTCGGCTGTTAACAAATCATCTGCTTGATGCTGTGATTCACTGCCTTTGTAGTCACTGAATGTGGATTGACTGGTTTGTAATTCCCTCAGTCCCTCTTTTTAAAAATAAATGCTCTTGTTCCTTTCCCAGTCCTCTGGGACATCCGTGAGCTCTTGAAGATAATCACTAACGTAAGTGATTGCTTCCCCGAGTTCCCCAGGTTTGCCTGGGTAAATGTCACAAGCCTTCCTGCCTTTGATTAACATCTCGTTTAATTTAAATATTTATTGATCTTTCACCTCCCTATTTTGACATAGGTTCTTACCGTCTTGTTGTAAAGATGTGACTTTACCCACCAGCAGGACGGGTGGTCAAAGTCAGGTAAAACCGCAGGTGTACACATATCCTCTCCCTATTCCTGAAATTCAGGCTTCTGTATGATAAACGGGTGCTACGATTTTTCTGACAAGAGATAAGAAGGTCATTGATATCGTGTCAGTTAAGCTCAATTACATTTGTAATTCCCTGAATGTTGGGAATATCTTTTCTATCTTATTTCAACAACTCTTCAATTAAACATAAAACACGATCTTGAGGCAGTACTTTCCAAACATTCAAAGGTGACTGTTATTTCATTTCAGCTGTCCCACCCATGTGTGATGCAGAATTCATGTCCAACAGTGTTTCCAGAAGAGGTTTGGAAACCTTTTTTCCCTCACATTGCACACTAAGTTCAGAAGTTGCTGGTGCGCTGTTGTAAATAGCTCGGGTTTACTTCATTTTAACAAAGAAATGGATTTAATACACTTTGGTGTTTATGCAAGGATTATCTAACAAGCAAAAGAATTCCTTTCTCTCCGCAGGCTTTTAGCCTATGACTGTTAGACAGCTAAATGGAAAGTGGCCCATCAGGTAGGTGAGGCGCGTGAGTAATTTGCAGTGAGTTTTTGCCTCGATGACTTTACCTTCTTTTGGTTCAAGAAATATTTTCAGACAAACTACAGACTTCAGAAGTGTCGAGCATGAGCACACAGATGCTATGCGTGTGCTTATCTTTAATTGTGTCGGTAGCTGGGTAGCATTTACCGACCCAGATGTGCCTTTGATTTCCTGCACCCTAAAAGTACCCTTAGCCCTTGGTCCTTAGGGCAGGAATAGGAAAATACCGTGGCCAAATCCTGATTATTATTTGCATACATTTGGACAATGGATTTTCCTACGTACCATTCACTTAAATCTAAAGACATTTGAATCGATAAGGTTTTTTAAAAAAAGGCTTTTTATTATCTGCAGTTTCAGATAGATAAAAATATATGCATGTATATGAAGCAAGTGCGGAAGTAAGAAGAGACACTGACCTATTGAAATTCAGTCACCCAGTACTAGGAGGAGATGAAAATAATTAATATCTACATTATACATGGGCTGACAAAATCTGAGCAAAATGTAATGAATAGTATAATGATATAAATAATATAAATAATACAATCTATAACTTGGATAAAGAATGTAAATAATGTAAATATAACTAATAGAATAGGGTAAATGGTATCAGTAAATGAGAACAGTAGGGTATTTCTTTCATGCATTTATAAGCAACCCCCCTGTATTTGAAATACCTAAGAAAGTTTTCTTAGAGAAAGGGCATTTGCCTTTCCTCCTGCCCATGCCACCGTGAACTGTCGGGGCAGTCTGCTCCATGCAGGGGTCTCCCACGCCGGCAGAGCCAGGGCAGCTCCCCAGGAGATGGGGCAGCTCTCTGCTCCTGCCCCTGCTCCCACCGAGCACCTCGAGGGTCCTTCAGCAGGGCACGTCTGATGGGTCACAGGTAACGCCACTTGGCTCTTCACCAGGGCAAGCCGTGGTGGAAGATGTCCTCTTCAGTTATGCATCGCTGCCACTTTAACCATTGTTGTCCTTTCCTGGTGGCATTTGAGTGCATTATTTTGACTTGGCAACAATACCTCTTCCCTCTGTTCTGAGCTGAGACCTGCTCTCTGATGAAGAACACCGGACCAGGTTCTCCAGCGGGGCTGTGCGAGCTCTGTCCTCGCAGAGGGCCAGACTTTGACAGAGGTGGCCCCGAGTGCCCAGGTCTGGCTTGAGTGGAGGTTGGGCTGGGGACCCCCGCACGCCCTGTCCCACGTCAGCCCTTCTGTGATGCTGTGTCCTCCTGCCCGGCGTCCAGCTCTGGGGGGCCATAGGCACTCTGGGGGGCCATGGGCAGCAGACAAGTGGTTGGTCAAGGAGATGTTAGGGCTCACTGCTAGAAAGGACTTCTCAAGCCCAGAAAAGGCTGCTAATATCAAAGGAGGAAAGAAGAGTCCATAAACGGCAGTGGACATGAGAGGACAGTGTCGGTTTGGGGTGATACACCCACTTTTCTCTTTCGTTACAGCAGTCTGACCACTACGCCTTCTTCGCAGCTACCATTTCAAAAGATGCAGCTCTAAAACCCTAGAGGAATTATTACATCTACAACTTCATTTGTATTTAGACGGGTACCATATGTCTTATTGATTTGATAGTGTAGCTGTTTCCCATAAATTGCATTTATTCAGACAAAAATAGGGAAATAAATGTCAATAGCTGTAAGTGGGAGTGCTGGCAGGAAGAAACGAAACTTGAAAGTGCATGGTTCAAGAACCTGTGCAAATCTGATCTGAAAATGGAGTGGAAGCACAGCGTCATTTTAGTGCTGCTTTTAACACTGCAACAGCAACAGGCAGCAATTACTTTTGGCATTTTCCTGCATAATGATGTATCGGTGCTAAAACATTGAAGTAAATATCTTATGAGATTTTCTTCTTTTTGGCAGAGATTGTTAAAGCGCTAAGGAGCCTTTTCTGATTTTCCTTCAAGAAGACAAACAAAAGTGGTAACAGGAAGTATATTCTGGGCTTATTTGACCAGTACAAAACCAGGATCCTGTACGGCAATTTTAGTTTCTACAACACATAAAGGATAATAGTTTGAAAATAGGTCACACATAATAATATGAATATGGAAAAGAAAACCATCACCGTCAAGAAAAAAAATCATTATCACTCTAACAAAGGGAAGTAAGCAAGAGGGTATCTTAATCATGCTCTATTGAGATTTGCAGCAATTAGAGCTTACCATTTTTTATCTCTTCAGTCAAATTCACTCTCCATCACAACACTTGCGTGGATGTTCATTGCTTAAATCTGGCATCTCTTACCCTGATCTCACATGTCCAAAGCTCCATTTTCACTGGAGTTAATCTGGATTTATGATCCTGTATCTGAAAAGTAAATACATGGCAGATCTTATTTATCACTGAAGATACAATAGGATCTTTTGAGATGAAAAATGATAAATAGGCAACACATCTCACATGTAAGCTGTATTTGCACCAGAAGTCTGGCTGGAAGAGCTCCTTCCATTCCACTCAAATGGCATGAAGATACAACGCCATTTTTGTACCTGCAAAATCCAAACACTAACCTCCCAGGCAGAGGGATTGCTACTACATGTCATTTGAAAAATGAATAAATGAATAAAATAGTTCAGAGAATAATTTCAAAAGTATCATTGCAGTCAAGAGAAGTGGCCCCAGACCCTGGCAAAAAGAGGTGAAAGTCACTGATTATACAACTGACTGTGAATTATCCACACATATACTGTGCTAATAAAAATAACACCTTTCATCCAATTTAAGACTTAAAAAGGTTGATAACGGTTTTGCAGACTGCTTTTGCTTGTCACAGACCATGGAGTTTCACCTAGGACACTTTTCTGTACACAGTTTTGATGTATAATGTTTTACATGTTACCCGACGCTGAGCACTGGAGATTTGATAAAGTACTGCAAATTTCTGCAGGTATATAATGATCAGGTTGTTTTCCGTGCTAGCCCTTATTAGATTAATTTGATGGCCTTGTGCTGATTTTTTTTCTGCATGGATTTCTCCTACACGTTTGCTGTTGAATATCTAGTTACTCCAAACCATGTCAAAAAGGGAAAGTAAGGGCATAGATCTCTGCTGACAATTTTTCTAAGCTTTGCTTGAAACAACCAAATATAGCAACGTAAATTTACTTAGGTGCTGTACTCAATAGTGGCATTTCAAGTGCGGCCAACAGTGCTTTTCTGCATCATATTCTTGCTGTTTCAAAAGTGGCAGCAACTGGAAAGCAAGCTGTGCTGTTTTGGTGTGCCTGGAATAGTTCATTCTCCTGCCTGGCATGAAAAAAACCCCAACCCAAACTCAGGAAAGCATGTATATTATATATATATAATAATGTATTTTAAAATATCCTTCAAACCTTTAAACACTCACTGGGAGCAGTATTGCTCTATTGCCTGTAAGGCCAAGGCAAAGCCTTCTTTCCGTTAAAACTGTTGCAAAATTCCCTCTGATTTCAGCAGAAACAGCAAGCGCAGGAGAAGTCCTTCAGCACAGCCTTTTTGGTTGTCTCAAGTATTAAATGCCTGGGAACCAAAATAACTCGGTGTTGAAGGGTGCAGCCACATAGGTTCCACCACAATACTGCCCGTGTTTCCAACCAGGGCCAAATTCAGCTTTCCTGTGAGCCACAGTGTGCGAGGAAACCCGTCCCCGTCCCCATCCCCGTCCCCCTCGCGGTCCCCGTGGGTCCCCGCGGTGCCCCTGCCTGCGGGGAGAGCTGACGGGCAGAGCACAGCTCTGCAGCGAGACCGGAGGCATGGGCAGCCTGCAGGTGGCTTGGTTTGTTTTCTGTTATAAAGGAAACACAGTTGCTCTCTTACTGTTTTCTGTATACATGCAAGTATCCACCGTGGTAAAGAACACAAATATTTTTTTTTTTCCTTAAAGTCATATAACAGTATTACTTCATTTTAATAAAATCATGATGAATACTGGTGGTGTTAGACCCTGTACTTCCCAGGCACATGTTTCTGTGTTCAGCTGAGTGAAAAAATAGACTAAAAAATCCAAGCCAAATGAGCCCCCAGCCCCAAACCCCAGAACGCCAAGCTCCAGAGAAGGCAATTTAAAATGATAACAGTTCTCCACCTAGACAGACACATTTTCTAATTCAGACCAACAAAAGGTTCTTTTCTGGTTTGTTTAGATGCTATAATTGTAGAAGTGTCTGGCAAATTAAGCATAAAAGTGCAGAGGTGTGGGGAAAAGTCTTTGTATTGGAGAAATGCTATGATAAGTGATCTACTTGAAGTGCAGTCTGGGTTTTTTTATTAGAGTATTTACCATTAACTTTATCCCAAGTGGCCAATTACTGTCCTTTTTATGTCCTTTTATTGTGAGATTCAGAGAACACTCTGCAAACAAACCCCCTCTGATATTCCTCAGCAATTATTTCTGTGATGATATGCCTTCCTTTTCCTCCGCGTTTGCGATGTCTGGAGAGCCTCAGGGAGGCAGAGCTGCTTCTCCCCAGAGCATCCCCAGCCCCTGGTCCAGCTCGCGCTGTTGCGTGTCCCCACAGCAGCACCAGTGCCACATCAATGGGCTCTGGCGGTAGCGGTGGAGCTGGGGGTCTCCTGGGCGCCCCCGGGGAGCAGCTCTGCTCAGCACTGACCTCGTCCCGCAGCGGGCACAGGCCCATCATCTCCACTCCATCAGCCCAGCCTGAATCTGGTCCAGCCGGAGCGCTTGAGCTTGGGCGGGTGGGTGTGTGCCTCCCTACCTCCAGCTGAGAGAGCCTTCCCGGATTGAGGATATAAAAGTTTTTTTCACAAGTTCTCTTTCCCCTGATGTTGTCACCTAGAGGGGGGACAGCTCGAGGTTCAGGGCATGTGGCACATCCTCCCTCTCTAGCTCAGTTGCCATCACCTCAATGGTGGGTGTAACTGGAGTGGTAATGGCAAAAGAAAAGTATTTGATATTAGCGGCAATGCACTATGGAGAAAGGAAAAGCTGCGAGGCTTTTAAAAACTTGTGTGAGACATAGTAAATTTAAAAAAAAAATACTTTTACTTAGTGCTAGCTTGACCTTTCTGCTTGGCTAAACTGCTGCTTGAATCTATATGTAAGTTGCTATTTCTGTGTGCATCTGGATGAGCAGTGTTCTGAAACAGTACGAGTGCTGTCATCTGAGAAAAGTCCACAGTGTCCTCAAGCAGGTGTTGGGCTGCGGAGAGAGCGGGGATGCTGGAGGGTAGAAGGAAGGAAATAAAAAGCTAAGTGTGGTATCAGCAAAGATATTCATCTTCAAGGCACCACGTATTTGTACTTGGTAAATAGATATTATGTGTTAGTAGTCATTGCATTACAAAACCCTTGCAGCAGCTTCATTATTGCTTTTTATTTTGCTGATTGCACATTAAGTGTCTCTGTTCAGCCACCTGGATGTCTGGGTGCTCACTCACTCTGCCTGCGAGAGCGGGCGTGTGGGTTAAGGGAAAGGTGCCAAGAGCCTTAGAGTAGGTTCTTGACCGTGATAGACTTGTTCAATAAAGCGGCTCAGTCTGTTGAAATGACCTCTTTACCCTGACCCATCTGATAATAAAGTTAAACCACATCGCACCTACATGCAGGAAATCATTTTACGGGAATGTGTTGATGTTTCCCCCTTCCACAGCAAGGGAGTAGAAGTCTCATCCTTGGGATGCTCTCGCAGCAGATGCAGCTAGCTGGGGTGGTCGTCATTTATGATGATGATCACTATTATCAGAGGGATATCTCATTTTTAGCAGTTCAGCTTGTACAATCCCCAAAGGCTGCACAAGAAATGAGCCACACAGGGCTGTGAGTTATGTGCATTAGGGAACATTTATCTGAAATTTGTGTTCATGTAAAAACCTAACTGCAAAATACAGGAGAGCAGCAGGAGAACACTTGAGTCACACCAATCCCATGGGCACTACAGGCTTGGGGAGAGTGGCTGGAGAGCCCTGGGGGTGCTGGTCAACAGCGGCTGAACAGGAGCCGGCAGTGTGCCCAGGTGGCCAAGGAGGCCAACGGCATCCTGGCCTGTATCAGGACTAGCGTGGCCAGCAGGACTGGGGCAGTGATGGTCCCGCTGTACTCGGCACTGGTGAGGCCCCACCTCGAGTGCTGTGTTCAGTTTTGGGCCCCTCACGACAAGAAAGACATTGAGGTGCTGGAGAAGGGCAACGGAGCTGTGAGGGGTCTGGAGCACAAGTCCTGTGGGGAGCAGCTGAGGGAGCTGGGGGTGTTCAGCCTGGAGAAGAGGAGGCTGAGGGGAGACCTTCTCGCTCTCTACAGCTCCCTGACAGGAGGGGGTAGTGAGGGGGGGTCGGTCTCTTCTCCCAAGGAACAGGCGACGGGACAAGGGGAAACGGCCTCAAGTTGCACCAGGGGAGGTTTAGGATGGATATGAGGAGAAATTTCTCCAGGGAAAGGGCTGTCAAGCAGTGGACTGGGCTGCCCAGGGCAGTGGTGGAGTCGCCATCCCTGGAGGTGTTTAACAGCCGGGCAGCCGTGGTGCTGAGGGACGTGGGGTAGTGGTGGGCTTGGCAGTGTTCGGTTAACAGTTGGACTTAAAGTTCTTAAAGATCTTTCCCAACCTAAATGATTCTATGATTCTAGCACCTTACTCTTGTGGCTTAAATATGAATGGCTTAAATAAACATGTTCAAGAGCTGGTTTGGCAAATCCGCCATGACCTCATTCTAGTCTGTACTCATAGATGTTATTTTTTGGTTCCAAATTTTGACCTTTGTGGCAATGTGTTGTGCATAAATACTGTGTAAAGACAAATACATATACATGAAGACAAATACAAAGGGCTGCAGCTGTTTGTTAGTCTGGTTTAGCTTTTGATACACACTGTTTATCATCTGCTATCCTTATCATTTTATTTATATTATCTTACCAAAAGAGATTTTTTTTTATTATTAAGCAGGGCTCCAACACAGATAAAAAAGACAGTGCCCAGCCTAAAAAATCCTCAACAAAATCCACCAAAATTCTCAACATGCACATCACCATAGTTACCTGACACAAAACCCCATCGTGTGCTCAGTAGGACTCAGTTACTGATGAGAGGGTGACAATATATTAAGAGATACTTTGTGTTTTTAATATGTACTTATGAACTATTCATGTTCAAAACAAAAAATACGAAGAATGATAAAATATATACATGAAAGCATTTTCTGAGATGAGGTATTCAGCTTTGTGAGAAGTATGCCTGTAATTCCATGTGCTCACAGATTGCAGGAGGTCTATTATTTACCATAGCAAATGGAATTTAATAAATGTACCAGAAGAAAATGTGTCCTTTGCAGTCTGTTGTTTTGAAGTGATCAGTTACTAAACCACACTCCCAATTTGTCGGCTTGTTTTATTGTTGTCTTTAAAAGCTCTTAAAGATGGGCCAGGGAAGGTAACCCACATACTTGTGCCTGTACCCTCCAGGGTGACTTTGCCGAAGTGCAACAGAAGTCCCCTACAAACTGTCAAACTCATTAGCACAGTTAATCTTTATCATCTTTCTGTGTACACAAAGTAAGCAACAGCTATAACAATGATACCACCAAGTCTTTAGCACGTTTTCACGTTTGAAGGGGGGGAGCCGCCGCTGCTGGCCGCGGGGCAGGGTGGCCACCGGGGGGTGGTGGGTCCTGGTGGGGGGCGCTGGGCTGTGCCCGCTCCCCGCTGCGTGCCTGGGCTGCCTCTCCCGCTGCTCCCAGCAGCTGAGACGGGGCCTGTATCGGCCCTTCCTTGGGGCTTCTCTCGTGGTTAGCCCACCCCCCGTTGCGGCGTGCCCTCCGCGGCGGTCCCAGCCCTCTCTGCATCCATCCAGCTCTTAACAAGCTTTCGGGCCGAACCAAGTAGTGAAGTTTTGGAGACTACATTCAAGAAAAAAAGGGAAATGTCTGTTTAGGAAAGGGAGCCCAGTGGAAGGGTCTAAAAGCTTTTCAGTTTGTGTTTTTGTTTGTTGGTTTGTCTGTTAGCAGCCTATTCTTTAAAGCTCCTGCCTGCAGGGCTGGAGAGCGCTCTGCCTTCGCCCGGAGGGATGCAGACCATTCCTGGACGACCGGGTGACAGCTGTGTATGCACAAGTCTGCGTACACAACTGACCTGCTCAGAGCTTGTCCTTCTCTGACCGTGTACCTCCTACACAACCCACCGGTTTAGTTCAGCTAAACTGTCCGAACATGTACTTTAGGAACTTTTAGCACAAGAAAATTATTATTGCGCCATTCCATCAGCTCACAGCAGCTGCAAGCACCACGTTGTCTGTCCAGAGCCCATTTTGTCTTTAGTTCTTCACATTGTGACTAAGGGAAACCTCTGACCTTGTCTCCATTATAAATAAATTCAAAGTGACTTCACATAATAATGCTAAAAACCTGACTATATTTTTGGGGGGAGAGGGGGTTGGGGTGGTGGGGAGGGGCTATAGTTACACTGGAGATACCCTGGAGGTTGCACCAGTGAGGAGGAGCCTCTGAAGGCGATGGTCTCCCCCTCTCTCCAGTACTGCAGCCCTGGGGTGGTCTCTGCCAACAGCGCCGCTGGTCCTGGTGGCCATGGGAGCACCCTGAGTCCCCATGGTCCTGCTTCATCCCCCTGGGGCAGGGGCAGGGTGCTGGTGCTGCCGTGCCCCAGAGGTGTGGCAGTGCTGGTGGACCAGCAGCCCACCCCAGGGATGTCTCCTCGGTGCCACCCCATGCCTGGCATCCGGCACGCCAGCTCTGACTGTTTCATAAGGTCCCTGCCGCGAGGTCCTGTCTCCTCTGCCCAGACCCACCATCGGAAAATTAGCCTGGGCCTTTGCGAAGCGTGGGCAGCTGTGACATCCTAACGCACCTCTCATAGAGACGTTTTCACAGGAATTGGTTTGAAGTTCGGTTTCAGCTTTGAAGCGTAGCCATGTAACAAAGCCCTGTTCTTATTTGTATATCACAAACTTGCCGCAAACTTGGGGCGTTATCTGGGTTTCACAAAGCGTAAACACCAGCAAGTCAACAAATCTCTAACAAAACTGAATTCTCCTGAGCTGAACCTGAGACCTCAGTGCTGGAGCAGATTGTTTTCTGAAGTGTCTAGCATTTGAGGAGAAGATTTTAAAGATGAGCAAACCCAGAAGTTTACTTCAACATAAATCGTTCCAGGCAACGTAACTTGTGTCCCCTTGTGAGGATGTTTTCTGGGACTGCACACCAGCAGAGATGGTGTTTGGAGAGAAGGGGGGGGGAGAGGGAAGAAGAAGGCAAAATGTCCCTGGAGGTTCCCGGGTGAGCACCTGAAATTACCACGGTTCCCGGAGCCCCGGCTGAGAAATCCTGTGTAATGCAATTGCAAAGGAAGATGATTCTGGTTGTCCTCTTCTTCCTTACAGAAATAAATACAGAATTGGTCCTGCTGGAGAGCTTGTGCAGGCAAAAAAAAGGAAAGCATTCTCAATTTAAGTGTTTTCAAAATGATTCCCCCTGAGCGCAGTGAATTGGTGTGGAGCTGCAGTGGTCTCGTCCCTGCGATGCTCCCGAGGACTCGTACCAGGAACTCCTCTTCTATAGATCAGATTCTATTTCCTGGCGAAAGATGTCCCATCTGCCACATCAAATTTTACTAACAGTGTTATTATGACTGTGAGCATCACTCTACATGCCCAGAATCCTGTTGTGAACTTTTTCTGCTTGATCTTTGGGCATGAGAGGATTTGCTGCCTCTTTGGTCTCCACTGGCAGTCACGCTGCCAGCTCCCTGGGCACCGCGGCACCGCGCTCGCATCCCTCTGCGGGGCCCGGGATCGTGCCGCTGCTGTTGCCTGCTGCGGCGGTATGAAAGCACTTGTTCTTCCTGCACACACATCTGAAACGTGGGAGAAAAGGTAAATGCCCATCGCTGGTGTGGTTTTGATTCCTCAATGGCTGACTTTAATCTCGCAGTTTTCCTTCTTGCATCTTACCCTGATAANTTTTTTGTAAATTAACGTCTCTGTGCCCTGGAAAAAAATAATGCTCTTCTGAAGCCTTACCCAGTGGTGGGACTGTGCATCATGGCTTGACATCTTATGGCAGAAAATAAGAGCGCAACTAATGGGCCAGAAGAACTGCATGGGAGCGGGGATGGGGCGTGAGGCTGCGCCTGCATCACCTCCTTCCCCCCGTTCTGTGCACACCCCATGGCCCGTTGGGTGCTGCCTCTGCAGACCGTGGCTGTCTATAGCTCAGAAACAAGCATAGAGGAGGGCAGGGAGGGGGTTTCTCATCCGCGCTCAAGCCACCTCTGATGCCCTCCATGCTGTGGGACCAGCCCAGCCCCACCAGCATCCCCAGGGGCTCCCACAGCTTGGGGCATAATGGGCAAAAATATGACAGAAACAGGAAATGGTCAACAGGTCTGTTTCTTTGCTGAGCTGGGGGTTGTGTGTGTGTGCATGTAAGAACGATGCTGTGATTGTCCCCAGCTGGTGTGCATCACCTCTCCCCTCCAGGGAGAAGCTCCCAGGGAAAGGTTATTTGGGGTGGGGGCGAGCGTCCCCTGTCAGAGCCACGGGGCTCAATATCACATGCTGTTGAAGTAATTTGGGAGAAACATGCAGCCAGGTTCAGGCAGGACCCGGATGAGGAGCGCCACGGCTGGGACCAGGCGGCAGGGCAGCCACTCCTCGGGAAGGGTCAGGAGGATGCAGCCAGCCGGGGAAGCAACATCGGGTCCGGGCTCCCATGGGAGCATCCCTGGTGCCCGGGCTCCCTGCCAGGCTGGGGTCCCACGGGAGCATCCCTGATGCCCGGGCTCCCTGCCGGGCTGGGGTCCCGCAGGAGGTGGGGCTGCTGCTGGGGAGATGCTTCCCACGGAGCACTGCCTGGGCACAAGTCACAGCTTTCAGCTGTAAACCTCTTTGCATTTATTATTAGTTACCAGTGCCTGAGTACGTATTACACCTTAGCTCGCTGCAAAAGGTAAGTATCAATGGGAGGCCATTTTTAGTTATCAGAACTAGAAAGTAAAAGCCATCTGAAACGCCTAAATATTGACTCTAATTTCTGCCTGTGTCATTAGGAAGCCTTCTCTCCCACCTCCAAGCAGAGGACTGTGATTGAGGACGCATATACAGCACAACTCTGGTAATTAAAAATGGCATTTCGGCTAGAGCTCTTGTAACTGAGAAATACTTAAAAGGATCTAAAAATCAGACGGAAGCTGTTCCATTTTTTTCCTTCTCATACTGGTGCTGAAAATCTGGCAAGCCATTAAAGGTAACAGGATGTTGTAGCAAAGCCAATATCTATTGCTAGTTGGATCTATTGAAAAATAAAATGCACATTAAATAGTTTAAACTTTATTCTAGAAAAAAGAAAATCTTTTTGGTAGCTTGAAAAAAATGCTCATGGCTCAAATATAGACTGTAACCTTTTCCCCCTGTTTTACTTATTCAACATTACAATAGCTGTTGGTGGCATAAATGCCCCATACAACGAAAGAGGAGTGCGCAAATCTCCTACTGATCAATGCTTTTACTGGAACAAAAATCTTTAAAGCTTACAGTCAATTTAAAGAGTTAAATCCAATCCCTTTAATTTGCTAGAGAGACTTTTTCCCCGCCTCCGTGCAGGTACCTGTTCCTTGTGTTCCAGTAAAGATTGACCAGCTCTTGGCACCTCCACGGCGGTTAAGGCTTCCCATAAAAGCACCACCTGTAGTGGGGTGAGATGCTTTTCTAAACCACGTCATCTCAGGTCACCTCGATCAAAAGTACTAAGGTCTCTGTGCTCTTCCCCTGTCTTTCAGAACAGTAGGAACATCTTTCCTGGTCTTGTCCAAACATCAGTGGGACCTTTCAAATAAATTTATAATGGGTGAAAAGTCTAGAAGCTAAGTGATGAGAAACCTCCGTTCATGACTTATTCATTATTTAGAACAAACATCCTGAGGACTGTTTATAGGTTTCATTAAATATTTGTGCCTCATCTAGATGTGAACAGTTGCACAGTGTATTCATTGAAGGAATGGGAATGGAGGGCAGAGGCACACGGATAATTTTGCAGATGAGTTTCTCTGCTGTGTGCTGCTGTGTCCAATATTTCCCCCTAACTTCCTTATATCATCTACATGAGTGACTCTGGATCACTTCCACTGGTTCCACCTTCCCCCTTTTTACTCTCAGTGCTCTTTGCACACTCCAAAAGTATACACAATTTCACGCTTAACAACTCCTGCTGTTAGAAGTGATTTATAATAGCATGTACATATTTATGAGATACTCTCAGGGCACTGCCTGAGAAAGTTTTTTGCTTTTTTTTGCCTTTTTTTTTCCAGCTGTGAACTCTTGTCCCCCCTCGCATAGGGTGGACTTTGACCATCCACTGCCAGGAACCATGAACACAGCGTGGCAATTGTGGCGCGCTAGCTGGAAGCTTACCACTAGAGCCCGGGTTTAGTGCGCACGGCGGCTCACCTCCTTCCAGCGGGACCATGGTGAGAGTCCTCGTGCATCCCGTCTTCAGCAGTGACCTGCCCTGGCAGAGCATCACATGGGCTTTGAGCAGCACGCACCCCGTCCTCAGTGCATGTGTTTTGTTCTGCAAGCAATTGTAACACATTACAATGACTGAACTGCATTTTTTTTCTGAAAGAATAAATTTGAGATTAAATTAGTAGCTCGCTTGACCTTGAAAAGGATTTGGCTTGGCCCAGGAGCCGCTGGCCCTCAGGTTCACCCTGCCTGCACCGTGCTGCAGAAGCTGGCTTCCTTCTGGGATCATAAAAATTCCTGACTGCAAAACCCCAAAGCCTGTCTTCCTGCCCATGTGTGTGCTTATCTCGCAGATCCATCAGGATTCCTGCTGACAAACCTCCAAAACAGGTGTTTCCATGGTGCACATTGCCATTAGTGTTTTTCTTCTGATGTCTAGGCTGAGGATTGCATCTAAATTGGAGTCTGAGCACTTCTGTGTGGGTCTCAATGGGTTTGAGCAGATTATCCCACCTTTGTCACGCAGACCTTGTATGTATTTCAAGACTGTTGTGGCCCTTCTCTTCTTTCACTTAAACAACCCTGTTCAACCTGAATAGACAACCTTCTTTTCCTAGATCTCACCATCTGACGTTCAGTGCCCAGAAAAGGTTGGAGTGCTCCAAGAGCCTACAGTAAGCAGGTGCTCCGCTGTCTTTCAGGCTATGCTGTTTTGTTTGCTCTCTGAGTGTTTCATGTTACAATTTTTTCCTAGTGAAATGTGGTTTCAGCCATTTCTGCAATTTGAGTGGGTCACCTGGGCTCTGTTAGCAGCTCCTAGCATACTAGCTGGGCAATTCCCACAAACTACTGGCCTATAGTTGGCAGATTTTGGATGAAAGCATTAATGAAACTGATGTAGGATGCACAGCTGCAAAGCTCTGCCCCGTCCGTTCTTCTGTTTGGATAATGACCATTATTCGCCAAGACAGGTTTCCAAGGCCTTTCCCATCTCCGGTGTGATGGCTTCACCTGGGCGGTGTTTGCCTTGCTCAGGTATGAGAATATCCCATGAAAGAGCACGGAGAGCCTTGCTCAAGGCAAAGCTGCTCCTCACCACGAGGTCCACCACTGTGCCTCGGAGAAATATGAGAGAGGATTGATGGGAGGTGCTCTTGGAAATCGATGTTGACTTTTTATTTTCCCTTTGCTTCCCTGTGAGGACTTACAGCCGGTTCAGTTGTTTATTTCAGTATTTCTTGGGGAACTGGAGTTAAGTTTGTACAGGTTATGGCTCTTCTGTTGACCTTTTGTGTCTGTGCAAGACTTCTTTTCCATGGAAAGTACAAAAGGGGAATTAAATCTCAGCGCAAAACAGGATGTCTTAACATCTTACTCACTTGCTGTTCTTACTGACCGATAGTCACGTAGAGCAGGAAGGAAAATTTTCAGCAACTTTCAACTTTCCAGTCATTTTTAGTCTCAAAATTTGATGAGGTCAAATGGGTTCTCTTATAAAACAGATTAAGAATTAAAGAAGTCAGAATTATTTACCTCAGATAAGCGGAGATGTGAAATAAATGTAAGAATGATCTTGCCAAAGTTTAGCTTGTGAACAGAATTCAGCAGAAACACATTTCTGCAAAACAAGCAACACAAAAATGGGTTGGCAAGGCTGCTGCCATGCTGAATTACAGTTATGTGCTTTGCACAGCCGGGCAATGCAGTTTTGGGGACAGTTAAGAATGCGTTTTGCTCCTGCAGCAAGCGCTGGCCATCTGTCCCAGAGGAGCCGAAGAGGTGTCTGTGGTTTCCCTGGGGGTCCGTGCGCTGCCTTGCGCCTGTCGTGCCCATCGTGCCCGTCACGAATACCAAGCCAGAGACCAGCACTGGTGTTGGGAGCTCTGTGGAGGTGGGAAATGGGGAGGTTGGAGCACGCGGCTGCGACGGTCGGAGCGCTGGAAGCCTGGTGTCCCCTCGACAGAGAGACCCTGGTTAGAGCGGGCACTGGGGCTGGTAGAGCCCTGCTGGGGAAGACCCCCAGCGAGAGCCGGCAGAGCCCTTCTCCGGGGAGCCCCGCTCCCACCAGCCCGGCTCAGCGGTGCCCGGTGTCACCCCTCCTGTTTGGCTCCCCGTGACCTGCCAAAAACCGTGACCATGTCTATCAAGATGTTTGACACGGCTTGTCAAGCCACAGGAGCCAAGCGAGACGCTGTTCCCAGGGCTGCTGATGGCAGACGGTGGCAGGAACCTGCTGGACCCTGAGGCTTCGTGGGGCGAAGCGCGGTGGGGCCGAGAGGCACGCGAGGGGCTTGTCCATAGGGCACTAAAACACCCTGAACCGGGACGCGGGTGCTCGGGTGGCCTTGGTGTCCCTGAACCTGCTGCGGGAACCTGTTTCTCGGAGACCTGCAGGACGGGGGCTTGCTCTGGAGAGCTGCGCGGGGCCAGCTCCGCGTCCCCTAGGGCCCCCCCAGCCGCCCTCCTCCTCCGCAGCTCCCGCCGGCCGCTCGCAGCAGCTTTACAAATGAGAGAATTACGCAGCCGTGTGCAAATGCTCGTAAAAGCACCACACATAAGAAAATTCATGTCATTAATCAATTGCATAAACATTCATGTCAGAAAACGCAGTGAAATATATGCGAAACCCATTGCTGCAGATTGCCTTCTCCGCAATCAGAAGTGCAGAAAAATGGGTAATAAGTATCAAATCTGTTTCCAAACAATTAAGGAGAGAATGAAACTTCAGTGTACTCTCAACAGGTTTATAAAAAACGTTGCAGTGTTATGAATGTTAAGAGCTGTGGACGCATCAATTTGCATATATCCGTACATGGATTATCTACATGAGTGTGGGCAATAAATGGACTGTGATCTTCTGTACAGCAGGAGCAAATAACTGCTGCTTGAACCTACAGCATCTCTTGATGTTTATTTCTCTTTGTCCCTCATTTGTGCTTGAAGGCAGTTTGCTGCTCCCTCTTGAAACTCAATTAGATGTGCTGGGGACAAGGTTAACTGGGTGTATTTGTGTGTCTGCATCCAGGCATTCCGAGCGATTGAATCCCGACGTTTTTCTGGATGTTTTGTAACTGAGAAAAAAAATACCATTGTGTAACGCACAAAATGACTGGATCTGAGTGTTCTTGCCTGTTCTGTAATTCTTTCCTCTCTTTAATAATGGCAGTACATTTAAGAGTCCTGAAGAGACTTAACTAAAATTTCATTTTTCAGTATGACAGATACTTAAATAACTTTTTTCTTTTCTTTTTTTTTAGAAAAAGCTATATGGAAGAATTGCAATCAACAGTTCTGTGGAAAATATATATTGGCTTTGGAGTCCAAGGTTCATTAGCTGGACCCAAGAAAGAAGCTATATCCTCAGTGTAAAGAAACCACATAGAGAAGATGCAGAATCCCGTATCTCTCTGATTCAGAATTCCTTTGAAGAATTTAGTGAAGGATTTCCACACATTTTACGACTCAAGCTTGATACGCTAGAGCTGTAGCATCGTCCTCACGCTGTTGGCAGTAAGGGGTGCTCGGAAGGCCGGACACATTAATTCCCAGGACTCTTCTGGTGCACATGTTTCTTTCTGATCAGCCTTTGCTGCCCTGTACTTTGGCATAGTTGTGGCGATGATGTTCTGGGTACAGCAAGTAAGTTGAGCATTGTTGGGAAAATGTAATGTCCTAGTTGGAAAAACACAAACATTTTGGTGTGTATATATATATATAAAATTTGTTGAGTTTCATTCAACTCCTAATGATTTATTCAAAGAGTTCGGTTCCTTCTCCAGAGCAGAAAGCAGCTTGCTCCCATTATTTATGGCTCGAATTCTGCAGCTTGGCCCTCGTGGGTGAACCCTGCCCCCGGCTTTGCTCAACGGGAGCCCTGAGTGCACGGGCTCGGGAGCCCTGCTGGTATAGACCCGTCTGTCTGAGAACTGGAAATACATCTTCAGTCAGCACTCGGCTGTGCGACGGGGAAATCTGCTTGCTGTTAATATTTTCACAGCAAGAGCTGACCTGGAGATCATAAGAAGAAGAAACAAAAGGGATGCAAATATGGCCTCACTTATTTACAAATGTGATTAATTATCTGCAAGCAAGTTTTGCTGTTGCAGATCTTATTTCAGTTTCTCCCCAGACACACTGAGCCTTTTTGTGTTCGCACTGGCAAACACATGAACCCTCCAGTCAGATGACATGTGTCACTTAAACCTACCCCAGATCTGGATTTGATGTATGTCAACACATTTAAAGTTGTTAAATTTAAAAGGAGTTTCTCTGCCTGCTCCTCAGTTGCCGAGGGAATGCAGGGTATGTAATTTGGCTTTTAAAACCAAACCCAAACACCACCATCTGATGGTGCAAACATAGCCGAATATTTATTTGATGTGTGTTAACAGACCGATATTGACGTTTTAGCAAAAGTTCTCTGACTGTGGATGGGTTTTTAGGGAGCTGTGGAGGTCGAACCACGGCGCTGCCCGTCGGGGCAGTGAATTGGACGTGCCTGTGCCTCTCGGGTGTCTCTGGCGGTACCTCCGTGGGTCTCCGCACCCCGCAGTGGTTTCGCAGCTCGGTGCCACCATCCCGGGGCGCTTTGGGCTGAGGTGAGCAGGTCCCACCGGGCACCGTCCCCCCACGGGCTCTGCTGCAGGGATGGCGGTGTCCGGGGCTGGTTCCCCGTGCTCGCCACTGGGCTGGACACGGCCATGGCCACGGCCACGGGGCTCTCTCTGCCATCGGGGGGGACGCAGCCCAACGTGAGCAGGGCACGGTAGTGTCCCTGCCAGGGAGAGGGGGACACACACAGACCGGGGGGAATCAGTTTTAGAAGTGGTGTCCTCCTCCCCCTTCAAAAAGTCTGGACGAAAGCTAATGAAATCTGTGCTTTTGGCGTTATCTTTCAGTTTATAACACCGCATTTAGAGCAGATTAAACCACAGCGTTTGCAATCTGTCGCTAATTTTGGAAGGGGGAGGGACAAGGGGAGGAAGGGTAAGCCTGGAGGCCTGGTGCCGAGCAGCACCTGCGGGACTCCGGGGCGAAGGTGGGCAGACCAACTGATACCCACTGGGCTGGAGCATCCGTTCCCCCCCCGACTCTGTCCTCCCAGTCCCCAGCACACAGCGGGCGCTGCACAGCCCTGCACGCTGGTAGCGGGAGCTTCGCTGCTGCCTTATTTTCAGTTAAGGGGAGGAAAAGCAGAGCATCTTGCATCTAACAAATGCCCTAACCAAAAGTGAGAGCTTTTTGATTGCTTTTGGAAAGTAAACTATTAGGTGAGATTAAATTAATAGTGAAATTTAAACATTGACCAACTCAGTACCTTGTCTGCTGTTGATGACAGGTACAGAACCACACAGTCCGTGCTGTCAGGTACAACACTTTGGCAGCACCGAAATCTGCATTCATCACCGCCACAGTGGTCATTCAAGAACTTTTCAGTCAAAACACCACTTCAGCTGCCTTTTTGCCATCCCAAGCTAAAATGCATATAGAGTGCAGGGGCAGTTGGGCTGCAGCAAACCACGAAAGCCTTTGGTGGAGGCAATGGGACTTGAGCAGCTCAGCTGCGTTTCTCATTCCTCCATCTCGCTGCTCCCACACAGACCCACCGTGTCGGCCATTGGACTTCGGACAAGGCAGGGTTGAACACTCCTAAAATGTATGTACAGTTTCTCAGCTGGGAGTAAGTTGTTTTAACTGTTTTCAGGTGTTCCTCCTAGAACAAGAAATAGAATAAAACAAAATCAGGGAAAGAAAGGGTTTCTGTGACACGCAAGCTGGCTTTGCTGGCCAGAGAGTTGCTCTCCCTGGTGGGGCTGTCACACCAACTTCAGCCTCTCCCGAGCGGCTGCGGAGCTGTATCAGCTTTGTGCTTTAATTCTGGAGGAGGATCTTTCATTCAAAGTTTCTATACTCCAGTATGAATAGTAAGGCACGGGGAAACGATCGGTTTTCTTCAAGTTTATTGTATTTGCTGTATTTCTTCAAACACATTTCATTTGCTGCATTTTGAAGCATTAATCTTAAATCCTGACACTGTTGGAGTCCTGCCTCCTTCCCCTGGTTTGTCAGCGGGGCACCGGCAGAGGCAGAGAGCCGGCCGGGGCGGCAGGGAGGGACCAGCAGAAGCTTTTTCTTTGGGTCCTCCACTGGCACAGAAGGGAATACTGACTCATTATTTACGTGCCCGTGACTTCTGGCCTCCTAAATTTTACCATTTCTCGTACATGTTCCTGCTTTTATTTCAACATATATTTTTAAAAGAGAACCATGAAGGCTAAATGAAGAAGAAAAAGACGTCAGTGCCATGTTATGGCTGAGACTTTACACACATAAAAGCCCTTGAGTAGAGCTGTGTAAAACTCATTGGTTTCACTTCACAGGGGCTCATGACGAGACTCGCTCTGGCTTTTGATCCACCTCGGCCTGAACCCTCCAGTGCTGCTCTGAGATTCGGGGCTGAACTCATTCGCTACCTCAAGGCCAAATTTAATCAGGAACAGTTAGTTTAGACGCTGCTCTCATCAGCTCTCCCTGACACTGCCCATTTCACATGTTTTCTTCACAAAACCACATTGGTTCCTTTCAACAATAACACCTAATTTTTCTAAAGACTTCATGGACCTTAATGAATAATATAAAGAATTCTGAATTTATAGCAAAAAGATAAAGGACATTTGCATGATACTGTTGCTATTATTACAGTCTGCTGCTTCAGTACGTTTGTACTAGACAGGCAAACGCTGCTCCATGGATCAGCCCATGCCAGGAAAATCAAGCCAAAATAGTCATGAGAATTTCTGAATTTCCTGATTATGAGTATGCAGTATAACCCCTAATGTTGTATCTACAGTACCGGGCATTAGTTGGTAGGTTGTGCACTGCAGGGCACAAAAATCCTGTATGATTTTCCTCTCCGTTCCCCCTTCTCTGAGAGGGGAGCTGTCACACGGCATGGCTGGAGGAATGTGGGAGGCGGTGACTCAGCACCCCGACCCCGCTTTCCGGCTTCCATTTTGCCAGTTAATCCATCGACAAGTCACCTTCCAAAGACTGGAGGGTACGGTGTACCTCACACCACCTATGCCCCTGCCGAGAGCACCGTGGCAGGATGTGGGGCTGGCATTGCCCAGGGTTTTGGTCCGGGTCACGCCGCCATCAGAGCATCCCACAAAGGGGAATCGATAGGACTTGCACCTGAGAAGTTTCTAATTCATTAACTTGTCTTTGGTCCAACTGCTGGAAATGGTGATGCTCAACAAAAACTGCTGGAAAGGAATAAAGAAGATTTTAAGTCAAAGATATCAAAGATGACAGAAGAGATTTGTAGGCAGCGACAGGGTGTTTTCCAGCCCGGATAACTTGGTAGCGCTCAGCAGGCAGCTTGAGTGCAGATTTTAATGAGAAATTCATATTGTTTTTCAAAGAAAATTGTTTTTATTTCTTCTGAGTTTTTGTTTGTTTTCTGAGATATTATCTACAGATATACTCAAACACCTTGCTAGCAAACGTATTGACGAGGAGGGGCATCGTGGTGCTGTTCCATCCTTCCTCCTGCCCGGAAAAGCAAAGATGCAGCGGGGGGGGGTGAACGTGGTGCATATGCTCAGACATGGCTGAGACACAACACAGCTGAACACAGGGAATTACGGCTTCAAGAGACATAAGAAGAAAAAGATCCTCAGAACACAGACGACAATGCTATACTCTCGGATAACAAGAAGGCTTTAGCAATCACACTGAAAAAAAAATGTGGCTTCTTTCTTATTGAAGCTGGGAAAGGTTCGGGAAAAGGAGAAGAAAGTGGCAACGGAGTGCAAGAGAGGAGTGGCACTCGGCACGGCGTGCCTGCCGGCCACCAGAAAACAGGAGGAAAGGGCTTCCAGTGCCACCCTCGTGCACCCCAGATACAGCAATGGGGTACGGGAAGCAACGGCGGCAAATGCATCCTTAGGGAGCGGAGCAGAGTGTCAGAGGAAAAGACACTAAAGATTCTGGCTGGTGAAATTAAGAACAAGGGAAAGAAATTATCTACACGTCTCAGTAACGATCAAAATCCTGTCTTACCTATTTAGGGAAAGTAATGCTTAAAAACACTCGCATTGACGTGATCGGATAGCTTGTACATAGGAGAATTAAATTAACTTAGCTGAATGCTCTGAGCCATTCATAATAATTTTTAACAAACCCTGGAACAATGGGTCGATTCCTAAGGAGGATAAATTATATTAGTATCTGTGCTTAAAAAGGGTAAATATAAAAATTCTGGTAACCAATGACCAGTTGTCAGGCCCAGGAATAATAATGGAAAAACTCATGTGAGATGTCATCACTAATGAATTCTTCAGTTCTATAGTGCAATTAATGCCAAGGAAAGTGGTTTTATGAAGCATATGTCTTAAGGAAAACTGCCATGGGAGTTGATAACTTTGCTGACTGAAGGTAACTGTCACAAAACAGGTTTCCTAAAATAATTTGATTTACTGCCCCAGGCACTTTGAAAAATTGCCTTATACCCAGTAATGCCTCAGAAATTAAATGGATTAAAAACAGTTAAATGATCTAAAAATGTAATCAAAACCAGGAAGCCATCATTCTTTGGTGTTTTTCTAGCAAGTTGCCATAGGGATCTCTCCTTAACACAATACTGCGTTGCAGAGGCCATACATCAGCGAGGGCTAATAGCCTGCGTGGCAATAGCTCAGCCACACGGACTATCCGCAGCGGGGGGCTGACATGGACATCCCACTCGCTGCAGCCCAATCTGGGGCGCCGGTGTGGAAAAGATGAGGGGTGTTCTGGTAGGAAAGAGGCAATGTCCAGGCATGCAACGGGAGCGAGAATTTACAAGAAGGACATGAGGAAGACACAGGAAACTACAGACCTGTTAGTCAGACCTCAGTGCCTGGAGAAACTATGGAGAAGATCCCACCGGGTGCTACTGAAAGGCAGGTAAAGGACAGCGCAATCATCAGGCAAAGTCAACATGGGCTCACAAAGGGAAAGACCTCTCCAATTAATTTGATATCCTTCTACGGCAAGGTCACCCACCTCCTGGATGAAGGGCAGGTGGTGGATGTAGTTTTTCTGGTGTGAAGCCCCATTGCTGGTGTAGCTGAGTGGGTGAACAAGGCCCGTGGAAATCCCAGCGGGAACTGGGAGGCAGCACTACCCATCCCTGTGGTGAGAGAGGGAACGCCACCGGACTCCTCCCCATGGCCAGTTGTTGCCAAACTGTTAGCAGAGAGGTGCCAGATGACATGGGACCTGTAACATCCTCCCTTTACAAAGCCCCCAAGGGAGGTCCTCCAGGAACGTCTGGTGGGCAAAAGGGCAGCACCGCCACTGTCCACAGGTGCCCCATGGAGACCGGGCACATGGAGCCTCAGGGCGTGGGCATCGTTCCAATGGTTGGAAACCCAAAGTAGCAAATGCATACGGGAAAACAGAATATTCTGATTACCAAAAGCAATTAATGGGCAGAAGAGCTCACCCGGGGACCTGGGGACTGCACACCATGAAGGTCGTCCAAATCAAAACTGGGGGATTATTTGGAGGCAATGCTGAAGCTGGAGCAAGCAGTTGTGTGTTATGAAGAAATTAGTAGATGAAGTGCAGGAGATCACATTAGATTATCTTAATGGTCCCTTCTGGGTATGAGTTTAATGAAAGAATATGTGTTTTTTATTCCGTTATTAAAAATAACAGATTCATCTAATTTGATTAATTTTTCACTGTCGTTTGCAGTTAGCACAGCCCCTCGCTTGCAGATTTAGCCACAAGCAGCTCTTCGCTAGAGGACACCAGCAGAGTTTCCCTAACTTCAGCTTGAGAGAGAGGTGCTCATTTCGCTTATCCCGTGGCTAAAGCTGAGTGAAGAGCTGCATTCCGTCCCCCTCAAACTTCCCAAGGTTTGAAAGAACATTTCCCCTGTGGGGGGAGGTGAAGGTGGTGGAGGCGGAGGGGGCTGCCTCAGGGCCACTGTGCTGCTCTCCGGCCATGCCAAGGGCCGAGGACACCACGGGGGGTCTGGGACGGGTGCCGACTTGTACCCCGTGCGCTGCACATGAACACATGGATTACCACCCTGAGGCCTGACCAAAACCGGCACCGAGGCACGACCGCAACAGTTATTATTTACACTAAACTGGGATCTGACCCGACAGATGAGTTTCCATTGCTGTCACTACATTATCCTTTGATATTTTGGGTGTCATATTGCTTTTATTTTCGCAGGTTGCTTCCTGTTGCAATAAAAAGTTATCTTTCCTCTGATGATTAAAACTGCTCAACCCCAAACCTATGGATTAATGATCATTACTAATGAAAATGATAAACGTTACCCTGAAGGCTAGATTTAATGTTGTGGTTATATAGACAATGGTTAGATAATGGAATCTGGGAAAATATACCGAAATTAACAGTATGCTTTATGCAAGACTGAGGAGAAAAAGCTAAAAAGCAGTGAGCACGGGCCAGGCAGCGCGGACGCACCTGTGAACGGCAGGCTGGCAGGGGCAGGCGGTCGCCCCATGCTTGGGGATGCCCCGGCCACTGCGGGGAGAGCCAAAGCCAGAGATGCCCCACGGGCAGCGCTCTGGCCACCTGCGCGCTGCGGCACTACCGGGAGCGGGGGAGCCCTGGCCCGTGCCCACCGTGCCTTTGCGAGCCAGAGTGGGTCTTCACCGCCCCATGCGCACCTGCAGCGCCGTGCCGGGAGCATCCCCTCTGCCGACGCAGACACAGCCCACACGAGCCACCTGGTGAGCAGTGATGGATTACCTGACCTCGTCACACCCCGCGTGACGCTGCCCGATGAATGGCCTTTGGGCTGCTAATTAGGCAAAGGGGATGATGAAGGGTATTAGCTTTCTTGAGAGTATCAAATCAGGAGAGCTGTCAAACACAGTGACACGTATAACAATTAGGTGGTGCATTTTGAGTTTTTTACCTGACAATAATGTTAATGGAGGCATGGCAGAGAAATTCCATGGATCTTTCAAGAAGCCGTCTACATCCCATCTGCTGAGTGTAGTTTGTTATCGGTCACTCCCCTCCATCAACCGTGCGCAGCAGGACGGAGGGAGGAGCTGTGCCCTTGCTCCCTGCTCCCAGCACCTCCTCTCTCCCGCAAGGTCCTTTCACACCAGCTTGTGTCACGTGCGTTAACAATGCTGTGCCCGTTCCTGGGTGAGAGGGGCGAGACTGGTCCCATCCGTTGTGTTTGACATGAGAGTTTGTCACGCGCTGGTTGCAGACAAAGGGTGTTTGAGAGAGCGGGTGCCATCCTGGGCACTGTGTTCACACCGGCCCACCCATCGTGGGCTTGACAGGAAAACACACCAATAAAGAGGCGTCGTTAAAAAACATTACAGTCCCTGACCAAAAACTTTTTCCCTCTTACGCCATTCTGGGAAAATGACCTTTGGGAAAAAAAAATGTCCTATCTGCAAAGGCAGACCAGTGCTGATAACCACTTCACTGCGACAGAATTAAATACACCATAATGTAAGTGAAAGATCTAACAGAACAATAAACTTGCTGCGCTCACATCAGCACTCTTGGCTGGTGTCGCTGACTCTGACGGGTGGCAGAGCTCGGCGTTTGGCTGCTCTTCTCCAGCACCGAGCTGGGGTCCATCCTGCTCACGCGTGTGAGGGTGGGATGCAGCCGCCCGCATCTGGTGCTGGCTGGTGGAGCTGGTGTGGGATCCCCGGCGGTGCCTGCAGCCCCAGCACCATGGGGCTGTGCCGTGCCCGGGACTGTGGGCGCTGTGCCCAACCCCCCCTCGGAGCACAGGGGGGATGCTGGAGGACACCATCCAGCCAGGGGCTGCTCATAACCTTGCCGAGTGCCAGCGGTGGCTGGGACACTGCCACTCAGAAGGAGGTGGTGCAGAGCTGGAGCTCGTTAAACAGTGGGGATTGTTTTTCTAAGGATGCGCTCCAGCATTGATCAATTCTGAATCGCCCCATTCAACTGCATCTTCCTCTTCACCAAACATCCCAGTAGCCGCGTTTCACTGCCCCGGCTCTGGTTCTGCTCTCCCTGAGAGCTGAGTGCCAGCGCTTCCTCGGGGATCACCGGCAGGCGCCAGGTGTGACCCCCTTGTGCATCGCTTCTCATCTCAGAAAACCACGTGGAGTTTGCTTATTTGAGAATTGCCGTAAATCAGATTGCTGTAAACCGCTTCCAGACCTAGACCAGAACAGCTGAGGTTTCCTGCGGGCAGTGTGGGGACTGTGCCCTGGGTGTCCCTGCTGGTGGCAGTGGCCGCGTGGGGACCCCCACTGCCTGGCCTGGGGCTGCTGCGTGGAGCACCCCTGCAGCCCGAGGGACAGCCAGGGACGGCCCCAGGCTGGAGAGAGGCACTCCCGCCTCCCTTCTGGGGCTGCTGGTTTTGCTCTCTGATTTTTTTTCAGTTTCTTTTCTTTTTTTTTTTAACATATATTTAAATGGAAAAGTGAAACCAGAAGAGAAACAACTTTTTTTTTTATTTCTTTTTTTTTTTTTTCCCCTGTGCTCATGCTTTTCATCGGTAATTATTTTCACAGCCTGGAATAAATTCACACTGGATTCATGGGAAAGCACCTCCTCGTCCATAAAGAAAGCGATAATGGCTGAAGATCAAAAGAGCAAAAGGTTCAACCTGGGACAAGCTTCTGCTGTGAGAAAACCCAGGGCTCTCCTTGCTGGAGTAAGCAACAATTTACAGACTTTTTTGTCTTCTCAACAAAAATGTCTAATAGGGCCACATAGGACATTTGTGCCAAAGTAATCAAATTCTTTCTATAAAAAGCGAACAGGAAAGAAACTTTTAATAAAAGCCTACCAGCGAGCATATTTGTATAGAAAGATAAACATGGGCTGTTTCAGGCTGCATCGCCCCACTGGCTGCGCGCCTACAGGGCGGCGCCGGGGCGGCAGTGCCACGCTGCTGCCGGTGCTGCTGCCGGCGGTGAGGGCGGACCACAGCCATCAAAAAATTGGAAGACGCAGGTTCCACGTTTAATATTCTCATGCTGAATCCCGCACCCTGGCCGATGCGTCCTGCCATTCAGCGGCTGGGCTACCCCAAGGCGCTTGTGGAAGAGTCTTGAAGAGTAGTTTTGTGGGTCACACGCACCCTTTCAGGAATTACCTTTGGAGGTGTTCATTACCACTTGCATCTGTTCACATAAAGTGTATTTTGTTTGTTTAAATTTTCAGTCGTTTAAATTTTGAAAATATTATTCCAAAAAAATTTCCAAGCCAGATTTCTTTTGACAATTATATCAAGAGGTTTCGGATGGTGCCAAGTTTGGGGGTTTTGTACGCTAATTCTCAATTGTACTTCACAGGCATTGGTTTGCTGACAACCATCTGTTTCAGCCTAACTTTTTTCCTTAAAGTCAGCCCAAGAGAAATTAAAATATCAAAAGGAAGTATTTCAGAGGGAGTGGGAAGGAAGAAGAAAATGAGGGTGCTGAAGCTGTAAACAGCTTCTGAATTTGAGTTTAGCTTAAGTCACTTTTTGAAGCCGATGTGCCCACGGGCGAGCTGGAGACTGGAGACAGCTCAGCCCAGAGCATCGCCTGCACCGCTGGCACGAGCTGTTAGCGAGAGTTCGGGAAACTTTGCTTGGGTTCCCAGACGAATTCCCAAGGGCCTGGGGGAGCGTATTCTGCCTCCGATGGCCTCCACCCCCAGGTGGCTTCGCTGTCTTTCCAGGGTCCCAGGCTCCACATCCCACCCCCAACCCTGGTGCGAAGTGCAGTGGCACTGGGCACGGCGCGATGCTGCAGGCAGGAGCCTGGTCGCAGGGAGAGACCCCTCACCGCTTTTAGGATGTGCAGAGCTCTGGTCGGCTTCTCTGTCTACGATCCACTTACCCCATGACTAAATTAACCATTTATAATTAAAATGGTGCTAAAAAGCAGATGGAACATATTAATTAAATGTCACGGTTGGCTTCCTGTAGCCTTTTGATATTGAATTCTAAGCTGAATACAGAAATTAGAAAAAGGAAAAGGCATTTTTACAGGCTCCATGATACCCCCATGCGAGGCGCTTGAGAACATGCTCGCCTTGGCAGCGGGATGGCTGGTGTCTGGCTAGCGTGGGCACGGCGAGCGGATTGCCATGGGCCACCACCGCTGCCGGCCCTCCGGGGCAAGCTGGGCACGCTCCCTGCGTGCCCTTTGGGCTCCGTCACCAGGGCTGAGCGGGGCCAGAGCACAAACACAAGCCCCAGCCTCTTCATCTCAGCTTTGGTGGTGCTTTTGTTTAACGAGTGACGAATAGCGTGGCTCAGACCTTTTGCTAAGAACAAAAATAAGAACAATGAAATTCATTCACAAAATATTCTTTTATCTCAACAGCTGTCTCTCTCCTTGAAATAATTTTGTGAAAGACAGAATTGCTGTCATTGGTGTCAAAGCATAATTTCCCCTGTTAAAACAAGGTGCATTGCACCCCATCCTTATGTAGCAACAAAACTGAATTAAGGTTGTGTGTATATATATATATATGGAACCTATATATATATATATATATGTGTGGAACCTCTGTTTTTTTGCTGTTGCTGGCAAATACCTGTGTAAGCAGAAGCAAGTCCTGTGCCGGGAGCAGAAGTCAGCAGCCCAACCCGGGTGCCGGCGTGGCGTGGAAGCACAGAGGTGCCGTACCTGAGGGTCCCGGCGTGGGGGGACGAGCCGGGCAGCGCTGTGCCTGCCTGCCCCACTGCCGCCCTCCCCAGGACCTCTGCCAGAAAACGCACAGCCTCTTCTGTGCCTTTCAAGATTAACCTTTTCAGATTTATTGATACACACTGTGAAAAGTATGTGAGAATATTGATTCAAATGAATGAGCAAAGGGTGGAAATCTCAGCTATATTTTTTGCCTTTTGCAGAACTGTACTGTTGTAAGCATTAAGACTTGCTGGTATCTACTGAGGTCACGTAATAGACTGACTCAGATAGCCCTGAAAATTTAGAACATTTATTTTTCCAGTGAATATCCAGTGCTCTGCTGATGCTGAATGCTACGTAACAACAACAGAGCTGGTTCCCACGGCGCCTGGCGTTTGATATTCCGGCTTCTGCAGCCAAAGAACACACGCGCCATCATTAATACACTTACCTATTTTTATTTTAGTTTATTTTAGCAGCCACTTTTGCAGAGGGGGCACACAGCAGTCCCAGGGCAGGGCTCCCGGCACCTGAGATGGACTCCGGCAAAACCTCAGCGAGCATTGCCAACGCGGACTCTAACTGGGGCTGGTGGCAGGGAACGGGCATGGGAGGGAGCCGGCCGCAGCGCCTGTGTCCCTGCAGACAGCGCAGACCCGCGCACCCCGCTTGCACATCCCTCTTTGTTAGCAAAGGGGATGGTTGAGGAGCATGTACGGACAAACCCTCAGTCATGCAAATACAGACCAATGTGCCCTTAAAATAAGAACCCCGAGGCTGCCGTCCCCCTTGCACTCAACATTGTAATTCGATATTCTTTATATCCCTGATATAATTCTACTGGCAAGGGTTGGATTTCCTGTGAAAGCAAAATATCAATACATAACAATAATAAAGATGACCAGAGAGCACTTCATCATCAATAAAATGAAACAGATACCCCTGTGCTTCACGTAAGAAAAAAACAAATGATGGAGGGCAATCAAAGAGCCACAAAAATGAAGACTGTGGGAGAAAAACCACCTGGGGACATGTCGGGTGAGGATGAAGAAGAGGGACCCTCACAAATGCAGGGTGCCCTCCTGACGTATGAAGCCAAAACCTTTGTCAGCATCCCCATCAAAAAGCTTAACCTCATTACCAACAGTACGCCACTCCGCTGAGGAAAACAAAAGCATGGAAAGATGAATAACGCTGTCACTAATCAGTGTGAAACTGTTAATTTTAATTGAATTATAGCAAACTTCAAGTCGAACAGATAAGTCCTAATCCTGTAATGCTTCAATTTTCTTTCTAATATTTTTCTAATATTCTAAAACACCACGTTACTTACACTGTTTAATCAATTTCATGATGGATTTGCAAAACTTTGGTAGCGCATTGTTGTTTTTAAACAAATAAGCGGATTGCAGTTTCAGATGATGATTGCAGACGCAGCAGTCGGCAAGCGGAGCCCGGCTACACCTGGGGAGGGCCAGTTCACTGCAAAGGTGGCCACCTGAGATGCTGACGTGATGTCAAACCCTCACGCACTTGTATTGGTGCTTTGTCGGTGCGTTGGTAGGCAGTGAGCACAGCCCGGGGCAGCCCGGGCAAAAAACAGCATGTGCGGGGAATGCGGTGAGGGGCTCCTGTCCCCAGGAATGCCGGTGATGTCCAGCTGGGGTCTGGGCACGTGTCACCAGGGTCTGAGCACATGTTAATGGGCTCTGCGCATGCCTTATGGGAGCTGAGGACACATTACTGGGAGCTGAGCACATGTTACTGGGGGCTAATGGGCATCGCTGGGGGCTAACAGGCATTGCTGGGGGCTAACACACATTACTGGGGACTAATGGGCATTACTGGGGGCTAACGGGCGTTACTGGGGTCTGGGCACGCATTGCTGCAGTTCAGTATTGAGTCTGTGCCCTCCGTAGGCGGGTGAGTTTCTGCTCCTCTTCAGCCAAGTGACAAGCGGCCTCTGAGCCCACGAGGTTGTTATAAAATAATCACCTCTGCGCTCCAGCAGCCGTTCCGTCCTTTTTACAGCAGGGATGAACGCTGCGGCCAGTCGTCCCCGAGCGCACTCTGCAACCGGGATCACGGTCAGACTGCAAAACTCCTGAGCTGGTCCTACAGCCACAGAAAATCCATGCTGTAAAAAAAATAAAATAAAATAAAATGCTGTAAATGGGATGGGAAGTATGTTTATGTAAAGCATTTCCATTTCCTTGCCTCCATGCTTCCCAAAGCCGGGAGGGAAGGCAGAGCTGACCGCAGCGGGGAAAGCTGCTGTGCCGCCACCGCGCGCGGTGCGCCGGGAGCAGATGCTCCCCACATGGAGCACTAAGCACAGAGGATTTTGGTACTTCTTAATCGGCGTGGGGCTGTGTGTTTGCCACCCTCCTGCTGGTGCGGCGCTGCGGCCACCTCTGGGCTCTCTGGCTGGGGAGGGCTCAGCTCACGGAAGCATCTTCCCAGCTTCCAGGGAGAGACCCTCGAGCACCTCGGCACAGGCCTGTGACCCCCAACCCTCTGCGGGTGCTCTGCAAAAAGCCTGCCGGGAAGCCACAGATGGGGCTGAGGCTGCTCTCCACCCTCCCGTGGAAGATGAAAATAAGATTTCTGCTGCAGCAACAAAAATAAAAACTCCGGTGCTGCCCAGGTGGGGGCTTCCTCCAGGTTCTCCCACATAGCGTGTCCTTGAGAAAACATGCAGGTTGCTGAATTTCCCAATATTTCTGTTGGAGGAGATTCTGCATGTATGGTAAGTTCAAAATTATTGCTAGCAGAGCAGACACGTGTCCCGGCGGCACCGCGTGCCCGGGTCTGGTGCTGTTGGTGGGTGCGGCGGGGAACGAGGGGTGCTTGACCCATGCCGGGGTTATGCGTGCACCCTGTGCCGCTGGAGCCGTGCTGGAGCCACGCCGGTGCCACGCTGGTGCCATCTGGTGCTGTGCCAGAGCCATGATGGAGCCATGCCGGAGCTGTACTGGAACCAGGCCAGAGCTGTGCCAGACTGGAGCCGTGCTGGAGCGCTCAGTGGCACAGGGACAGTTGGCGACTGTGCTGGGGGCTCTCAGCCCCACCGGCACTGGGATTACTGGGGGTCGTGCACTTGTCCCGGGTTGATCCAGGGGACAAAGAACAGGGCGAGATGCCTTCCTTGCTCACCGCCAGCTCAGGTGGTACCTGCAAGGAGGACCCCAAATGGTTTGAGGCACGAAGCCATGAATGAGGGATACCGCAATGGGATTTTCACAGCGATACGGCAGAACTCGCTGTCAGCAGCATTCCGTGCGCTGCGCTCCTCAGAGCATTATTCCCCTTTGGCCTGTACAGAACAGATTTATAGAAAAATGAAACCTTGTAGGAAACAAAAAGGCTCGATTAAATCCCTCTCTTACAATTTGTTATGCCACACCAAAGGTGAAAACAGGAGCCTATGGTGCAGCCAGAGGGGCACACGGAACGCTGAGTTACACCCTGGACTTGGGAGCCACAAGTGCCCGAGAAACAGCAGGTATTCCTAACGGGTGAGTGATCTCTGGGAGAGCTTCCCCGGCAACTCAGACCAGATGAAACAAACCCACCTGCAACGGGCGCTGGGGTTTTTGCAATGAATTTGCTTTATGAACTGTTCATAGTCCGTGGTCACTCCACGGACAAAATCAGGTGTATCTGAACAAAGTTCAGCCCAGTACGTTGCTGAGACCTTTCCAAAGCCGGCCCGTTCGGTGACAGGGTATAACCGCAGCGTTCGGTGTCAGGGTACAACCTCGCGCGGTGCAGCCCCACGGGGAGATGCCGGTGGCTCCCACCTGCAGCGCCCGGACCCACACGGCGGCGGCGGTCCCTGCACCCCCCCCACCGCGGTGCATCCCGGCACTGGGCACCGCTTGGCCCGGGCACACACACACACACACGTATGCACGCACCACACATGCACACACATGCACAGACACCCCACACATGCACACGCATGGACGCATCACACACACATGCACACATGTGCACACACACCCCCCGCCTCCCCCAGCACATGCACAACACACACACAAGCACACCCACACACCCACATGCACACACACACCACATCACATGCACGTGCACACACCACACATGCACAACATACACGCACAGACATGCGCACACACCACACCCCCGACATGCACACACACACCCCACACATGCGCACACACATGAACACATATGTGTGCACACATGCGTGCACACATGTACGCACACATGCACACATGCACACACATGAATGCACGGACACATGCACGAACACACACATATGCACATGCATTTACACATGCACAGTTACACACACACATGCATTTACACATACAGGCAAGTGCATGCCACACACACACACACCTGCATTGCACATGTGTACACACCATGCACACACACATGTATGCACCTGCACTGCACACGTGCACAGACGTGCAGACCCCAGCCCCGCCGTGCGCACACGCGTGCACACACGCAGACCCAGCTAGGCTCACACGGAGGAGTTCCGGGCGCTGCCCAGTGCCCATCCCCGCGGGTCTGTGCCCCGTGCCCGGGTACCGCCGGCTCCCGGTGAGGGGCAGCGCGTGGGCTGCTCTCCCCTTCCCCAGCCGAGCCCCGGCGGGGACATACACGCACCACCCCCGGCTCTGCTTCAGCACTGCGCTCGCGGGTGTGATAGAAATAAAGGAACACGGGGAGAAGGATTACAAATTCCAGTTTTGCAGCTGCTCCAACGGCAGCTCGTTTGTGTCACCCCTTATTAAGGCCAAACCTAATGACAGGCAAGCCCTAGATTTTCTTTCCCAAATGCGTGCAGGAGACATGCCTTCATACCTCATCCAGGGAGGGAGGCAGAAATGGCTGAGCTGTTTGACCGGGATTAATCCGTGATCAAGCCAATGACTGAATATTTTGAGAAGATTTTTCGAATACACTTGTGCATAGGATAAATACCAGGGAACTCATATTTCCTTCCAAATAGCCTCCGCAGAGTAAGATGCTAAATTTAGTGACTAAATTATTCATGATATGATATTCTCTTGATCTTAATCTTTGACTCTTTTATGCCAGGCAGCAGAATACACACTGAAGATGTTTTTCAAGGCTGGTCTCCACTACTGAAAAAAAAAGCTCCTTCAGAGGCAGCGTAGAGCAGGCAAACGCGCAGCCGGGGAAGTGAGACCCGGTGGTACCTCCCGCAATGGAGTGAGCGTCTCCTCCATGAGCAGTGGCTCGAGGCTGCTGTTCCTGTCAGCGTGGACAGGGTTCTCCAGGCATTTGCGGGTCTCAAGTCCCGTAATAAGCATCACGGCTTTTTTCGTTGACTTCCTTGGTGTGGGCTTGCACCCCACAGATGCTCTGAGCGTGGACGTGCCTCAGGGTCCACAGCGGAGGGTTTTGGCGTGGCTGCCCCATGGCCTGCCGGCAGCCGTTGGTCGGGGCTGGGGGGCAGTGGATGTACCAACGCCACCTTCAAGCCAAGCGAGAACCTGGTGGGCAGCTCAGGTAGGAGCAAAGAAGCTCCTGTGCATGCCGAGCTGCCAGCTTCCATCCGGGAGAGCTCATTTCAAACTGGTTTGAATATCTCCACCCAATATTGCAGTCAAAGTCTTGTCCCACATGACTGCCTGGAGCCCTCCAGCTCTGCGGGTGCTGACCCTTGGCTCTGCGCTAGCTGGCACCTTCCGGCACTGAGGCCCATTTCCCTCATAGGTGACTCCAGCCTGGATGGCAGCTATGAACCTCAGCGCCACCACACCAATGCTCCTCTCTGCCGGCGGGAAAAACATCTGCATGATTTCATTAAAGCCAGTGCTGGTCACCGGTGAGAAATATGTCCCTTTTTGGGTTAAAACACTATTAAGCCCTGAAGGCAGCTAAGGACATTATGTGTGTGTCTCTGGAACATTGCAGAAGACTGCATGGGGACTGACAACTGCTTCACCTAAGGAGAAGGCTCTCGGCAAGCTCCTTACACTAAGATGGTTTCTTACCATTTCTCTCACAGCGCTGCTCGGGGTCCCTGGCTGTCATAGAATCATAGAATCACAGAATGGTTTAGGTCAGGAGGGACCTTGAAGATCGTCCAGTTCCACTCCCTGCCCTGGGCAGAGACACCTCCCCCCAGCCCAGGTTGCTCCAAGCCCCGTCCAACCTGGCCTTGAACACCTCCGGGGATGGGGCAGCCACAGCTTCTCGGGGCAACCTGGGACACTGCCTCACCACCCTCACAGCCAAGAATTTCTTCACAATATCTCATGTAAATCTCCCTTCTTGCATTTGTCGCACTGGTGGCAGCCCGGCGTCCCTCCTCCCGTGCTGAGCCGGGCAGGCAGCATGCGCTGCCACCCCCATTTTGCGGGCGTATGACCATTCCTGCTGGGGTGTAACGAGGCTCGGAGGGAAAACGTTCGGGTGGTGCCTGCATTGCCCATGCATTGCCTACAGCCCAACTCAACGTGTGGGAGAGCCCGGACCTGCTCCTGGGCACGTATGAGGAGCATGGCGGGCACAAGGTTAACGGTACGCTGCATTTTTGTTCTTCTGTGGGATATCTGCGTTAGCTCATGGCAATCCGGGCACTCAGCCTCGTACACGGATGGGGCTGTGGCTTTGGTTTCAGCTTCTGGGGAAACACTCAGTGCTGCAACGCCCTTTTTTGTGTCTTTTCTTCTTTATTTCACGCACGTGACAGGAGGGGAGCCTTGTGTAGAACGGGGTTTGCAATACTGAGCATTAAGCTTCTGAGTAACCGTTTTGTGACTAATGAATGGGGGGAAAATAAGCAATCCCCAACCATCGTCCTTCTGTATGGGGCTGGAAAAGGCTTTGCCGGGAAGCCTTTTCCAAGGGTGCCACCGATCAGGTGCCAAGTCCAGCAGCAACAGAGTTCATTGCGAAGGGAACACGTTTTAGCACAAGAATAAGCAAACAAACAAACAAACCCCAACAAAACTGGTTGTGTTACAGCGGCAGAGGCAGGATGTCAGGAGAAAAGAGAGATCTCCGGTCTGCAGCCGAAGAGGTGGTGAGCTGACTTGAGATGAGACGAGAGTTGTCTGCTATTTAAAAGCATAAATTCTGGAGGCACACTCCTATTTCTCACTGTGCTGCATAAACTGAACCTTACCCCTACGCAGGTAGCCAGCTTTTCAAAAATAAACTTCTACCTGTCAGAAAAGCAAAGCCCATGACGGTGCCTGAACAGACGTGTTACGGTCTTTCCCAGCACAAGCCAATTTCTAAAGAGATGTGCCCGAATGCGTGTTGGAAACTGCCCCTATCTGCTAGCCGTGGGCTTTTGACTCGCGCGTGTTGGGAGGGGGGGAATGCTCTCTATGTGTTAAAGTTCAATACTCAAATGCAGCCCCACCGCTCCTCCTCTGCAGCGGGTGGAGGGTGCCTGGGGGGACACCGCGCCATCGGCACCCTGCAGCGCTGGCACGCGTCCTCGGGTCCCCCCAGCACAGCTGGAGGCAGGGTTAAGGTGGATGGCACGACTAGAGGTGGGAGGGAGAAGGTCCTCCAGCCTGTCCCCCAGACTGGGCTCCGGGGCTGCAGGACGCTGTTTCGGGGCGCTCTGCAGGTTGGTGGGTGCAGGACGAGGTGCCGTGCCCCCCCGTGGGGAGGGACAGGACAGCCACCCCAGGGAAAAGGAGAGAAATGACGACGGCGCGGTGTCCCCCCAGGCACCCTCCACCCGCTGCAGAGGAGGAGCGGTGGGGCTGCATTTGAGTATTGAACTTTAACACATAGAGAGCATTCCCCCCCTCCCAACACGCGCGAGTCAAAAGCCCACGGCTAGCAGATAGGGGCAGTTTCCAACACGCATTCGGGCACATCTCTTTAGAAATTGGCTTGTGCTGGGAAAGACCGTAACACGTCTGTTCAGGCACCGTCATGGGCTTTGCTTTTCTGACAGGTAGAAGTTTATTTTTGAAAAGCTGGCTACCTGCGTAGGGGTAAGGTTCAGTTTATGCAGCACAGTGAGAAATAGGAGTGTGCCTCCAGAATTTATGCTTTTAAATAGCAGACAACTCTCGTCTCATCTCAAGTCAGCTCACCACCTCTTCGGCTGCAGACCGGAGATCTCTCTTTTCTCCTGACATCCTGCCTCTGCCGCTGTAACACAACCAGTTTTGTTGGGGTTTGTTTGTTTGTTTGCTTATTCTTGTGCTAAAAGCTTTGAAAGAACTCTGAGGAGCATCTGTACACTCCAATTCTGCTATTATCTAATGATTTAGGATGTGGCACAACTTATCTGGTAATATGGAAATAATGTCATGTTTGTTAAATTGAGGGTTTAGTTGTGTGAGTCAACAGATTTAATTTCTTGGGTAATAAACCACTCCGGAACGATTTCTGACTCATCCTTTTCTTGCTTGGGAAGACGGATGAGGGTTGCAGGGAGCCCACATTGGCGGGATCCTGCCCCATGCACGGGGGATGCCCGCTGTGCTGATCCACTTGCCCCAAAGCACCGCATGTTCCTCATCCTCAGGGAGCAGCAATGTCACAGCCGTGAGTCATGCTGCCCCCGGGGGGGATCTGTGTAGAATCCAGGGGGCTGAAACCTGGGCTCGGTTTATTCACCCCTCGGGGGGGGGCTGGTCCATGGCATCAGTGATTTCAGGTCTTTGCTCCTCATTTAACTTCTCCAGACCTTTTTTTTTGACTCTTTCAGCCACTCTGGCGGCCCTCTTCCCTCTTGCTCCAGCAGGCACATATGGCCGTATGGGTCAGGAAAGATCCCTTTGTGGGGACGGTGCACAGCGCACACCGGAGGTCAGCGCAGGATCGCTGTGCCAGGGCTTCGTGTGGGACAACACACTGGACGATCCCCTGTGAAGCTGTTCAAGCAGAAGCGAAAGTACCGTGACAGACAATCGGCATTTTGAAAACATAGCTCTAATATCCTGAGCTTTTCTTTCTTCTCCTGTTTTTGGTTTGGGGTTTTTCCCCTCCATTTTCTACCTGCCTGGAAAAAAAACATTTTTTTCACACAAGGCAGCCACGCTGCCTTTCTCAGATGCAGACAGCAGAGGTGGAGACTTACTCCTAACTTCCCAAGGATGATACAAACTCTCCTGAACATTTTATTTTAAATCCAAGCTGTCCCCTAATTTTCACAGGTTTTGCTTTTTCCCTGCCTTTTTTCTGTTTCTCTCTCCGCTTTGCACACACATAGGCACACACCCGTGCAGGTACTAATGTGATTTAATCATCGACTTCAAATTACACTGTGCTGATGTTTTCAGTGTACCTACATTCTCCCTTCAAGATACGGGCTGGTTGTTGATGCAAGAGGAAGAAAAAAACCTCCATGGACATGCAAAGAGAGTTGGAATAGAAAATTGTGATTCTGAGACACATTAAGCTTCCATCTGCCCCCAGTGAAGAGCCGTCACCTTGCGGGGTCTGACCCGTAATTGCGAACTTTCCGTCTCAAGGTTCTTTAAACTGATAAGGCTGTAACGGCATTACAAACACATTTATCATCTCATATTTCCTCTCCCACCTTCACAGACACCCCAGATACGGCAACGCACAGAAGAGTTATTTATGGTTAGCGTGACCATTAGCTGCATATGTGTGCGTAACGTATAGTTTCTGTAATGGCACTATAAATCGTTTCAATTATTCACCTTTGCTATATTTACAGCAGTGACACTTTTTAATATCACAACTTCTTATTCATCTTTGCTAAATTTACAGTAGTGACATTTTTTAATATTGCGGCTTCTTTTCCTACAATAGACAGCCACGGGTCTCTGTCTGACCGAGAATGAAATTCTTTGAGAAGAGCTCAGTTCAGTTAACCGACAGAGAGATCCTTATGCAAGGAGCTTCCCAAAGCAGATAATGAAGAAATATGTGCCTGTTTATGTATGCAGCTAAACCAGCACAGATGACTCACCCTTTGATCAAGAGTCATTTGAAGTAAGGAGCCGCCTTTAAATGAAGCAAAGTATCAATGTAAATTAAAACAGGAAAAGAAGCATGACATGTTGGTCCCAGACCTACTATTGACTCCACTAAGAACAAGATCAGACTCATTATGTACCCAATTAACCAGACCCAGCACCAGGAGCGGGCGCAGCGCGGCAGGAGCAGGCGGGAGGGGACGGGCCCCGGCGATGCTGGCGCGGCCAGGAGACCGCTTGCACCACGGCTCACCGCGGCTTCCCCGGGTCCGCTTGGGAAAGGCGTACCCCAGACTTACCTACACCCGCTGTCTGGGCACGAGATTAACCTTCGTCCGAGGTGTAAATGTCTATCCGTTTGCACAGCGTTAATTTAACCGTAATTCACCCTAACGCCATGTATGGAGGGGCTCGCGGACACAGTTGTTTAGAGCAAGAAGGGCGAAGAGGAAGACGGTTGACGGTTGACCAGCCGGAAGGCCGACCGCCTAAGCTTCTCTGTGCTTCCTCAGTGCTCACACAGCCTCCCATCAGACACGTACTTCGCATTTTCCTCTGCCCACGTCGGTCTGTCTTGACTGAGACTTTGCCGGTCAAATATATTACCAAGAAACAACAATTAGGGAATTATTCTGTGTAGCTCATTTCCGTTGCAGCACAGCCGGAGCTCGGAGGGCTCAGGTGACTCGTCTGCCTACTATGGATTTGCCATTTTGATTTCAAAGTAGCAGCACAGAAATGTAACGGTGCTTCTACCTGGTCACTCTAAAGGTCCATTTTAGCAGTAACATTTTGATAGGATTAATTTTAAGAAAGTAACTGCTCTAAGGTCCCTTTCACACCAGGAAAAGAAGGGGAAGCGCGTTCTCAGTGGCAGAATAATCCCAACCGTGGGCTTCGGTGCCAGGGATTAGTGCCAACACCAGAGAGGAACATGTCTCTCAGGATCATCCTCACTTTTCCATTCAATTTTATAACCATTCCTAATGAGCTCTGAAAACTCAGGAAACAACAAAGTTATGTGACAACAAAGGCAGTTCATAAACAAATAGGTTTGAAACTCCTGAGGGGGAAAAAAGGGAACACGCTCTGTGCTGGCCTGGTCGCCAGCTGTCCCAAGTAGTTCTGAATGTTTCTTCTGTCTTTAATTACCTCTGAATCAAAAAGGAACGCTCCAGAGCAGGCCTCAGCATTCGGGGACTGTATTTATTCATAAAAATCCAAGCGATAAATATCTTGTCATTAATCTGAGATGTATTAGGGCATACAAAGGAGTGACTGATTGTTGAATATCACATGTACGGTTATTATCAGCCCTCTGTCTCACAAGGTGATAAATGGAGGTACCAGAACTGGTGAGATACGATCACATTTTTATTTATTGTTTGGCACCGTACCCTGTCCCGGTAATGGAGTTTTAAACAAATGGTAGGTTGCTTATCAGGCTGCCGGGGGAGGCCGCGGGAGCAGGGCGGTGCGCGCACCTCGGCAGGACCTCAGCCTGGCGCAGGATGGGGCCGGACGTGCACCTCGGCGCCCGGCACTGACCGGCCAACCCCGCCACCCTTCTGACGCCAGCTCTGCGTTATTCTTCTGAGGCACGAAACAAATCCTTCTCATTATTTTCTGCAGACATTTCTGCTCTCTCAGCAGGGTTTGTTTCTGACAGCACATCTCCGAGCGCACGCGTGGTTAGAAACCCGGGGAGTGCCACGGAGGTTCGAATAAAGGAAAATAAGAAAACGGGGGACGATGCTGGGAACTTCCTTTAGAGGGAAAACTTCTAAAGCTTAAGGAGAGAGAGGGACATTAGCAAGGACCTGATCCCACAGCAGGGTCCCGGGGGAGAGCTCCAGCTCCAGCGCTGGGGAGCTGGCGGGGAGTTCTGTCTGAAGTTTCATTCTCCCATGAAAAAAAGTTGGAGCAACAAACCAGTCGGCACTGACAAGCAGCCGAATACAGGGAAACGCCGCTTTGTGTTGCAGACCTGGGGCTCGTCTGCGCCACTGCAACCAGCCCGTGCGGCACGTGGCACGGCACTACGCTGCTGCGCCCTCTCCTCCCCACCCGCCCGTCACGGCTCTTCCCACATGCAGGTGCACAGGGACCTGTGCACATTACAGCCACAAAAAAATTAATAGAGCAGCCAGGGCATGCAAAGCAGTAAGTGCTTGCAAAGCAGAGGATTAGATTATTTACAGTGTCCTATATTTTAATGTCAAAAAGACATCCCCAGCGCGGCAGCGGAGAATAGGAATTTCTGAGGGATTTGAAACTCTAACAGAGATTGTAAGGCCGATCAAGATGAACGACCCATACTGATGAAATATTTTTAAAAAACCCTACTGAAGAAGCACAGCGTCTTAGAATTTGGGAAGCTAGAGACAAATAGGGTGCTCAGGCAGAAATTATTTCTATGCAAAATACAGTAAACAAATAGAAGATGTTGCCAGCAAAAAAGTAAACGAAAACAATTTTTTAGTTCAGAAAGCCACAGAGGTATTCTTAAATATACAGTCTAAAACAGAAATGCTAAAAATATTCAGGAATGTCAAATGAAATAAACTGGAAAGTAAAAAAAAAAGTATTTATGAATTCTATTGTGCTATGGGAAGTATCACCAGGTAAATGCATTCAGCTGAGACACTTGAAAGCTTCAAGGACAAGTTCAGGTTGAGTTTATGGAGTTTTTGTTTTGAATTTAATCTCGCTAATTATTTTAATAATTAAAAATGTTCTGCTAAAGCAGGTTGTAATTAGCTAATTATTTGCTCTGTTTATGTTTCCTGCTTACTTATGCATTTTTATTATTCTCCTGAACTTGAAGAGAAACCCTTCAAAAGTGAGGGTGTTTCCACCTGGAGGTGTCTGGCTGGGACGGATCGGGGCACCGGTGCTTTCCCTTTTGGGGACAAAGGGGACAGAGTCCTGTCCTGCCGCAGGACACCCAGCACGGCCACGGCCACAGCGCTTGTCCCCACAGCGCAGGGGTCCTGCCGGTGGTGCCTGCTCCTGCAGCGAGGCTTTGCACGGGTGCCACGGGCAGCATCAGCCCCGCTTCTCCTGTCGTTATTGCAATAGCTGTATGAAATTAGGCGCTCTGCCTTTGCACTAGAAATGAACGCCAAAAGGCTGTTTTAATTAATGAGCAAATATAACTAATTGATATAATTACAATTAATGCAGGAAAAGTGGTGAGAACTTGGGGCAGTGTGAAGCTAATTCGCGACCTTTGCTTGGGGTAATGAAGACCCTCATTCCCCCGCCTCCCGCTCCCGCCCGCCGCAGGGACAGATGCCCTGGCAAGGCAACGGCAGGAGATGGTGTGACAGGAGAAGAACCAGCCCAAAACACATTGTTCCCCTCGCTGTCCGCTGTGGAAGCAGAGACAGCCAGGAGTCATCCCCCGTGGCACAGGTCCAGGGGTGTCGGTGCTTCGTAGCAGCCGTCCGTAGCATCCAACAGCGGCCACGGGTTCTCTGGCTCTCTGGGCTCAAGGGTGAAGCCGACCCCACAGCTCTTCCTCCGGCCACCTTCCTCGTCCAGGGCAGGGGAGCTTTTCTTACTGGCTGTGTTGCTCCCTTCCAGCCCTGCAGAAAAGTCTCACTGGCATTTTCTGTCCCATGCGCGTTGTAACGGCTTTTTTCCTGCCTTTGTGCCAGAAAGTTGGACATTGCCTTGATAACTGGGATAAAGAGAGGAGAACGGGCTATCTGGCTTTTCCCTTATCTACATCCCTGCCGATGCTGTTCCTGCGGCGCTAATCTCTGCGGTACCTGAGGGGGGGAGCAGTGCTCGCAGCCCCCCGGCTGCGAGACCCCCGGCAGGCGTCTGGCCGTGGCATTCGGCTGACACCAGCACCCCCCTCGGGCAGGGCTGGGGGCAAGGAAGCGGGAGTCCGGCTCATCAGGCTCCGTCCTGTCACCCAGGCTGGCATGAACCCTGGAGCACCGGGAAACCGCAGCTCCCGGCCCGTGCCGAGCTCTCGGGGAAGAGTCAGGTGAAAGAGTAGGTCCCACCTCTGGACGGCTGCACAGCTCAGCAGCTGCTCGCTTGGTCACGGACCAGAGCAGGAGGAGTGGAAAAAAAAAGTATGTGAATGGATTCCTGGAGAAAACAACATGGAATAATGAGGAGAAATGTGTCCATGTACAGAAAGCTTTAGGACATTTATTACTAATATGTAACAAAGACAGTTAAACATAGATAAATGACGGCTTTGATGAGCCTTTATTGCACAGTTCTTTGCACCTCATTAAATATGAAGAGTAAAAGAAGAATAGAGACTCCAAAGACAAATCTGCACACAGGGCTAATGAACGATGAGGAATCTGAAGGCAGAGGACAGGTTTTGGCCCATTTCAGTCACCACTGTTATAACAAGTGTCTGTGCTTACTGGGGAGTGAGCACACATGCAGAGAAGGAAGAGGCACGGAGAGGAGGGAAATTTCTTGGTCATTGCTTGGGGAAGGGAGCCCAGGTCGGTACCTTAATTCATTACCAGGCAAAGACAGACACCGCACACCTTCCAGTACTGGTGGAGAAAAAAAAGTCTTGTTGTTGTAATTCTGCTAATCTGTGAGATTGCTGTGTGCTCATCAGCGTTCAGCCTGACGTTCTCACTCTCATCAGTGCTATAACGAGAGAGACTGGAGAGAAAAGCTAGTTAGGAGCAGCTGGATAAAAGTGCTGCCTTTCGACGTCACCGCGTCCCTTTTGGAGCCCACGCACTGACCCAAGCTGTCCCCTTCCAAGCGTTGTTCAACACGCGTGCTGTAAGGCTCGGAGCATCTAATCACACGGCCGCATCTGTGTTGTGCATCAGGGACCCCGCAGGTGACAGAGCCACTTGTGACAGCGGCGTGGCTACCACGGTGCAGGCTGCAGCCGTCGGTGGTGGCTGCGTTCCTCATCCTGCCGTCAAAAGGGCAGTCGGCCAGTTGGGATGTGTCCTGGCTTCATTTTGACAGCAGTGAAATGCTCCGTTGTGTCCGGCAGCCCAGGCGGTCGCAGCGCTGCCGGCACGGCTCCTGCGGAGGGATGCTCAGCACAAGCGCTCACGCTGGGGCTGGCCAGAGACGGGCACGGTGTGGGGACACGGTACAAGGGGACAGGGTACAAGCAGCGCGCAAAACCTCAGGGTGCCAGGCCAGGCTCAGCGGTGGTACCAGGAGCACAAGAGGCTCCTGGGGCACCCTGCAGGAGGGATGGCCCCCACCACCCCCCTGGCACGTGGGACCGGGGAGACCCTCCACTGCCCTTCTGCTGTGAACCCCTTCACAGGGGCACAGTCCCCGTTGCCACTGCTGCAGGGTACTTCCCCTGCACCAATACGGCATCTCTAGCTACACCTCAAGGGTTTTATTTTTAATGCAGGATTTTATTTTTTTTTCTTGCATGTGGAGTTCATTTGTTTATTTGCTTGAGAAGATTAGAAAAGTCCCAAGGGAGCGTGTGTTCTTACGCATACCCGTTTCCTACCTAGAATTACATTGCCAACACTTTCTGTAGCCTTCCTGGGGTTTAAAATTAAAACAGAACATGAATGTTGATACCAGTATCCTTCTCCTTAATGCACAACCAGCACACACAGCACGCTGCCCCACAGGGACAAGGAGGGGAAGGCAGCCCCTCAGGGATGGACACTGGTGTGTCACCTCCCATGTCCCTGCATGGACCGTACCACAGTCCAACGGAGTCGCCTGTGCCAGTGCCATGCTGCTGCTGTGGGTTTGCTGGCGCCAGCCCTCCATCCACGCGGAGCCACCCTTCCTCAGCCCCACCACCGGCTCGTGCCCATCCCGGAGGGAGTCACCGGTGCGAGTGGGACCAGCTGAAAAGGGGAGAATGGCCGGCAGGGTGAAGGGATGGCAGGAGGCGCGGTGCCCTCCCTGACTGATGCCCGCTCTCCCTGATACTGCAGTTTCTATCCTGCGCTCGCACCAGGCTGTATCAGTCCTTGTCAAATGATTCACTGACTCCAGAGTCTGTGGCAGCTTAAAAGCCGTATCGCTTGCCGGGGTTACCGCACTGCTGTCTCCGCGGCTTTCAGATTCAGACTTCATTTGTTCGAGTGCATGCGGCTGATAAGATGCTCACATGGAGTTACCATTTCAAACAGACGAACGCGGTGAGCAAAGAGACTGCGCCAGGTCGGTAAGCGGGAGGGGAGGCGACAGGTCCTGCGTAGCTGCTGGTCGCACTTGTGCCTTTCTGAAGCGCTCTGATGTTCTGCTGTTGTTGCTTTGAAAGTTTCCACAGACGAGAGCTCTGAGGGAGCAGGTACGCCCCTGAAGGAGTGGGCAGACACGCACTATCCATCTGTCTCCTCAGGTGGCCAAGTGCCGCCCAGGTGAGCTGGGCTGCCGGTGGCTGCCACTGAAAGACCCCTCAGATGTCCGCCTCGGGGCATGCAGGCGCCTTTAGAAGGGCAGAAGTGAGCGAGCAGTAGCACGAGCCCCATGGCACAAAGAAGAGGAGGTGAATGGCAGTCTGCAGAGGACTCGCTCTGCCGCAGGGGCCGTGGGCAGGGGTGCTCGCCCCGCGGAGAGGTGGGACCGGGCTAAACCCCGGGCAAAGCCCCGGCACCAGGCTGGGAACGGGAGCAGCGCTGCTCCTGTGCCCCATCTTGAGCACAGACAGCTAATTTGGCTTCAGAACTGCAAATATACACAGCACCGGCATAAAACCCTGGGGAAAAGTGTGCACAGCAGGGTAAACACAGCCAACACCTCTGAAAATCGGGGGGACTCGGCTTCCTGAGTGCGTGCAGTCTGCTGCTGTTCAGAGCACGTTATAGCAGTATAGCAAATATATAAACAGTATAGCAAATCACTCAGGGGGATTAAAAGCAAACCAACAAACAAAAAAACCCAGCTAATGCCCATGGAAATAACTGACGTTCTGCTTGAATTGCGTTACTGAACATCCCACTGAGTAGCGCATGCACCTTTACACCTCTAAGTAACTTTGCAACTCTGCACCCAGGCTCCTGCCGGGGCAGCAGCTCTGTAGCACCCGCCGCCAGTGCTCTGCGCGTCGGGGTACGGATGAGCGATGCTCCAGGCACTGCTGCGTTGACGTGGTTGTGGCTGTCCTTTCAGATGGAGTGAGTGCAGGACTTGACATCGTCTGACTCTCACGTTCGCCAGACTTCACCAGCTGCTCTCGGTACGCCAGCGAGCGGCTGCCTTGCGTGAAGCCAGCATCATCTCTGCCCGCGGTTCTGCGCCGCCTTCCCTGCGAGAAGCGTTGGTGAGCAGAGCAGCCGGTATACCCAGCTCTCCCTACAGACTCCAAACCTGTGGGCAACACAAAGGACCTGGATGACCTACCCATGACTTGAGTAATAAATTGAGAAGGGGAAGAGAGGGACTTACGGCAGAGGTATGGGAAACTGTAATTGCTGCTACACATGCAGCTGAAACTATGCAACTATTTAGAAGCCAAACACATGCTCAGCCCTGTCCTCTTGCAGCTAATTTTGAGGACACATTATGCAGAAAAACGTGCTACTATCTCTTAGCTGCATTTCAATGGAGCAGTGTCGATTTTTGCCAGCGAAAAGAAATCTCCTTTGGAGTGCTGCTCCTTTGAAGGACCCGCGGCAGTATATTATCTCTGCATCTGACTGCGCCAAGTCAGGTCTTCAGTGTCACCCTGAGCTCGTCCAGATCCAATTTTTGCAGGCAGTAATGACAGGGCAGTGGAGTGATGCTATTTGAGATGAAATGAGACTGTTCTGGAAAATCCCAAAGTCGGTGGTGAGATCTAGCCGGAGGGGACAACCTCGGCTCTCTGCAGCGAGGTGGAGATCAGCCAGCATGGGGGCAGCTGGCAGAGCCCCTCCGCTGACGCCACGAGGTGGGAGACAGCCCCCCTGGTCGCGCCGCTGCAGTGCGGGGAGCAGGGAAGAGCCCTTGGTCCGGGGTCCGAATGGGGACAGTTGGCTTCAGGACGGTGCGCGCCCGTGGGAGTGGTGGTCAGTGGTGGGGGGGCGAAGCTCTTCTGCGGATGCAGACACGACCCACGCACGGCTCCTGCCAGAGCCAGGAAGCAACAGGCAGCGCCACTGACGGCAGCAGCACAGCCACAGGCAGAGAAGCGCACACAGGGTGTCCTACCCCTCCATGAGCTGGGGTGTATCTGCACGATGAGAAGGGAAAGTGATACTCCAGCCCGGCGGGGATCCTCCTGCAGGATCGGTGCGTGGGAAAAGCTGGACACCCACAGAAACGGTCACTTTTCGCCAGAGATGGGATTTGCTGGGGTGCCTCTGGGAGTTTGATCCCTTTCACAGCCCTACCCCGGCTCCTCACCAGCCAGAGACTGGCTCTTGGCACCACTCCCCTGCCCCTGCGCCCCAGGCATAGGTGTGAGTGCGGATGCTGCTGTGAGCAGGGACGCTGCTGTGGACGGGAATACTGCTGTGAGCAGGAACACTGGTGTGGATGGGGATGCTGGTGTGAGTGAGGATGCTAGCGTGGACGGGAATGCTGGTGTGGATGTGATTGCTGGGGTGGATGGGGATGCTGGNATGCTGGTGTGGATGAGGATGCTGGTGTGGATGGGGATGCTGGTGTGAGCAGGAATGCTGGTGTGGATGGGAATGCTGGTGTGCTGGCATGAACGGGGATGCTGGTGTGGATGGGGATGCTGGTGTGGATGGGGATGCTGGTGTGAACAGGGATGCTGGGAGGTTTGCAGCCTGCCTGCTGCTTCCTCAGCTCCGGTGCCCCGTGCGGTGGCTGCAGCGGCTGCGCCAGGGTCCTGCCCGTCTCCCCGTCCTGTCCTGCCGAAGGGCTTTTGCCCTGAGCGTGCTGCCTGGGCTGTTTTGTCTTTGAGAATGAGAGATCAGTCACAGGATCATTCCATCATCGCACTTGATTCCCTTGTGGTGTCAGCTTTTGTTCTTGTTCCTAATTACTCAGGGACTTCTGTTCACATGCTGCTTCTTGGCTCTGCAGCTCCAGCCTGGCAAGAGCACGGGTCATTAAAGCCTTGCCTGATTAAAGCAGCAGCTCTACCACAGGTTCTGCTTTTGCCCATACACATTTTGAATCTGCCTTTTTTTCCCCTTGTTCCCACTGCGTTTCGTGACTTATTTCTCTACCTTAATCCACAATATCCCTCCAGCAATATTTGGGCTGCACGTGTAACAAACAGACATTACTCCACAACCTCCCAGTCTCCCAGCTGACCTGGGGGACACCGGCCCGTGGCATTATCAGTGTTTCTCACCCATGAGCACCGGCCCCTGTTGGAGCTTTTCCCTGCCCTTTGCAGCCCTTTGCACGCAACCGTCCCGGCCAAGTGTGTTCACTAAATACCACTGTGTGAACCCTCTGGTACCTCTTTCCCCTCAAGGTAAAAAATTATCTCCTCCAATTATTTTCTTTTTTATGAAGAGTGTTGCAATAACAATGTTTCTGCGAATTGCTTTTGCAGATAAATAGACCAGGCTCTGTTCCTGAAGCGAGGAAATAATTGTACACACCTAAATAGGTGCTTTCCTCTTTATCTCCCACGTTCGCTTTCTTCCCTCAGCTATCTGATGGGTTTCCTACTGCTCATTTCCCACTCCTCCTCCTCATACTGTTATCCAAGTTTGTTTTGCTCATTCTTCTGATAATCCAGTGAAGTCTTCACTGCAAGGGAGGGAAGAAAGGAACTTTTGATTTTCCACAAACTACTTGTGGACTCTGAACCCATTAAGATAATTCTGCTCACTGAAGCTCTGCTTTTATTCTCCAAACAGCAGGAGCAGGATTAGATTCCCCAAAGGCAAAACCCTTCCAGGAGGATGGGCCATGCGGCATCTGCAGCATCGGACGGCGTGGGGGTGGAGGACAGACTCACTTCAGCGTGAAAATTTGCAAAACACGTAAATTCATCAGGCAATATGGGGTATCCCTATTAATGATGTCCCTTTGATAAGACTCATATTAGACCTCATCTCTGGTAAATGTATAAATCGGTGCAAAGCTGCGTCCAGCTCAGGGTTAATGTTTCTGCCAGAAACCATAAGAAAAAACCTTTTTGTAAGAGTGACCGGGGCCAGGTTTCAGTGCCTGGAGCGGGGCCCTCGGTGAGGCTCGGTTATTGGGTGCCGAGCACTCGAGTATCTCTAGCCGGGTGGCCTGCCACCATCCATACATTCAGGTGACGTCAGGAGGGAGGCCAGGTTGTTTCAGAAGCTGTGGCAGAAGTGTCTAATTTAAAAAAAGATGGAATAATTCATCACGTAAGTTTTCTACTCCCCGGTGGGCCGTGCATTGCCCCCACAGAACAACTTGCTGTTCGGTTTCCATTTTTGCATGACTGCAATTTCCTTTGTACAGCCAAGCTGGCTTTTCTCTTCATTCCATCCTTTTATTCTCTCGTTTTGTGTCTGTCATTTCGTTCTTTCCTTCGGGTTTCTTCCACTCGTCTAATGCAACACCTTTGTCATCTCTACCTCTCTACCGCCTGAACCCCTTGTGCCCATAATTTCTGCTTTCAAAGCAGCAGTCTCGGGAGGACAGGGTCTGCGTTTGCATCACGCTGCAGCTATTGTGCTGCTGGAGTGGGGGCTGATTGGGGCAGCGACCCCTCGGCATCCTCCGCCTGCTCGGTGCCAGGGAGCAATTCCGCAGCCTTCCACGAAGACTCGCATTAATGCCCTTGAAATGTGCTCTGGGGAGAGATCCTGCACACTTGCATATAGCAGAGCACTGAACTCATTTATTCATGAATGGCACGTCAGTCATAGCTGCACCCACCAGTTTTACACAGAAGTTTCTTTTGATTTCCTCTTTCACAGATAGTCAGTATAGTGGTCTCTATGTTAAAGCAGAATAATCTCATTTTATTTGCCCTGTGTGCGTTCTGGATGGAGAATAAAGAGGAGAAGAAATGTGGGAAGAGAAGCCTCTGCAGAGTTCATAAAAAAGAAAGAATGAAGATGGAGAGCATCTCTGGTCAGGAGGCTGTTCTCTGTCTTCTAGTCATTGATATGCTGTAAGCATAAGCCGCATCGTGTGGAGTACACCCATCCTTTTGCAGCTTAAATTATGTATGGATATAGATATATAGATAAAATACACTGTAAGTTGGAGATGCTGATTCAGGCTGGAAAAGTCTGAACGCTCATTAAAGAAAAAATAATGCTAACGATATGCTTTTCCTCTAAAGGACGCCATTGGGTTAACGCCGGTGTGGGCTAAACGCTCGTCACATGCACATATCATAAATACACCAAATTGCTGCGCTGTCTGTATTCAGATTTGTCTCCGTGGTGTAACTGTATGATGGTATTCTTACATCTGAGGAGAGGAGCGTCGTTGTTAGCATTCACCGTCCCTCTGGCTAAAGGCGCAGTTGACGTGCAGGCTCCAAAATGATGCTGTATAATTCAATTGCTGGCACATTAGGTTTTTTGACATTAAGACTTGCACTATAAATTCCAATTCTGTATTCTGTCAGTAACTAACAAATGCTGAACTATCTCCTTCCTTAGACATACACCATTGGAATCCATTTAAAGTGCGTAATGATGTATTAATAAAGCATGATTTTCCAGCAGAGTTTCTGAACTCCAGCCACTGGCGCCAGGACCAGCGCTGCCAATCAAATTAGAGTGTCATCACTCCTCAGTAAATAAAGGTTAATTGGATGTACAGTATGAAAGGATCTGGAACGTAAGACATATCTATGGCAGGTTTGTTCTTACTTGAAAGTCTGATATTACATCCCCGTTCCCGTGCGCGCTGCTCAGATGCTGCTGGCAGCATTATCATGGACACCGTGGGTAAGCCATTCTTCACATACACTCCGGATCTTTGAAAAAGTTCAGAGACAAAATATTTAATAGATTCAGCACTCTTCTGACCTACTGATTTCTACAGAGGGCAGGGATCTGAAGAAATTCTCATCTTTAGTTATTTCCCTACCAGACCTCTACAAGAACGTTTTCAACGGGGCGGGTGGGCGAGGAGTTAGGGGTGCCAGCCGTGCCTGGGGGGGCGACGGCATGCCTGCCCAGCCCCAGATCTCCCTACACGCTCTCATGCTCGAGCCTTGGCCGGGGAAGAGAGCACAGCCCTCCTCCGCAGAGTGCCTCATGCTGTGCCGCGATGGCAGATTCCCAGGATCACCTCCTCCTCCGGGACCTCCGGAGCAGGGTCCCCCACGGCCGCGGCGGTGCTCCTCAGTGGGGCAGTGCCTGGCCACAGCTGCGAGATGCTCCTGGCCCCCCGCACTGCAGCCCAGCACCCGACGGGATGGGGCGCGGGGCGGCTGCCTCGCCGAGCCGTCCTGGGAGGGTTCGGGGGGCTCTCCAAGGAGCCTGTTAAAAAAAGTAACAAAATAAGTAGCCTAATAAGCACAACCCGGTATTTGCATTAAATAAGATGCAGTGTAGCATAAGCTGGAACTCCATCTTGGTGCATCAGGGATTTTATTATGGAAAAAGTCCATCCTGTTTTTCAAAACCCATTAATGTATCTTAAGTGCCTTTTCTCCTTCAGAGACTCTCTTTCAAGCTCTCGGCTTTTGTTTAGTCTTTCGTTGCTAATTAACCCTCCTGAGCTATTTGCTCCCTGTTCTGCTCTGGAGGCCTGACCTTTCATTGAAGACATCTGATATTTTAAAGCTCTGATTAAAATATTTTCATTAAGTGCTTTTTCAATGAACAAAGGGCTTTTGACATGAACAAAAATGTATTATCTGAAATATTTGTTTTTGCTAAAATGTATCAATTTGCCACGAAATTTTATTAACTGCACAAGCAAAAAATATCTTCAATAAAAAATAGTAACTCTGCAGTGGAAACCATTTTAGGTCTTTGCTGTTCATTTACAAATGCTCAGTTGCAATCTAGCAGCAATAACAGAAATTTAGAAAATGCAACTGAATTAAAACTACCCGTGGAACATGAATGTTGGTTTTGAGCATCGTTATATTCTGGTCATGCCTTTCAAAGGACTCACAACTGAGGCCGACCCGTAGTTGGTGTTGTCTATCGTGACTCCCATTCCTGTTCCAGGGAAGCCGCTGGGATTTTCACCCTGAACTCTGAGAGTCTGAGGTTTGTGAACCCCGCGTGGGGGGAGCCGCTCCTCCAAGACTGCACGAGCAGAGACGCAATGAGTTAATAACAACTTTGGCAGACCTTCTTCCTTCTGCTCTCAAATGTGCATTTACTGGGCTGCTCTGCAAACCTAATGAGCTAATTTTCAGTAAAAGTAAGCCCTTGAAAACTGATTGGTTGATACTAAAACATTTCCAGCTTTATAGTATCATAGCACGCTATCATTAACCAAAATGACCGAAAGCCTGGGAATGGAACAAAACCAAAGGGACAGCTCCTGCAACAAAGGAAAAAGAGACAGTGAAGGTGCTGTCTCCTGGTTATAACACAAAGCTAACATGCACGGCTATTGTGCATTAATGCCACACTGTCCGTGTGTCTCATTGTTGGTGCTTTTGTTGTGACACACACAACACTCATCAATGAGCAGATTCGTGGACAGCTGAGAGCACACACGGGTCACCCATCCATTTTTAACACGAGATGTGATTTGTCCCACGTTTTCTGTATCACTGATATATACAGCACACATCTACAAGGGCTGGAGCCCCTCTGCTGGGAGGACAGGCTGGGAGAGTCAGGGGTGTTCAGCCTGGAGAAGAGAAGGCTTCAGGGAGACCTTAGAGCCCCTTCCAGTGCCTAATGGGGCTCCAGGAGAGATGCGGAGGGACTCCTGATCAGGGAGGGGAGTGATGGGACGAGGGGAAATGATTTTAAACTGGAAGAGGGGAGATTTAGACTTGATAGAAGGAAGAAATGTTTTACAATGAGGGCGGTGAGCCCCTGGCGCAGGGTGCCCCGAGAAGCTGTGGCTGCCCCATCCCTGGAGGTGTTCAAGGCCAGGTTGGACGGGGCTGGGAGCAGCCTGGGCTGGGGGGAGGTGTCCCTGCCCAGGGCAGGGCGGGGATGGACTGGATGATCTTCAAGGTCCCTTCCAACCTAAACCATCCTATGATTCTATGATCATGCAAATCAAATACAACAGTTCCAGGTTGAATTCAGGTCAACTAAGTGAGATGCAGCTGCCTGGGAAGCCCACAGTTGAGTTTCTAGGTTTCCACAGAAAGCAGGTAGCAGGCAAAGGCACGAGGTGAGCACGTAATCACTAGTCACACATTTTAGATACCATATTTCAAAGGGTTTTCAGGTCGCCTATTGCTTTTCCCCTAGTATTTCAGTGCTAGTGATCAACAGGGCAGTGTGCAACGGAGCCGGGACGTTGGTACAGCAGGGTTCTGGTCAGGCACCCGTGTTCCGTGGTTTACCAAAACCTTCCTCTTCCATCACCATTTCAGTTCTCCATTTTCAAAGTTTCCCTGCCCTGAGCCCTGCCAGTTCGGCGTCTGTCCACTCTGCCTCAGCACAGTGAATTCTTCAGCATTTAGAAGTGTGTCCAAAGTCTGAATTCTGGCTGCTCTGTGGGATGGCAGAAGACCCTGTGTGTGTGTGTGTGTGTGTGTGTGTGTGTGTGTGTGTGTTCGGGATTTAGGGCCCGAGGCTCCCCACTGAGAAGAAGGCTTGTTCAGAGGAGAAGGTAAAGTTCTGTCAGCTTCTGCAGATTAGGACGGTCTTCAGCAGCAAACGTGATGGTCTGACAATTTTTTCAGTCCATTTTGTGGCCCTAGCATTAACTGCATTATTTTTCATTTTACTTGCAGAAACACTATGTATTTTTAAATAATTGTATTAGTAATAATAACCAGTTCCTTGTGGGCCAAGCTGCAAAAGATCACTACAAAACATGTGCCCTGCTTCTATATGTAACTGCATTTTTGTGTTTTTCTTCATGCTTTAAAATATATATTTTTTATTTTATACATTGCTGAAAGTGTCTTCAGGCGTGAAGCTCTTCCTTCCTTTTCCCCCCCACTATTTTCCCAGCCAGCTGTAATTGTATCAAAAACCCCTCTCACACACCGCTCACCTCCATGTGGAACGAGAGCTGCGCAGAGTCACTGCGGAGGTCACCCTCTGTGCCAGGCGGGGTGGGAACGCTCCCCACTGCAGCAGTAGAAACAGGGTTTGTTGCCCTTCCCTCTATCACATCCTGACTCCAAATTATTTCTCGCTTTTATCTTTTTCCTTTACCATCTTCCATAGTCACATATTAAGCTTGGATTTTCAGACACATTGCTTGCTCTGTCCCACACTCCTCATATCTCTAAACGCCAAGTTAGTGATGGAGCTAACATATTTTCTGGTGGGACTACAAAGAAGTTGTGAATAGCTTCTATCCCTACAGATGAGTGTCAGTGTAGGATTGGCTGGTAAAGGAAACCAGATATTTGTCTATGTAGTTTTAACTTAATTAACAGACAAAATCTCCTTCTGGTCATTTAAACCAGATGATGTCCAGACTAACAAAAGTAAAATCTCTAAAAACATGTATTTTTGCTGTAGTCAGAAACAAGTGAAGGACTCTGGGTTTAAGACATTGTTCATTTTGTTAATGAAAGAAGGAATAAACAGTGGGACTTAACACAAAGATTCAGACAAGTTTGGCCTCAGTTTCCTTGTTATCACACCACTTTCAATGGAAGAAAAGCAAAGCAAGTATCAATATTATCATACAGTGGTTTGTGCAGGAATGAAAGGTATTTCACGCCAGTTACCAGGAACAACCGGTGCCATGGTAAAGGCACAATCTGGGATTCGGGCTGTCTGGACTCATTTCTGCCACTGTTTGCCAGTGCCCCACAACCCAAAGCATGCCACTGTCCTGTGTAGTGCTCTTGGTTACGTCCCTGAAAAAAAAAAAAGATGCAGTTTCATTGCTTTGCCATTCTTCAAGGTTTGGTTAGTGTCACCTTTTAGACTATTAATCCCTCAAGACAGAGGTTGCAAGTTGCCAAATATTTGTGCAGCACTGCCCTGACCTCCCCGGTAGCTGCTGCTGCCTCTGCGAAGCGAAGGGGGAACAGCACCAACAGCAAATCCTCCATGCAACGGCCACGGGGAGCCCTGACCGCTGTGGCATGTGCGGCATGTTGGGAGATGTAGTCAGAATTAGCAAGTTTCTGCCTCCTTTCCTCATCATGGCGAGAGCAGGGGCGTAGGTGGAGCGGCACAGGGCGCAGGTCCTGGGGCCGGAGGATGCTCCCTGCCACGGCACGCGCCGCGCACGCTGCCTGCGCTGCAACGCCGGCTGCATTCCCCCCGAGCACTCCGCGATAGCAAGAAACGTGTTAAATCCTCCAGCCATGCCGGGAATGAAAAAGGAGATAAGAAAAGTCAAGTAGAGTGGAGGCGTTTTTCCCCTACCACAGACTCTTTGGAAGCTGAAAAATTGACTTCCATTTCATCCATTTTAATGTTGGAGGGTAGGCTGGGCACGGCCTGACTTGAAGATTGTCAGTGCTTTGTCATCCCGACACTGCAATTTCAGAATATATGATGGGAAAGTCATATCGATGCCGGATCCTGGGCGAGATTTCAATGGCACAAAGCTTGCAGGTTTTGGAGCGGAGGTCCAGGGCGCCCCTTCCCTGCTCCCCCACACACATGCGCTATGGTAGGACAGCGATGTCCAACGATATTTCAGTGCATGCAGTTAATTTCGAAGAAAGTTGTTTTTTAAAACACATGTGCATGCTTCAGCTTATTTGTCAATTCAGCTTAGAGCTCCTCTAGGGAAAGAACTGTCTGTTTCTATCACAGTGTGTTTAAAGACAGGCCAAAACATCAATATTTAGACCCCAACCAAAATCACTCAAGTTTTATACACCCAAATTTACATTCCAGTTTTGACTGCTGCCAAGTTATGCAGTTTAGGATAATTAACAATTTCCAGAACAGGCGTGTTGCTGGTTGGACCACACCGTGATGCTGCGCCGCGTGGAGCGGTCCCTCAGCTCCTCTCCCGCCAGACCCCTGCCCGGCCCACACACGTTTGCGTGGGCAGCTCGGACAGGCAGCGAGACCCGAGGGGTTCTCCGTCGCTGCCAGCCCCCGAGGAGAAGCAGCAGCACCCCGCCGTGCCTGTCCCCGAGCGGTTGGGCTGCGGGAGCTGCAGGAGCTTGGTCCTGCTGCAGGCTGAAGCCCCAACATCTGGGATAGTGCTGAGAACCCACCAGACTGGGGAACTGCCTCTTCTTGGAAACACAGGCAAGTTCCCTCCGCTTCCCATTCCCAGCCAAATGGCTGAGGGGAGAAAAGGTATCTGAGTAAGAGAAACCTGGCAGAATTTTCCCTTTTCCCTTTTTTTGATTTTCCAGACTTCCTACAAGAAGACCCGGTTCTTGTTTAGCTGCAAAATACGCCAGACCATATAACCCCAGCTGCCCTCCAGTGTCAAAGCCCGACCTCAGAGTCACTCCAGCCACTGTGATGGTGGAAGCCTTGCAAAGGCCCTGGGTGGGAGTGACGGGTCTCACCGCTCTCCTTGCACAACAAATTACCGTGCTAACGATCTTCCGCTAGAGCTGCCTTCCCATCTCCCTCATTTACTCTCAGCATCCTTCTCAGAAGTGCATTTCAGTAGAATCCTATCACCCCACTGTACGGTTTCTGCCTTTCCCCAGTTTAACTTTATTTATATACTATTCCCAACCAATAGGATTTCCCTTACATATTTCAAAAACTATATTTTGGTTAGAGGAGGGTGGTTTTAGTTGTAATCTTCATGTATCTGTTTCTTCAGCATGTGGCAGCACAAGAGACAGAGAAGTAAGTGAAATTCTTTATGTTTTTTCTTCCTATCATTAACATCCTACTATTCTGCAGAACGCAAAGCACAGTCAAGAGAATGTCGTCTACTCTTTAACCATCATTTCAGGATCATAATGCCAGCATTAGGAATGTGTTTCAAGTGCATGTGTAACAACTTAGGGATTGTCACCTGTAACAAATTCCTATCTGGGACTTGTTTAAATATAACAATCTGCCTTCCTACATCATACTAGATCAGTGAATACACACTACTCCTTGGAATTAGATTTGTATAAGGAAAGATTAGCCTTGTATAACGTAATGTTACATTTTGTTGTTCTGAGCTATACTAAATGTAAATCATGTCTCAGACAATAATAATTCAAACAGAAAATGCAAAAGAAAAGACATAAATATGAAAGAGAAAGATAGGCTATATAGGAATACAGTGCATTTGAAACTTGTTTTGAAAGTCAAATACATACCTTTATTTACAATGCTCTGATATTATTCAGTTAGTCAATGAATTTCTGTGAAATAATATCATATCTGCACCTTTATGAACAGCACAGCTGGAGACGAATGTGAATGAGACAGCAGTAACTCAGAGCTGTCAGAGAAGCACCCCTCAAAAGCGGCACTGTCTCTTCCAGCCGTACAGCAATGCAGAAATCTGCAAGTTTACATAAGTTCCCTTTGGAGAAAGGGCTGAAGAAAACGCTCTAGAAATATGACTCGCTAACATCTCAAAAATAACTAATGCAACTCCATGTTTAAATACTGCTTTTATAAAAACTGAATTAAACTGGAATTAAAATACACCACGGAAACAGAACGCTTTGATGACAAGCTTTTTATCTGCAGCGGCGAGGCAAGCCCGTGGAGCCAGGGATGCTTCCTCCAAACAGAAAGGCTACGAAGGCGCAGTCAGTGCACGTACCAGGGGGTGGCTCCGGCACGCGGCAGAGGCAACGGCAGCCCAGCTGTCCCCACAAGTGACGGCAGCACCACCGCAGCTGGCCACGGAGGAAGGCAGTGAGCTCCCAGCGGGAGAAGGAGCTTCTCCTGAGTGCAAAAGTCTGTCCAGCAGCCTGGCTTGAGTCAGTGCTGGCGAATTAACTGGTTTCCTCCAGGAGGCTGTAGAAGGCTACAAAGGGAGAGTGGGCAGGGGGTGCTGGGGAGGGCGTGCTGGGGGAGCAGGCGGGGTGGCCTGCGTGCTGGATGCTTTGCACGGTCATGCCACTAACATGGACACAGGCGGCACATAGGGATGTGGGACCACAGAGTGCTAGGAGGTGCCGGAGGCAGTGGGACATGAGGATGGGCTGAGGCACAGTGTGAGAGCCCATCTCGCGCTTCTCACCAGGACATTCTGGCTATGTTCTATGTCTCTCTGTAGACCTCTTCTTTGTTATTAAGCTAAAATCAGGTAGGTGCCTGGCCTTAGTTCAAGCTTGACTTACAACCATTCTTTATTCAGCCTTAAAAATGTGCTTGAGACAGTGTGAATGTGTTCTAAATTCACCCGATAAGGTTCTTAGTGTATTTCTTCTTGCACTCTTGCTGCTGCATGTCCCATGCAGACTTATTATGTGTTGAGTCTTGCGCACAGGACCTGGGTGGCACTAGAAAAGCTACTGCTAGAGCTTCAGCTTCCAGAAAGTTCTGTGCTGGTAGAGCTGGAGATGCTCCCGCTATGACACGGGGAAGGAGGAAGAGCAGGTCCCTGCAGGGAGCACCAGGATGTCAAGAACCGCGACATACGGGTCACTTGCCTGGTCTGCACAGGCACAGGAATGGTTTATCATAGAATCATAGAATCACAGAATGGTTTGGGTTGGAAGGGACCTTGAAGATCATCCAGTCCACCCCCCTTCCCTGGGCAGGGACACCTCCCCCCAGCCCAGGGTGCTCCAAGCCCCGTCCAACCTGGCCTTGGACGCCTCCAGGGATGGGGCAGCCACAGCTTCTCGGGGCAACCTGCGCCAGGGGCTCACCACCCTCAGAGTGAAAAGTTCCTTCCTAATATCTCATCTAATTGTTTATCAACAGGGCTGGCCCATCCTCCCAGGCTGCATGAACAGCCTTCAGTGGAAGTGTTGTCCCTTTCTGCCTCGCAGTGCCCTGTGCACCTCCCTTGCTGGTGGTGAGGGGTTCTTGCAGCATTCTTCGGCGGGTGTGATCCATGCTGCTCCTCGCAGCCCTCTTCCCTCGCCATCGGGCTTGTCCCTGCCCAGCTTTGTTTTGTGGAGTGTGCTGCTTCTGTGCTTCCAAGAAGCTGTGATACAAAATCAGAGCACAAAGGTCTGGAGAGGGTGGATGGGGCTGCTGAAGGAGTGTCGTATCAAGAATAAAGATGGCTGTAGCTCTTACTCTGATGAAGAGCCAAATGCTGCTTTTTTTCCTCGTAACAAAATTAATCCCTAATGATGTAGAGTTTGGGTTGGGAAGAGAACTAACCGATTACTCCCGTGTATTGAGCAAATCAGCCTTGCCCTCTCTAAACAGCAGTTTGTACAGATGCGTAAACAGAAAATGTTGTTTTGCTTCTCAAGGGATCTATTGTTTGGTGGAACAATAATAATAGTTTCCAAATGTATTTCAGCTTTAAAGCATGTGTATTTCTGCAAAGATCGGCTTTGCTTACAGGAACACAGAACCTCTCAGTAATTACCAGGAAAAGCTGACTCACTCTTCAAGAGTTCTCTGTAAGAGCCAAGAAGAAACTCAGCAAGTCTTGGGCTGAAAAAGCAGCTCTGATGCAGCCACCTCATTACTTATGGGGCTTTCTAGATCCCTGACATCACCTTAGTGTTCTTTAACATTTCGTGGCATGCACTGAGCAGTCACATGTGTAATGCTGGGAGCAGAGCGTACTTGGTGCTGGGTGTTACAGGAATAATGGGGTAGGCCGGCAAAACGGGGTGATAAAAAAATGTTTCTATGTGTCCAGGACAATCTGAGATGTAGAACCGATTTATGAGATTAACATGATACTGATGGAGTTAGGCGGGTTCTAGGTTATTAAAACCGAGGTTGTTTAGGCTTGGGCTGGAGCTAAAGTCCTCTCGTTGGCACGCAAAAAGGCTGACGACATTCTGCTTCTGGTGATTTGGACTTCCAGCATTGCAGCTTGCATGACTTTGGTGTGTAGTCAGGGTCTGAAACAACTTGGGTGTGTGTTGAACTTCCTCTTCATCTCTGCGCCAGAGCTGATGGGATGGGGAAGTGGAGGTGTCCACCAGTGGAGCTGCTTCTGCTGCGCTTACTCAAGAGAGGCCAACACAAATGCAGCTTAGTGCTACCTGTAGCGATGAAGTGATGGGAAGGGAGGAAACCGTAGCCAGGTTCTGAAGTTGGTATGTTTTGACTTTGTTTGGAAAAGTTTTAAACTGAGATTTATTGTTTCCTGATCTGATACATATGCCATGTGCAATTAAGCTAAACTTTCAGGAGGCTTGTTTATTTAGGCTATGGCTGGGGTAGATCATATAAACCCTTCCCACCAAGAGTGGATGACCTGACCTTGCAGCAAGCAGATTACCTGCTGTGCTGGGGCACAAACATGTAGGGTAGCGACAGAGAGTGCCACCGCATGCACAGTTGCTGCATCTGCAACGCTGCTCTGTGGCTACTGTCGCGTGATCTACCAGTGTCACGCTGAAGTGCTGTGAAACTACTGTGAGCACAGGCTCGAACTGAATCCGTTTTGCTCATTCTAGTCACAGGTGCTAAAACCCATTGCTGTGGTCTTGTGGTTGCATGGTCTGAGAGTCCTTTGAGAGCCCTCTTTTGGGGATTGCTTTCAAATGAGACTGGGACTACTCTTCCCTAAACGGGTAATATCCATGCGCGGTTGCGCACGAACAAAGAAACACTTGGTTTCTGTATTTCCCACAGGGTGCTCAACCATGCTCTTGCTCATCCCGTTCTGGGACATAGTACCAGGGTCTTGTCCTGTCTCCATGGCCAGGAGATGTGCTCAGGTGATGGTGAGGTGCTTCGCATCAGGGGACTCTGGAGTGGGGTTGAGCAGCTTCAGTCCTCCTCTGTGAGAGCTGGCTAATGCCGCATCTTCAGCAGACCTACAACGAAATCCATTTATTTGGCTTCGAAAGAAGCTGATTGTTTTCCTGCAACTTGAAACAAAGGCATGGAGTGGTATTCCCATGTTTGTAGGCAAAATCTTTCTGACCAGATGGCAGAGCAATAGGAGAGGCTTTGGGCAGCTGCTGCTCCCCTGTAAACCGGAGGGACAAACAGAAGGTGGGCGTCCGGAGAGCGATGTCTGCACAGGACTCCAGGGTGGTAATAAATTAGAGAGAAGAGCTGGAACAAGGCCACAAAGGAGAATTTAATTGCACACCTCTTGTGTTTCCTGGGACTGGATTATAGCGGCCAAGTGTGCTTTCTGGAGGAAATGAAAAGCTGGTACCTGGTGAAATATTGCTGTGAGGAACCATGTATGATGAGTCCTGTGTTGAACAAACTGCTGCACTAGAAGAGATATGATGTCTGAATCTACATTTTGAAACTCGATGCCTTGAGTATTTGCTCAGCGGTAATTTATCACTGGAAACACTGCACAGAGCAAGTGTGGTCAGACTGTGACCGCCTTCTCCTCCTGCTGATTAATAGAAGGTGAGGTAGGCAGGGGGTGATCAAGAATAGTCAGCCCAGGTATCCAGGAGGATATTAGGAGGTTTGTGTGGTTTTGACCTGCACAAGGTTCACAACAGACAGAGGTGACTACCCGCTCAGTCTGCTGAGTGCTACCGGCCCATGATCCACAGTCCTTAATGACCAGCCGGCTCCAGGATGCATGTGGAGGTGAAATATCAGCCAAATGTTCACTCAGAGACATCAGGGGGTTTCAGACTTCAGCGTGTTCTGGAAATGTTTGCCAGTATCTGCATTTTCTGAGTTTACAGGAGTCAGGAGGCAGAAGGACCGATGGAAATAACTTCTCAGTGCTAAGAAGTACTGCATACCTGACTAAAAAAATCCAAACCTCTCTTTGCCAATAGACAGAGTAAAGACAACATGCAATATCGGATATATCTTCTTACTGATTAACTCATGAGTCCATTGGTACAGTTAAGAGGAATTCAGCAATCTAGCAAACGTTTTTGCCATTTCTGTGTCGGTTCTCTCATAAGGTCTTACAAAAACGTCGTGCTATCCTTCCGAGTAAACTTGTCTAAACATTTAAGACTATTTCTAAATTCTGTTTTCTTTTGCAGGACTAAAGCAAGTCAGAACTTCTGTTCAGGATGCGCAGGAGTTTTAGGGTACTCTGAAACACAATATGTGTAAGGAGGCTTTTTATAATACACCAGATAAAAATATTCATATTCAAAACTGAGATGAATAAACGTGAATTTGAATCCAAGGTTGTGGGGTTATTTTTACTTCAGCTTTTGAAGGTGGTCCAAGTATATTCTAGCAAAAGAGAATACTTCTCTATCTCCACAATGCCTATCCTTGTTTGGCTAATGCAAAAAGCAAACCAGCTGCAAGAATCAAGTAACAACTCTTGTCAGGGGAAAGCAGACATGCACAGTTCTGAGCTGCTAATGTAAAGTAAACAAAAAATGGGCTGCAAGTAGTGGTGTTGTGAAACTGCATGGTAGGCTGCAGACCTGGAGAATGGAGAACATCTCTCATCCCCAGGGGGATGCAAGGCAAGGCAGCCCAAATATCAACAGTGATGTGAGGTTAGCATCACGTGAGGACGGTTTCATGCTCTCCTGACCTGTGAGAACAGGTGAGAACCTGTGAGAACCCCTCTTGGGTTGAAATCTTGTGTGCTGGATCTGCCTGCAGGTAATGGTCTTGGGTTTGTTCATTTCTTCTGGTTCACTGGCAAGTTTTCAATAATTGTGTGTGCTGAGAGTGGGAGGGGGCTAAAATACTTTTATCACAACAAAGAACATGTTTTTGGGAAAAAGCTGTGGTGAAAGTGGTTGGTAGTGACTGATGTTGATCACTGAGGCGGTCCTCAATGAGGATAACTCCCAGTATTCGGGGAGAAGGAAATAATGCTTAACAAAAAGAGATGAAGCCCTGGATTGGGTTGATCTGTTTTAGAGGAATACTTGGTTCCCAAGAGAGTGAATGCCCTCTGCCAGCACGAGACTTGGGTGTTTTCAGCTGGGACTGGTTTTTAACCTTTATGCTGAGGACCTAATCTGAAACGCGCCACAGAGAGCCTCCTCCTGGAGGGGAGGTGTTGCAGACAACAGCAGCCTGCACTGCACTGGGCTGACTTCTCCACATATTCAGCAAGCGGTTTAACTTCCCTCTCTCTAACTGGGACCAGGACATACCGTCTGCATTTCAGAATTAGTCTCTGTAAGGCCAGAATAGACCAAATAATCTTCTCTGGTGTCTGATACATCCAGGATCCTTAAGCTTCACCCAGGCTCTTCCTCATGTACCGCCACCAGTGCTCGTCCTCGCCTGTCGCTTCACGTTGATTTCAGGAGGCCGAGGGGACCCAGTGCTCCCTCTGAGACTTTGCTCCAGCGGCGAATCGTTTCCCACTGCTGGACAGGGAACAACTGCTAGTTTTTCCGGGCCTTTGTCTCCAGCAATTTCTTTTGCCATGTTTTGCACAGTTAGAATAAAAGGCACTGTAGTACCCAATACTTTCTCTTGAAAGCATTCAGATGCCATAATTTAGTCATTTCTCTAATTGGAGATAACCTTCAGAGCCTACTGAGTTCTTCAGGTCCATGGCTGTGCTGTGTTTTTTCTCCACCTCTCAAGTTATTTCTGTAGCTGTCTTCTACACTTTGTGCTCCTGGCGAGAAGGCTCGCTGCATTCGGGGCCAGCCAGAGCCACCAGGCGAGGCAAGGCTCGTTGAGGCAAGAACACCCAACGAAGCAGGGCTCGCAGTGCACCACTGCGTCCCCTTGGTGCGTGCCTGCCCCCAGGGAGTCCTGCCAGCCCCCACTCCTACTCTCAGGCTGTTAATGGAAACTCTGAACAGCATCAAACCTGGGCCACCAGGGAACCTCGGTAATAAGCTTCCGCTCCCTCAATCACATTCACCGCTGAAAACAATTTTTTGGGGGAATCTCGTAAAGATCCTCATTCAAAGCAATTTCACAATAAACCAAATTATATGCCAGTTCTGCAGTGTCTTTTTTTTTCATCCAGACATAGAATATCAAATGTAATCGGGGCTGTTTAACCTGTAAAGCAGTGTTTATCAGCATTAAGTGCATTTTTACCTTTTTAGCACTTTGAACTTAATTGCGTGGTAGAATTGCACACACTGTCCAAATGTGATGCCAGCTGATTTGGGTCATTTGGCTGGGCCATTTGAAATGCTGGTGAGATTCTGGTGCTATTGCACCTTTGAAATCTGCCTGGTATATTAAAACATATAAAAAGCAAACCTTTTTATGTTTTTTTTTTCTCACAGGCCTTTAAAGGTTTGAAATTCAAGCTATATGGACCTGTTCCTCCTTCCAAGTCCTTCATGACAGGGACTTTGCGGTGATGCCTGAAGTCTTTCTTACGAATTAGACATTCAAAAATATTATAAGATAACATTTTCCTGTATTCTTTCTAGCTGGAAATTTTCTCTCTTGATTATGGATCTTTGGGCCTTTAATAAACTAGTTTCAAAATAATTTGCTTCTCATATCTATTCTTATCAGCATAACTCATAACTCTCCTTCACTTTGGGCAATTATGTTTCTGACCCTGTTGGGAACGCTCGCAGCCTGGGGCGAGCTGAGGTGCCAGGCTGGACACGGGGTTGGATTTCACAGCAGCTCAGCGCTTCTTCCTTTAAGCTTGATTCCCGTGATGGGCAGGGTGATGGGACCCCTCCAGTGCCTTCCTGCTAGCGTGGAGGAGTGGTCCCCGTGAGGAAGGTAAGGCTGTGGTCTTGGACATTGCAAGACTGAGAACAAGGGGACACCCTCTCCTTCACCCAAAGGCAGCAGAGCTGCTTCCAACCCTGGTGCACGCTGATTTCTAGATGGTAAAGATGGTAACATCAGTGGGTTCGCCTAAAAGAGCTATTTATGTGAATTTTATTCTTTAATTGAGAACAGTTGTAAAACCTCCATATGACCTTTTTATGAGTTAGGTGCAGACAAGTAAAAAGTGTTTTGTATTATCACTTAAAAGTATCCTACCTGCTGCACCTTCCTCCCACGAATAATTAGGGGAGAAAGTGGTAATTATATGAGTCTATTGATAGCAGACTTTGGCTTAGACAATGCTAGAAGAGAAACTATAATTTAATTATAACGTGTACTATAAAGGTGACCAAGAAAATGGAAATTTATGTAAATTCCAATACACAATTTATAAGGGTACAGAATACGTGGGATGCACATGTTTGTGACATGTAGGTTCAACTAGTCAGGTTGACTTTCCAGACTGAGCAAGTGCCTGCCTTTGGATACCACCCTCTAAAAAAAAGCTTTTAAAGTTTAGGAGGGTAAAAACAGTTGCTTGTGATTTGATTGAAACTTCCCACTGTTCATCCCAAGAAGAGGGGAACAGTCACTGGTGTGCTCTGTGAGCACGTGGTGACCAGGAAGACAGATGGGGCATTACACACCATACAGAGGTCCCCACCTCATCTCGCCTTTCCTCATAGTCATCTTGTTTGGGAGGGGCTGGGAACATTGAGGAGATACTGATTCAAGGCACATAATTCTTTGAGTCACTTGCATAATTATACACTAGGAGCCTTATCAGAGAGCAGAGGAGTTTCTAACAGACAGGGTACCCAATATGTTCTGGCCAAAGATATCTCTGAAAAATGCACATCTCTTCTCTTGTAGGCTGTAAGTTGATATCGTATATAATTTCGGGGGGCAGACTGACAGTGACAAAGAACAAAGCCCTCTCTGAGAGCACAGGTGATGGGGAGGTTTGTGGTGGGCTCAGACCTGATGGTCCAGGCTGGCACGGGTGCTGCTCCTGTCGGGGCTGGCGGCGGCTGTGCGATCCGAGCACCCACGCACCGGCCAAGCGGCGAGCACCAGCAATGTGTGCTTTATTAGATTACCTCCATGTGGGAAGGTAAGAGTTTCTCTTATCATTTTTTCCCTGTTATTGTTTATTCTCAAATGCAAGAGGGAAGTGTTTTGAAAATAAGGTGAAAACCAGCAAGTCGCCTTCTGAAGCACAATTTATTCCTTTGTGTTTTAAGTTGCACCTGCTGAGTTCAGCAGAAAACATGAGCGTTTACTTGGACTTATTCTTTTCAGGAGCAGCAGAAGCCTATGGAGGAGTGGATGGGCTCTATCCTATGTACAGAATCCCCCCAAGCTCAGTCCTACTCTAATTCATACTCGCTGAAAACTTCCACTTTTTTGAAAATTGCATGATCAGGTTGTAAATTCCAAGTGTGGGGTTGGCTTTTGCTCCCATTTACATCACTGTCTCAAGATCAAGGCAGAATTTAGCTCTGAAAAGCTTAACTTTTGGGTTGAACATGAGTCAGAAAAACTTCACCCATGTTTTGAACCCAACTTAAATATTAATGTTGGCGACAAGGAGAAGAAGTCTTAAAATTGTGTTTGAAAAATGCTGACCATCAATAACCATTGAATGTTTTGTATCTGCATTTAGAATCAATTTATAGAATATAATTGTGTATTCAGCTAAATCCTGGTCCAAATTAGAATTTTGGTCTTGAGAACAAGACCTTGGCCCTTTAAGGGTTGATAGAAAAAGTAACTTCATGTGTTTTTAAAATAACTTTGTGTAACTCATTCTTTAATCTGCCAATTTCCATTTTCATAAAAGTCTTTTCTCCACAGTTATTAAACATCTTTAAAATATAATTTAAAAAATGTAATAACCTTTGTCATCTGTTCTACAGCTTGCCTTCAGCCAGTGCACTACTTGTGAATACAGAATTTCAAATTAAATTTACTAATCTCATGGAAAAAGGACACTTTAGAAAATATTGCATTCACAGTTTATACTGCCACAGCAAGCTAAGAACAACTAATTCTATCAAGTAACAAAATAAATTATACATTCTCTTTCTTGGTTGAGCTAAAATATTTCACAAAATTATTGAAAAGCTTCTCATGTAAAACCGAAGGAAAATACCAATTAACCACCCGGTTTCTGGCCGCAGATGAAGCGGGGCTGGTTGTGAGTGTTTCACTCTCAAGGTAACAGGACAGAGGCTAATTATTTCTTGGCAGATGGGGCCTGTCATGAGGCAATTGAGAGGGACAGGAGGAGTTCTTTCACATCTCAGTGGATGCTGTAGCTGCTGGTCTGTGATGTCCATCCCTGCAGGCACAGCCATGCACAAGCCTGGGGACAGCCGCATCCCCCCGCCGGGCTCCGGGGCAGTGGCGTGGTCTCCACCAAGCAGAGCTCCCGTGGTGGTACCACATGGGAATGTCTGCAGGGGCTGCTTAAATGCAGAAGGCTGTTAATGCACCCAAAATCTCTTCTGTTTCCACTACGCAGCATTCATTCATGGATTACAGGCAAATTGAGGCTCTCTGCAGAAGGACTGCTACACATAAACACACGGACAAGAAAAAGTGTACGTGTGTGTATATTTATATATTTATATATACTCTTTGCACACTGCACACTGCCAAAATGTATATTGGCCACAAGCAGGCGTGACCTAAAGACAATACCATTTGAATGTAGTGTGATCAAAAGGACCGATTCCCTCTGCTTGCGTTTTAAATAATTCCAGTGACTCTGAAACCAAGGCGTCAAACCAGAGAAGTTAAAATCTCCTTCTGGAACAGCAGGGCTTTTGATTTCCTTTCCTGCGGTATAAACTCACAGCACCTCAAATGTAAGGGAAATGCATAGACCCGCCAGTGTGCCCTCCTCCCCGCAGGTCCCGTTGGCATGTTGCTGGATGTCCGAGGTCAGCTGGACCGCGGCAGCCCCTTCCGTGCCAACCCACCGCCGGCACCTGGGGCCAGCCGGCCCTCCTGGGGACTGCAGTCTTTAATTAGTCTGATATATGGTTGCTGTCAAGGTTGAAGAGTTTTCCCAGGGACATAATACATATTTAGACCCCAAAAACTCTCTCTTCAGCGTCAGAAAAGTCCCCAGATGCTACAGGAGAAGTTGGCTGCTGGTGTGGTGGGATGTGTGGGATCTGGTAGTGACTGGGGTAGAAGAGAGGTGAAACCTAATTCCGACGAATGTGTGGTGACTAGAAACTTTTAAAAGTCATTCCTGACTATAAAGACAGTTCAAGAAAGAAAATGGGTTCAAGACCATTTGTGGGACTTTCCTTCCCTCCTCCTTGCTCTCTCTGCAAGCGCGGAGGGTTGCTTTGACTTTTCACGTTAACGCTCAGACTTGTGTGGTCCTGGTGCTGCGGAGTGCCCAGCCTGGGCTCTCCCCACACACACCCTTTCGAAATCGGAGTTTTAGGTGGGTTCTCACCTAAAAAACTGGAGTAGAGTTTTGAGCTCCGGTCAAATCTACCCAGGAATACACTGGACAAATTTATTTTTGCTACAATGTCATTTATAGAGCCATTTATAGGAATGAAGTCAGAAAACATAACCCAGCAGTGTCAGCCTCTCCTAACTCCGTTTTGACGTGGCTGTCTTTCTGTCCGTGCTCCGAGTAAACTGCATGGAAACCAGACAGAAATAAACAGGAAGGAATCAGCGTGCTGGAAACGGTGCGCTTTGATTTGTCTTCCCATTCGCCCTCTACCGCCCTTCTACATACCTCTGCCTGGCCTCTGGAGCTGACCTTTATTTAATTGGGATGAGGCTGGAAGGGTCACTAGAAGGCATTCGGATCCCGTGCCTGTTCCACCACCTACCTGTGAGGCGAGGGCTGTCCGTCGGGCACAGCCACAGCCGCACAGGGCGGTTGCCTGCTCCTGCGGGGCTCTAACTGGTGCTTCAGAAGAAGGTGAAATAAAGCTCTGGCACACCCAGGAAATCGAGCAGCGCTGCTCAACCAGGCGGCATTTGGAAGTGCAGTCTTCAGGTGCTCTGTGTTGAAGGAGAAGATTTGTTAGAGGCAATTTCCTCACTCATAGCCCTGTCCTGCAAGCTGCCTTTGCAGTGAGCTGAGGGAGACATATGTCGTTAATGGAAGGAGGGAAGATCATGCATCAAGCAGGCGTTAAATGTAAGTGAGTAGCTCTTTGGACAAACACTCTGGTGCCAGTTGTAGGTGTCGCTCCCGTCTGCGCGCTGGTGGCGATGCTGCACAGCAGTGGATGCACAGGCGGGGATGCTTCACCTCGCTCGGGCACCGGAGGAGGTCACCTTTNTTTTTTTCAGAAAAGGTGTTTGAAAAAATATTCTTTAATGAAATGCTTTGGGGTATGTAATCAGAATTTTTTTAATGAATCATGTCATGAGTGCAAAGAATTTTGGCTAAAGTAAAAGGTAAGATTTTTTTAATCATCAACATGCTCATTATTCACTTCCCACTCTAAGCCAAGACAAGAAAAACAGCAGCTTTCTGATGAAAAGAAGAGGATCCATCAGGTCCCACTCACTTTTCATGAACTAAGAACTGATGTCAGTGACTGTCAGATTCAAGTGATTTTCTCCATAAATCTCCTCTTTACTTGCAAAAAGGAATCATTGTTCCCTAACACTGCACAGGCTTTTTGTTCAGGTTTGCTGTGTATAAAATTTAATGAGAACAGGCACAGAACACATCAAGAGCTGAGCATGTGTCAGTTAGGAAATGTGTGTGTTTGAAAACCTTTTCCTATAATTATCTACATTTCCAGTTACCTACTTGGGGATGATGAGGGGAAGGGGGATGGGCGCTCGCGGAAAACAATAGCTTCCCCAAACGCGGGGAGAAGTATCTGACTGCCGGAGCTGTGTATGGCTGGGGAGAGAGATCGAAAGGAGAAGGGGCTCGGATGACCCCAAACTCAAGCATCCCCAAGGCAATATTGCTGTGGCTGTTTTCTCGGTTTGAAGTGTTTGGGTGGTGTTTCTTGACTGGCCGCTGCTGACTGCACTAATTGTGACAAGCTGTTTCGTTGCCGGTGCTGGTGCCCATCTGCTGTGCCTCGGTTTGTGCTCTGGGCAGTCTATGGTCCGTCATTCCCTCACGGCGTGGGGTGGGCAGCGCAGCGGGGTCGGGGACGCAGCTGGGAGACGGGACGGGCGCGGGGTGGGTGAGGGTCCTGGAGAGGATTGGGAGAGCAGTGGCGGCACATGGGATGCTCACAGCCCGGCTGATCAGGTAGTGATGAACACACAGAGATGGGGCACAGAGGAACAGTGGCCTTATTCCCCTTCGCACCGAACACCCTATGCCCTTACGAAACACAGCGTGTCTAACCGGCCTTCTTCCTAGTCTGTGATAAACTCTTGGGGCATAAAGGAAACAGCGATGCCTGCTGCCCGTTTGCGCTCGCGTGAGGCTCGTTGTTCTGGGGTACAACGGGTATTTTCAGGATGCCCCACTTGACCCTGTGTAGACTGATGTCTTCCGTGCTGGCAGCGACTCGCCAGCCTGCGTAGCCTTTAGACCCACACTGGCGGGAGGGGAGGAGAACAAACTCTGGTTTTGCCTCTGTTTTGTAAAAGTAATAACCACTTTGTTTCTCATGTTTTTAAGAAGAAATGTATTTTTTCTTTAGGGACATTTCTTTTCTAAAAATAAGAGTAGCTGGGTTTTCAGGTCAGAGGAAGGACGGCACAGCCAGGCTGGGAGCCGTTCCCACCATCCGCCGCTCCTCTGTGCGAGGGGGCCAAGGCGGGAGCGAGGGGTCCCTGGTGCCAGGGTTGGGCACGGCTTACGGCAGCACCCTTTGAAAAAAGTGTTGGCATTGGTTACAAACAGCAGATACCGCTTTTAGCATTGCTGGCCTTAATCATGCAGGGATATTTTTTTGACATCCACGTTCATTCTACAGAAAAAACTTCTCCTCCTTTCTCCCTGTTATTTGTCTCTTTGCCTTCAGTCATCTCCAACCTACTGTTTTCTTCATGAAACTCTTCTCTCTGGGACATCAACGGTGTGCTGATGATCCTCCATCCTGTGCACCGTTCTAGGTGCAGTCACTCCGAATAACATGGCTTTCTAGTTTCTGAGTCTTTCTGATCATTTTAATCCTGCACAGACAACAGTAAAGAGCAAAACTGAATGTTCAGGATTAGCCGGCTAACGTTCGTATGTGGCTTCTAAAAGGCTGAATGTTCTTTTGACGTTTATAGGTAACTACTGTCATTGTACAGGTGTTTTACAAGTATAAAATTCAGCTTTTGTGATGTCGTGATTCATCACCTTAACTCTTATGTATGAATATTCTTTTAAAAATGTCAAGATTCCTCTGTCATCTTAAAAGGCAGAAAGCAATCAAAAAGCGAAGACTACAAGCGAAATGTTGTATTGCAATTTTTTAATGACATTTGAAGCAATTAGAAGTTCATCTAACTCCTTGCTTCTACAAACCACTTGTCCTAGAAAGTTATTGGGGGGGGGGGGG
>VZSZ01007652.1:50792-102988 GCA_013398815.1 Ibidorhyncha struthersii | reverse complement strand
GCGGAGTGTGGGGGGGTGGGGGGGGGGGAAATCCCATCTGCTTGCAAGCTGTTCCTCAAAACCCAGAGGCTTGGCCAGCCCCGGAGACAGAGGTGGTGTTGCCCCGTGCACAGGGTAGTAAATCACCTTGTCATTGAAGGACCATCCAGAAATACATTGCAATTTTGGGATTTTGCCCTGTTTCTCGTGTACCATGGCACCTGAGCGTGGAGACGGCTGGCATGAACCACATGAGTGCAATAAAATGTTTTTTTTTCCCCATCTCCGATCTCTAAAGCAAACAGTAAATAAATACTTCAACGAGTCCGTGATTGCCTGCCACACTCCAGTAGTTTAGCAGATATGTTAATAAAATGTATGAAACGTGACCTAGGTACAATTAAAACACAAATGGGAAACTGGCAGAAACTACATTGAGCCTGAGAGGTGTAACGGTCATTTGTTTTCTCGACTCTTACCTCCAGACTGCCCACTTGGTATTTGCATCAAAGGGACTTCTGAAACATTTACCAGTATTCTGTTTTAAGCTCAGTATTGAACTAATAAGAAGAGAAAGAGGTCGTGCCCATAGTTTGTGTTTGGCATTAGGGAACTTTCAGGTTGTCAATAGCATTTTAAATTTTCCTTTCCAATCTATTAAGGTGTTTAATTTCATTTTAACCTTAAACAGTTAGGGTTGGTAGTAGCCATCAACACTAAATTAATATTGCTGTTTTGCAAGTCATTAATTGCTATGGCTGAATTGCAACAGTAGCTCAATAGAATAAAGTTCTGATCTTAACATCTCCCAGGTAACGTATCTGGAGGAATGGGTTATGAAGCTGTGTGAAGTCTTCCGCAATTAAAACTGAGTGATCTTTATTAACTGGCCTGCACTGTGCGAAGCGCAGTCAGCGTCCTTCTCAGGTCTCTGATTTTCTGCACTTCATTTGCCGATGTGTGTACATCAAAGCACAGGTGATTTCCCACATGTTGTGGTTTAACCCTGGCTGGCAACTAAGCCCCACCCAGCCGCTTGGTGAATCCCCCCGGTGCGATGGGGGAGAGAATCGGAGCAGTAAAAGTGAGAAAACGCGTGGGCTGAGATAAAGACAGTGCTGTGCACGCAAGCAAAACAACACAGGGAATTCATTCCTTGTTCCCCAGAGAAGCTGTGGCTGCCCCATCCCTGGAGGTGTTCAAGGCCAGGTTAGACGGGGCTTGGGGCAACCTGGGCTGGGGGGAGGTGTCCCTGCCCAGGGCAGGGGGGGGACTGGATGGTCTTCAAGGTCCCTTCCAACGTAAACCATCCTATGATTCTACGATTCCCTGCTTCCCACCGGCAGGTGGGTGTTCAGCCATCCCCAGGGCAGCAGTGCTCCATCATGCATCATGGTGACTTGGCAAGACAAACGCCATCACTCTGAGCATCACCTCCTTCCTTCTTCTTCCCCAGCTGTATATCCTGAGCACAGCGTCATATGGTGTGGGACATCCCTTTGGTCAGCTGTGGTCAGCAGTCCCAGCCATGCCCCTCCCAACGCCTTGCACCCCCCCAGCCATTGCTGGCGGGGGGGAGGGGGCGAGGAGCAAAAATGGCCTTGACGCTGTGTAAGCACTGCTCAGCAATAATGAGAACATCCCTGTGTTATCAACACTGTTCCCAGCACAAATCCAAATCACAGCCCCGTACGAGCTACTGTGAAGAAAACGAACTGTACCGCAGGCGAAGCCAGCGCACCGTGGCCGGGGCAGGGGGTCAGAACAGTGACGCCCATGCAGTAAGTAATTACAACCTCTTTGAGATGCTTTTCTGCAATGACGTTTCGTTGATGTTTCTTCCCGATCACTCTCCATTGAGTACAAGAAAAATAAAATGGGCTACCAAATGCCTAGGAAACCATTTCAGAGAGATTATCTGAACATTTCCACATTCTGTAAATTTGACAGGGTGGTGAATGTGCAAGGGATTGCTGCTCCAAAGGGAAGGCATCACAGTAAATGATGCAAATTGGCAGGATTACAGAATATAATGAATCCAAAGAAGATTTTAAAATATAATTGGAAAGGGTGTCAAAGAAAAAAAAATGGTTAGTCTGTTTTATCTGTTATTGGGACTTGAGCTTACATCCTATTAAGAAATTTACCCATGCCAGAGAAAAAGACGAAATGTATCACCAACTCTTGTGAGCACTATTACTGAACAATAAACTGTGTGTAGGGGTGATTGCAGAATTATTGTCGTGGGTTTTTTTATTGTTCTTTAATTCCCAAGGGAAGAGAAAATCTGTTTCTTAGGAAATTCTTCTCCACATTTTGATTTCTTCTGCATTTCCTTATGCTAATCAGGCTTGTGTGATGTGAAGTATGATTATGGGAAATGAATTAACCGTTTCCAGCCGCTGTGTCTCTTGCCTGCAGAAATAACCACTGTGTGTCGTCCCTGGCCCTTTCCAGCGCCTCTCCGTGGGGCAGCGTGGGATGGGGCCGGGGACATGGCAGCGCGATCGTCAGCGTGTCACCGTGACCGGGGAATAACACGTCATCCTTTTCATTTAGCAGAGATATACATCCTTCGGTATGGATATACAGAAACTGAAGATGCAGTAGCTTCAGAAACCGTCACGTTAACTGATGTTGTGTTGCAGGAATCAGCCAAAGCCTTTGCTGCCCGTGAGAGGCAGACCCTGCGGTCCCTGTGCCGGCTGGGGAAGCTCCTCGGCAACTTAGACCCTGGGAGATGCAGATGAAACCGGCTCCCGAGATCACCACCGCTGAAGAAAGAGACCCCGCATTTACTTGTTTGAAAGGACAAGAGAAAAACCATTTTCTTGTAACAAGGAGACGTGGTAAAGGGTGACTAAATGGAAATGCTGAAGGCGCTTAAATAATAAAATGAAAACGAAGGTTAAAAAATGTGTCTTGGAGAACTGTGTACCGAGTCACTCAGGTGCACGCAGTGTACATTGCTTCTTGCAGCACAAAAGCATTTTAACTGATTAACACGCTCTGGTGATTTTTTAAACCTGTTGTTCTTCAGCTTGGGCCAGTTCTGTGAGCTTGTCAGGAAAGAGGTAATAAATATGCAAGTTTTTACAGACAGTACTCTTACAGAAGGCGCTGGGCCTTTGCGAAGAATCGCAAAGTGATCCAAATAGGGCTTCATGGACACCTGTTGACAGCAGCAGTTCCTCTAGACACAGCCACAGGCGGCTCTTTCCCAGTAGCTTTGGAAATCGTGCTGGCAGTCCAGAAAAGAGGTGGACGATCAGCTCCTGTCATGCCCACTGTTACCTTCACTGTTACCACATAACCCCTCAAAGGTCTGAACCTTCACAGTGGTCCTTCTCCGGCTTTGGAGAAGCTGATTGAAGCTTCTTACTGATGGTCAGAAACAAATATAATTCTGGAAAAGTGAGGGGTTTAGCATAAAAATAAAATATTTCATAAGGCTTGAACTTGTTCTTGTTGTTGGCTTTTTTCCTCTCCAGTACAGGAATAATTTTAGTGGACCTGTGGCCGTCTCCATCTTGGCTACGGTAACTAGTGTATAGGAACTTGCTATTTTATAGGTGCTTTCCAGAGTTTCTTATTCCCTCTAACATTACATATTTTAATCCAAAGCAAGCAGGCAGACATGTGTCTAGTGCTAGAGCAATAACACCTTGAAAGCCAGGGCAACTCTTTCAGAATCTATTAAAACCTCCAAAACTTTGTTGCCCGGTGCCACGGATGCTCCAAAGCAGAGCAGTGGTGACACGGTGTCTTTCAGCTGTGCTCCACACGGTCCCTCCTGCAGGTGCCCTCCCGCAGCCTGGTGGCTCTGATGGTTCTTGTGAGCAATTTGGGTGCTCCCCTGTACACGCTGTAGGTGCTGACAGCACCGCAGTCCACTGTGGCCCGCTGTCCCCGCTCCGGCACGGGGCACGGCTCCCCAGTGCACCCGGCATCCTCCGGCAGAGCACCCGCAGTGACCATCCCCATCCGTGCCCGGCAGAGCTGCCTGCCGACGCCGCGCTGCGCTCCGAGCTTTAAAGATTTTATTGAAGTCCATTTCCACTGGGAAATCCAGATGATGCCGAGATTTGTTTCATTAGGAAAATACAAATGGAAATAAGATAAACCTTTAAAATGGGGATCTAAGTGAGAGCCGAAGCACATCGTGGTGACTGTGCTGGCAGCAGCTTTGACTTGCAGGGCTCTTCACTCTAGTCATTTGCAACACTCGAAATTATGAGTGTAATCTTTTTTTCAGCCCAGTAAAAATTAATCATGTCTTAGAAAATATGCATACTTTTTACTTAATATGGCAAACCCCATACAGGGAAATGACACAACCTTAAAGCTGTGCTTTAGGGAGGTGATGCCACTGCGATCTGGTTTTACTGGATTGCTACAGCTGTTTAAACAATTGCTATATTAGTTCCTTATTACGTTAATTTCAGAAATATATTTAGAAATGCTTTCTGGCAGGGATTTGGGTTTTATTCTGTCTGCTCACGCTACGTAATTCCTCTTCCTTTCCAGTAAAAGTCTTTGGAGAAAGGGGTAGGAGAGGAATAAAGAGTTTTGAAAATCCACTTGTAGTATTTCTGCTCTTTGGAGAGAAGCTGACTACGTGCCCTATAGATGGGAAGATTTGAATGATGTTCATCAGCTTTGGGGAACATGGGCCCTTTTGACGAGCAAAAGTCTTTGAACGGTGTTGATGGAAGAGTAAGAATTAAGTGCTCAGCGTACGTAGAAGGATTTAGCCAATAAAATCCCATTCCGGACAGCGTCAGCGACATGAACAGGGTGAGAACGGTGGACCGGGCTGGAGCCAGTGGCAGCGAGCACCAGCCCAGCGTGGGGACAGCCCTTGGAGCAGCGGCAGAGCTTGCGGAGCTCGTGGGGACGCACTGGGTGGGACAGGGACAGGGGGGACTTGGGGTGGCAGAGGCGGCGAAACAGCCCTCTGCCCTGGGCTGGAGGGCTCTGCCCTGGCACCAGGGAACGCTCTTCCCCCATGGCCAATGGGTGATTTTGACAAGAAAACACATACTTTGTAATACCAAAAACCCCTCCTATCAAAGAATAATTCTTTCCCCTTTTCCCAAATAGTTAGCGTGCAGATTGACCTGGGCCTGTTACTCCTGTTTAAGGGACGGGAGAAATTGATGCCTTCCAGCTGACCTTGCCTTCAGCACGTAACCTCTGCAGGCAGAATGTCAACCGACAGGTAAATTAGTTAGGAGAAGAAGGAAAAAAAAGTAAAGTGAAATTTGACCTGGCTGTAATTTGTTATGAATGACAGGTAATAATATTGATGATGATGATGATGATGACGATGATGATAATAATAATAATAATAAAACAATAACAACAACAATATTAATATTAATAATATTAATAATAATAATAATAATAATAAAACAATAAGTAAAATATTGCCTGGATGTGTTCCTGTCCAAGCTGCTCTGGGTGACCCTGCTTTGGTGGGGGGGTTGGAGCAGATGATCTCCAGAGGTCCCTGCCAACCCCTGCCAGTCTGGGGTTCTGTGATAAACTGACAAATTTAAATGGTAATAATATTTATTCATTGTTATCTTATTTCTAAACCACCTACCCCACCAGGGCTTAAACCCCACTTGTCTTTGGCCGGGACCATTTCTGCAGAGCGCAGTAAACCACTTGGGCAGGAATTAGCTTTGTAACCGCTGCCTTGGAAAAGTTAAAGAAACAACCAAACCTCGTTGCTCTTTTTCAGATAGGTCTGGAAAAATGGTGTGATCTAGTTCAACCAGTTCTGCTTTTAGTGACTTTAAAGGACATGATGAATTAAAAAATAATTGCAAGTATGCTGTCACATATTCTGTGGTATGACTGTTAGTGACAGTGAGTTCCTTTTAGTAATAATAATAGTCCTGGAATGTCATTAAATAATGATAAACAAAAAAATGAAAAACAAAACCCAAACAAAAGATGGAGACTCGTGTTTGATTATCAGGGTGAAAAAAAATGCAAAGTATATTAAATTAAATTAAATTAAATATTAAATTAAATTCCAAGTAATATTTTTACAGAATTACAGAATCACAGCATCTCCTAGATTGGAAAAGACCTATAAGCTCATCTAGTCCAATCATTAACCTAACGCTGACAAGCCCACCACTAAACCATGTCCCTGAGCGCTATATCTACACGGCCCTTAAATACCTGCAGGGATGGGGACTCCACCACTGCCCTGGGGAACGTGTTCCAATGCCTGATGACCCTTTCAGTAGAGAAATTCTTCGTAATATCCAGTCTAAACTTCCCTTGGCACAACTTGAAGCCATTTCACAGAATCACAGAATCACAGAATAGTCAGGGTTGGAAGGGACCTCTGGAGATCATCTAGTCCAACCCCCATCTAGTCCATTTCCTCTTATTCTATCACCTGTTACTTGACAGAACAGGTTGACTCCCACCTCTAAGATCCTTTAGGATCTGTTTTTCCTGGAACCCTTAAAGCAATCTTGGAAATACCGGGAATGTGCACAAAGCACACCCCCCCGCTCTGACTCGGCACTGAAGTAACGCAGTGGCTCAGCCAGGCCATCACCACGCAAAGAGCCATGAGCACAAGCTGGCTCTCATGCAGCCCCGCGTCCTGCTGAGACCCACCACCGACGGGGCCCCTCCGTGCAGCATGCTGACTCAGCGCTTTCCCCAACAGCTCAGGTTTGAGCTCGTGGCTTTCTGCCTTTGCCCCCCGTTCCCGTGGAGCAGCGGGGCTGAGCGTGAGAACCCGGGCTTACCTGTGCTTCTTGGGCAGGGGACAGTGAGCAGCAGATGCCCATTGATAATGGCAACGTCGATGCAGACACTGTGTTGAAAATGTTTCTAAAGTTGCTGAAGAAGCAGAAAAATGTGTGCTTCTTATCTGAATAAATTTTACCTTTTTATCTGGAGACAGTGTAGAGCTGAGGAGTCTCTCAAAAATGCCAAGAGCCTGAACAGCACCATAAATAGATTCCTCAATCAAATGTAAATTAAGCTTTCTGCTACATTTCTGTAATAATCCATCCAAAGAGGAGCAGAAGCTAAAAAACATAATAACAATGGGATAAATTATACAGTCCCACCATTTTTCTAGCACTGCTGTTAGCATAACGCTAGATTGATGTTGTACCTATTTTTATTTTTGCTGCTGGAACAGCCTTTGTCAAGGAGAGGAGGCATACGGATTTCAATAGCTAATATATTTTGTGAAATATATGGAGTGCTGCACTAATCTGACCTTTTCAGAATTTTTCATTTCAATTGGCTGGTCACCCGAGTCCTCTGCAACAGGTTAGGCTCCCCTTTTAATGGGAAGAGGAGGAGTGCAATGGTCAACCGTTCAAAATACTGAATATTAAAAAGGTCAACAGAGTATGGCACGGCAACGTGAAAATGAGACAATACAATCCCAGATACCCCATTGCAGTGACAAAAATTGTAGCAAGAAGAGAAAATGTCACAATATTAATCCATTTCCAGGGAGGGGTGGGCGCATGGGGTAGAACACGTCTGTCCTTGCGGCAAAGTTAAGGCTGCATCCCGGCAGCCTGCACAAAGCCTTCAGCAAAATGAGGCTGCATGTGTTCTGGTCAAAGATGCTTCCTCATGATCACACTATATTTGTGCAAATTATGATGCTAAATGGCCGGAGAACCATGGCAAATGTGCAAATACCCTATTACTGTGTATTTCCTTTTTGTCCATGTATTGTGCTGTCCTGGGACCTCTCTTTCCTAAAGAACAGAGGCAGATGAATTCAACAGTTTGTCCTTTCCCTGTCCTCAGCCACAGGAATGAAAATAATAAAAAAAAAGATAATAAAAACCCAGAAAATATTTTTTTTAAAAAATCTAGCTTTAGCGGGAAAAATAAAAATCGGAATGGTTGTAAAATGTAAAATTTTTACTGCAAATAAGGCATGAGCTTTTGCTTTCTGAACCGTTCCTGCTCGGGGCACAGCCGGCACCAGCGCCAGAGCCCGCTTGCCCCACATTGTGCAGCGTGTCGCTTGGTCCGAGTACAGCAGAGCTGAAGGCGGCTCCTCCACTGGAGGAGGTGGCCAAGCCCGGTGCATGCAGGACCCTTCAGTTTAACTCCTTTCTTGGCTTGCTTTCATTTTTTCAATATCAATATTCAGCACATCTCCATTTTCCATTTAAAATGTTTGAGAACCCAAATGGTATCTATAAAAATTTGCTTGTAAAATTTGCTGGGCTGCTTGTGACTGCACAAACACCATTTCACACTATTCCAGTGTCATAAAGAAGTACGTTGGTAACTATTTATTCTATTACTGAAAAGCTAAGTCAGTATATGACAAGCATAGGTCTGAGGTACCTGACCTGAGGCCCCCTAGCTTGTGAACGCTAGCCAATGGCTACAAGGAATTGCTGTTTTAAAATATCCAGAACTAACATAAACAGGCTTCAACTGAAAATGGGATTTCTTCCCACCTGAGGCAGGAAGAATTAACTCACAGGAATCCTATCCGGCAAGAACAACGCTTTTCTGTTGCGTCCTCAGAGAAAGAAACAGCATTTCAGAGATTTTAAAAGAAGACGTCCCAGCCGCGTGGTTTTATCGCAGCCTAATGGGATTGCGCTGCCAGGCTGGGACAGACCCAGCGCTTCTTTCAGAGTGCTCTAATCTTGGCTGCTTATAATTTTGCTCAGGCAATTATAGCCAGCAATCATTCTTGATGGGGGTCGTGTCTTGTCACCATTTGCACGCACAGCTCCTGCTGTCGTCGCCGAGGTCTGAGTAGAATGGGAGGAAGACAGAGCCCCACGTTTGGCCCGACTGCCCGGCAAACTGGCATGAGCATAGCTCAGTCCGTGCTGCTGATCAACTGCCATATGCAGCAGCCTCCTAACAAAACCCCAAGAAACAAGCCCAGCGACACGCGGTGCCTTCTCTGCTCTGGAAGGAAATGGGCGCAGGAGCTGCAGCGGCGGCGTTTGGCCCATCTGCTCTTCCTGCTGACGGGACAGTTTTGCAAATGGTAACATCAAAATCACCGCCAGAAGAGCTCCTAAAAGCATCTTGGCTTTCCAAAGCCGCGCTCCTCTGACACCGCGACAAGGAGCCCAGCGGCACCCATGGCCGTGCAAACCTGTTGGAGCCAGATGCCAGGACGGAGCAGAGAAAGGGATTTCCTGAAGCAAAAGTGGGGGGAAGTTGTGTTGGGAAATGGGAATAAGGTAGTTTTATAGAGATTCGGAATGTAAATATCATTCAGGAACAGGTGCACCGTAGACAAAACGGGTGCATGCGCAGCCTGCGGCGTTGGGCTCGGTGCGAGGTGAGGGGCTGGCGGGGGTCCCTGGGGCATTGCCACGCGCCGGGGGGGCAGCGCCCACTCTCCTCGGGTGGGAGTGGGTAACAAGGGTCAATGCACCCCTGGAGATAAAGAGCAGCAACTCTACTTCAGAGTACGGCTAAGCGGTGTCCTCATCCTCATGGGCAAGAGGTGAAAATTGTACTCAAGCCTGCAGCCCCCCTGCCGGCTTGGGTGTCTGGAGAACTGGATCTGAAGCACTCTTGGTCATGGCTTTGAACAGGTACAGCCCCAACGGAGTGATTAGAGAAAGCCAAAATCAGATCTGAAAAAGCCCGTGCCTGCCTTCGCTCCTGTGGAAAAGGTTCCGGATGGGCCACGTGCGTCCTGCCTGGTCAGGACGCAGTGTAACGCAGCAGCGGGAGGGAGGCCGGTGCGAGCAGTGCCTTGGGGTACATGGTGTGAGAAGTGTTAGGAACAATATTCCCAGCAATACCAGTAAGGGCAGTAATGCTAATCCTTGTTATTCCAGCCCACATTAGAGCAGTTTAGGTGCTTTTGTATTAAGTACACGTACCAGGGACTACAGGTTCTCCAACACAGTGTTGATAAGTACCATAAAATCAAAAAAAAATCAAAAATCAAAATCAAAAAGCATTAAAATAGTGACTGAGAGAGGAACTTGGCTCATCACCTATGAGGCCCCTCTCCCCAAAGCCGTGCAGGAGGGCTCCTTCATGCCCCCCCGGCGGGGCCCAGCAGGGACACCCTCCTTGCCAAAATCTCTTTGGTCTATTTAGGGTTTTATGGGACATAACCAACACTTCAGGGTCCATTTGCAGACTAACGTTCAGAAAATGCAGGTCCCCGATCTCTGCCAGGCTGCAGTGAGGACCCTCCCGTGAGGCAGCGCCAGCCTGCGGGGGTCATGGCACGCGCGTTTCCAAAACACAGTCTTGAGAATACAAAACAGAGCGGTTTATACCCAAAAATAAAGAGAACTAAAACTCCAATTAGATCCAGACGCACACAAAAAAAAGCAAAGGTATGGTGTTAATAAACATGGCTGCATCACCACTACAGCGACAGGGAAATGCCAAGCCCGGGGCCGTGTGGGCCAGCAGAGCAGAGTGCTGGCTGTGCCCACCCTCAGCTTGGGCTGGCCCCGGTGGCTACCGCAGCCCTGCTGCCCTCCTGGCTGGCTGGGCAGGGCAGAAACACCCAGCTGGAGGCACTGGGGCACCCGACATCCCCATTACAGCTTCTTTGGTGCCTCAGCCTAAGTGAGCTGCTCCCTCTTCCTGCGTGCAGGGGGACAGAAAAAAAAAAAGAAAAAAAAATATAAGAGCTGACCATCCCTCTCCCCGTCATGTGCAACACAACCTGCTCCTTCACTCCCTCTGTGATGGCAGGACGTATCGTTCGTTATTGTGTTCGGAGGGTGTTTCATTCATTTATTCCTTATAGATCCTCTGCTCTCCCGGGTGCTCCTTGATCCATTTTCAATGCCATTTTCCAGATTCAGGTCTAATGTAAAACAAGTGCTGTTATTTTAAAAACATCATTGCACTAAATGAATCATCTTTCATTTCCTGTCATAATAATTTTTAATAGTCTTTTCTGCATGATAACTGTTATGTGGTGGGTTTTTTTTCTCTCCCTTTTCAAATAAGGTATTTCTGGTTGCTTTTTTATTTTCTTAACTTTAGAAGTCCCATGGAAACACGCTATCAGTTCAAGTAGCTTTAAGCAACGGGAGGACAATAAGGAAAGGCCCAGGGAGAGACGATGTTTGGGCGGAGTGAGCCGGGGCGTCCGTGGGGCTGCGGGCTCAGTGCCGGCGGGGCTGCAGGAGCCCAGCTGGGGCTCCCGGTCCCGCTGGGGACCGGCTGTCCCTGGGCAACCATCTCCCTGACCTTCTGCTGGCTAATTACGGGAGGTCACTCCAAGCTCTTCACAAATCATTTTAAAATAAAATTCGCAGTAAGTGTAGGAGTAGCAGGAGGTATCGTCACCTCTGAGGGATGTGGCTGTAGGACCTCAGGTTTTGGAATCCAGTTTGGAAAGGGGCACCTGGGTTGTAGGGATAACTCTTCTCTTTAATTTTCAACAAAACCCCCTTTACACGTTACGGTCTAGTGCTGTCTCAAGAAGAGAAGGATAGCTGTTAACAGCGATACCGGAGAGCGTGGGAAGCGTGAGCTGGCAGCACCGTGGCCATTCCCCCGCACTGGTGGTGCCCTGTGGTTCCCTTTCTCCGTCCTCCTCTTCCTTGACTCACTTTATATGCAACTTCTGCTGAGCAGATGCACCCTCCTCGTGTTTTGGGTGATTCACAAATAATTGTTGACAGTGGCGAAGGCCACAATATTTTGCAGAGAGACTTTATTGTTCTGCTTTTTAAAATGCAGGATGATGATCATGGATTTTTTGACAGAGTGGGTCTGATTCAAAGCCAAAAAAAAACTGAGAGGAGAGGAGAGGCTTCCGAGTCCCTTGAGAAGACTTCAGATCAGGCCTTTCTAAGCCGTTCCCCCGCTTCTCTGCTGGATGTTAATTATTACAGCTTGCAACTCAAGAATTTTGTTCTCAGTCATATCCTAGTTTTATTCTCAGTATAGCTGAATAGCAAATTATTCATTTGCTCTAATCACAGTGGGGTTAGGATCTTTGGTGTGCAAGTGACAATATTAATTGCTTGGCATGTGGTCTTCTGAAGAACAGAAGTTAGAAAGAATGATTCCACACCCCAAGTCATTAGGAGAACAGTGCAATTCATTATCTGTGTGTTATTATTACTAATGACATAGTAATAGACTCCACACTAACAATAAATATCTTTTTACAAGCTCAGTGTTTTACTTAATAGCCCTTCTAACTTGAAGGCAAAGGTTTGTGCCGCCCTCCCATGGGGAGCTGCCCAGTGCACCGTCTCCGGAGCAAACTGCGGTGTGGGTTTTGGCCGTTTCTGTGCTGTGAGCTGGCTGGCTCAGGCTCTGGGAGGACAGGGAGGTAAAGCAGCCCGAGCACGGGCTGGGGTGGGAGGATGCCTTCCCGGTGTCCTGTCCCCGTCCCTCGCCTGGGGAGTGATGACCTGCTCAGAATGCACGTACCGGTCATGAGAAAACCCGTCCAGCCTCTGCTTCAGCATCTCCAGGAACAAGACCTAGCCAACAAATTTCTTCATAAACGTAGATATTAGATCTCCCATGAAAACCCAGAGCGTCGCTGATTAATCATCCCTTGGCAGTGGCATTTGCGGCTGATTTATCCTGAAACTGTTGGTCACCGCTGGCCAGAGCTGTGAAATCCCACCACAGCGGGAAGACTCTCCTTCATCCAAAGGTGCCCAAATAGATTAGTCTCGACTAATGCATGCTCTGCTGCTTCTCCTCACCTACCCTGGAAGTTTTTTTCCTACTGGAAGGGATTTGTATCAAGATCTGGAGGGTGCAGTGCTCATGTTGCGAGTACAGCGACTCCCTAAACCAGCTGATAAATCAAGAGTCACTTCTAGAGGGAGGCACAGCATCTTCCCCGCCTCCCCGGGGCTCTCGGAGGCTTATGCGAACAAGTGCCGGAGCCCAGGCTTTTGTTTGGTGTTTTTTTAAATGAGTAACTTCCTGCTCTCAACACAACTGTGTTTATATGTAGGATTGGCATGAGCCTTTCAGAAAAATCATCTTAGGAGAGGTGCCTCAGACACAGTCTACACAACGAACCCCGAGGCTGTGCTGAACCCCACGGGCTGTGCCAGCTTCGGGCACTGCATGGCTATGGGGCTGGCGGGCACAGCCCGAATTTTCAGTCCCGTCTGTGAGAAAGCTCTTGTGCAATAGCATCGAACCGAACCACTCTCCGGGTGACCTGAAAATAACAGGGCACAAAGCAGATTTTTTCTGGGCTTTTTGCAGCAGGGGGGAGGGTGGCTGCCCCTGCTCCAGGAGACCTCACAGGGGCTTCGTCCCCAGCAGGGAAGCTAAAATCACAGAATCATAGAATGGTTTAGGTTGGAAGGGTCCTTGAATATCATCGAGTTCCAACCCCCTGCCATGGGCAGGGACACCTCCCACTAGAAATAAAAAAAAAAACTTTATATAGTGGATAAATAAAAATAAAAACTTTATATAGTGGATATCAGTGGTTGGTTTTGGTTAGATGGTGAGTCATTCAAGGGCAGGACATACACTTCTCACCTTCCCAAGGAAACCCTTAGGGCAGAGGATGGACAGATACAGAGACTTGCGCTTCTTTCCAATAGATGCTGTTTTCAAGGGATATAGACACGGGGTCCTGGTGGAGCCCCAACACTCACCCGCGGCTCGGCGCCCCAGCATTTGAAAGGAGGGGAAGAAGGACGAAAATATTGCTGAAGTTGGGTGGAGAGGGTTAGGTCAATTTTATTTCCACTGGCTATTTGGCAAGAAACTAATTTCTTTCTGGCATTTAGAAGTGTTTAGAGTGGTAAAAAGCTCTGCTGCTGGTCTGCCACCAGGGCTCCCAACCCATGTCCAGGGGAGCGTGACCCCGTCCCCCCGCTGAGAGCACTGATGAAGAGCAGACCGCTGGATTCAAAACCTCTGTCCCCATCTCAGAGGGAATCTACTCTTGGAAAAACAATATTCAGAGGCATCTCAGTACTCTGTCCTTTTATTTCCTGTCACAGGTGTACCTAGGCGATTCTGGTGGTGCAGTGGAATACAAAGTGATTTATTAACGAGAGCAAAACCTGCACCCTCGAATATATCCCAAAGCAAGTTTGAAGTTATTGAGGCAGGGTCATTACCGTCAGCTCTATTAGCAAGACCTGGAAAATAGATATTTTAACTTTAATTGAATTTCATATAAGTTGCAACCTAGCCTTTAACAGAGAGGCTTCATCTTAATTTATCACAGACCCAGGCATTTGCTTTAGGCTCACTGATTTAGTTTCCAATGCCGCTGAAGACATTTTACCCCAATTGCATTCTGGCATGGAATGCAGAAACCTTAACTAGAAAATCAGCATGTTTTTGCTTTGGTGTTTCCTAATTTAGATGTAACAGTGCCCAGCAGGGACCAAATGTCTGATATTTTTTGCCTGAAGTAGTTCAAATTGTCTAGCAGCTAACTTGGTTAAATTGGCTGTTCGACGCTAAGCAGAAGTGATGTCCTGGCACCTGTCCCTGCGTCGTGCTGCCTCTGGGACAGATGGACAGACCTTCCTGCAGACTGGGGATCCTTTCCCTGGGGAGGTCACCTGCGGGGTTCCTGCTGGGGAGGAATGACGAGACAGCGGACAACGCCTCTGTCGCCTCTGTTTCTGTGGCACAAGCCCCGTGCCTGAGCGCTGATGTGAATTTTGGGTGATTTACATGGTGAGTCTCCAGCACAGCAAACCCTCGCCCTCAGCGACTCCTGGATGCTGAGCGCACTGGTCACCGCTAAATTCTTCAGGTTGCAGGAGGGGGATTCAGACAGGTCTGAGGAGAAACGGGTCAAGCTCGGAAAAACCTTGCTGCTGTCACCCGCGGTCTCACAGAGAGCTCTCACCCTCATTTCATTTGTGAAAAACATATCACAGAAAACAACAATAAAGACGTGTGGATGCCTCGGTACGACCAATGCCCAGGTCAGCACCCCGCACCGCTTTCCACACACCTGTTCATGAACTCTGCCGAAAGCCAGAGCGGCAGCATCCCTCCCTCCTGGGGGTGGTACCCGGCTTCCAGAGCCGGGATGAATCCTCACGGCGCGTAGGCATCAGCCTCCCCTTGCCCAAGTACTGCACTGCTCTACGGCAAGTCAACAGAAGTGTTCGGTGTCCAAACAAATTAAAGGAGGAGACAGACATGTTTCAAACTGAAATCACATGTGGAATTATAGGAGCCAACCGTGCATCTTCAATACACGTATTAAATTATGCCGTAGAAAAGCAAGTTAACATTTTAAACATAGTGGAACTGTTTTTAACTTGTTTGTTTAGAAAACAAATATCTATTTCATATTACATTACATTGTTGAATTATTTATTTACAGCTCAAAATACCTGTGTTATTTGTGCTAGCTGCTATTACAAATACTGAATTAATGTTCATTTATTTCTCCACTTATGTTGTGGAGATTGTATTATGACTTTATCAATTGGCTTTTTTTTTTCAGGGAAACTTATTTCAATCCAATTTCTTATGTCATGTTACAGATAAATGAAAGCAAAGGCCCCCCATATTGTATGTGAAATCTGTAATACCATGGCTCTAGAGTAATGCCTTAAACAATCAAGCTAAATATGTCAAGGGACTTTTTAATACACTGCACTGATGAAGCAAGAGTATTAAATTTATTCAACCATGAAAAAGGCTTTGATTATCATACACCTCAGCTGTGCTGGTATGTGTTGACCATGAGAAAAAAAATAAGAGAAAATGAAATGTGATTAGTTCCTGATGGGCTGAAATTCCTTTAATGCACGTAACAGGGAGGGAATTCATATTAAGAGCTTCCATCAAGATTTTTTTTCCTATCTGCTCCACAACATAATGAATCAGTGTCTCCAAAGTGTGATAACATTCTTATCAATATCTGAGTGGAAACATATGGGATGGTGCAATTATTGTTATTTTATTGTTTGCTGAGTTAAGTGGGACATGTATTGTGTACATCTCTGAAGTCCTGCAAATAGCCATACCAATTTTTATTCTTGAAAACAGAAGCAGTGATTGCTTTGTGACATTTTTTTTTTGTCAGTAGATTGGATTGTGCAGATTTGGAAAACTGATTAAGTTACAAGATTTTAAAAATTATTTTTGGGCTGAAGCTTAACAAAAGCCTATTTTTAAGACCTTAGTAAAAGAAAAAAAAAAAAAGCTGTAATGCATTTGAGTGAGACATGATTATAATATGCATAAGCCATTGTCAGTAGATGGAAAAATCATGAGAAAGTTTAAAAGGCTAATAATTAGTCACCTGGCTTTGGCAGCACGGCAATATTCATTTCCCCGTTTCCTAGGCAGATGCTGGATTTGCAGAGCTATGGCCATGTATCTGAATTATTTCCAAGAACGGGTCTTGTGCCCACATGCACAGCAGACATTTACAACTGAATTATTACAACTCCCTGTTTTGCTTCTCCACTGCCTCCGCGGTTATTTCACACGTGCTCGTTGCAGGTACCTGTTGGTGAGGGAGCACAGAGACGTCACAGAATTCATGAAGTGACAGATCAGGTTTAAAATGTTGAGCATCATTAATTTGTGTGCATGGCTTGTGGGGGGAGAAGTGGTATGACCCCAGTGGAAACACGGAAGAGAAAATAAAATGTGTGTTGGGGGGCACCGTACTGAGGTCCGGCCACCCTGAGGTCCAGCCAAAGCTCTCTATTTAGCCAGGCTGGTCTTCTTCCCTGTTGGCTTGTTTCTGGGGACATGGGGATGGCCTTCTCCTGTGCTTTTAAGAGTACCTGCTTGAAGCATGACCAGCCTTCCTGGGCACCTATGCCTTTCAGGACTGTCTCCCAAGGGACACTCTCAACCATGCTCCTAAACAGGCTAAAGTCTGCCTTCAGAAGTCCAAGGTGGCAGTTCTGCTGGCTCCCCACCTTGCTTCTCCAAGAATTGAAAACTCTACCATTTCGTGATTACTCTGCCCAAGACGACCTCCATCCTTTACATCCCCCACAAGACCTTCTCTGTTAACAAACAGTGGGTCCAGTAGGGTTCTTTCCCTAGTTGGCTCCCTCACCAGCTGTGTTAGGAGGTTGTCTTCCACACGCTCCAGGAACCTCCGGGACTGTTCCCTCTCTTCTGTGTTATATTTCCAGCAGACATCTGAGAAGTTGAAGTCCCACACAAGAACAAGGCTGAGTGATCGCAAGGTCTCTGCCAGCTACTTATAGAGTATTTCATCAGCCTCTACATCCTGATTGGGGGGTCTATAACAAACTCCCACCACGATGTCTGCCTTATTGGCCTTCCCCTTGATTCTTATCCATAAACACTCAACACTGTCATTCACATTGTTAAGTTCTAGGCATTCAAAACTGCCCCTAACATAGAAGGCCACCCCACCACCTCTCCTTCTTCACCTATCCCTTCTGAAAAGTTGGTAGCCATCGATAACAGCACTCCAGTTGTGTGATCTTCCCACCACATTTCTGTGATGGCAACTATATCAGTTTCCTTGCTGTACAATGGCCTCCAGCTCCTCCTGTTTGTTCCCCGTGCTGTGTGCATTAGTGTAGATGCACTTCAGCTGGGCTAATTGTCCTGCCACGTTTTTGGGGGAACAAGCCCTAATTCCCACCTGATCGTGCTCAGACAATTATGTAGTTACCAACCTATCACTACCCCTCATGTTTTCACTGCCACATGGATCACCATCCGCCACCATCGCTGAGACAGACTGCAAGACCTCACTAACACTTTTACCCAGAAGCACTGGCATGCTGCTCCCAGGCTCCACTTTAGTAATCCTGGTTTCATCCCCATCCCCCTTCAAACCTAGTTTAAAGCCCTATGAATGAGCCTTGCTAATTCTTGTCCCAGGATCTTTCTTCCCCTTCGGGTTAGGCTTTCCCCACCTGTTGCCAGCATGCCTGGTGTCCTGTCGATCAACACATGATCAAAGAAACTGAAGTTCTGCTGATTACACCAGTCTCAGAGCCAGGAGTTAATTTGCTGGCTCCTCCTGTTTATCCCCTCATCAATCCCTCCAACTGGTGGGATAGAGGAAAACACTATTTGTGCTCCCGATCCCTTAACCAGCCGTCCCAGGGCCCTAAAGTCATTCTTCATTGCCCTTAGACTTCTGGGAGGTACCTCATCACCACCTACTTGAAATACCAGTAGTGGGTAGTAATCTGAGGGCCAGCCCAGGGTAGGGAGTTTCCTCTCCGTATCCTTAACCCTGGCCCCAGGGAGGCAGCTGGCTTCCCTGTTGGATGGGTCCAGTCTACAAACGGGACCCTCTGTTCCCTCGGAAGGGAATCACCTACTACAGTTACCTTTCTTTATTTCTTAGTTGAGTTAGTCCTAAGGCGTGGGGGTGGGTGACTCGCCCTGGGTGACCCACTGGATGGATCACCCTCTCCGCTCTCATTCGCCTGGCCCTCAGTTTCCAAAGCCCCGTGCCTATGGCACAAGGGCAACCGGGAAGGTGAGGGGGGCCGGCAGGGGGGTCACTTGCCTCTCCGAGGAGGGACCTGTCTCCATTCCCCCTTGTCCCTTAAGTCCCCTCCTTCTGCCTGGTGACAGGAGGGAAGGGGATCATCCGCTTCTGGTGGGGTCTCTTCCTGCTGCCTTTGCCTCAGGGTATGGCTCCACCAATCTATTTCGCTTTCATGTTCTCTGATGCTTCTTGACCTTTCTGCCTCCCCCCTCAGTCCAACCACCCGCCTGAGCAGAGGGTTTATTTGGTCGCGCCGCGGACAGGCGGTGTCTCCAGTGCCCTCTGACACTGGTGCCGGGCTCAGGCGTTCACTGCAGCCGGAGACCCGCACGGCCACACACCTGTGCGGCAGCTCGGGCCGAGTTCCCGCATTGTTCCCTGCAGTGGCTTTGGGCCACTCATCGGCCATGTTCTTCTCTCGTGCCGGGCGGTGACCACTCACTGCGGCCTGCTCCCCGCGCGCCACCAGCACGTGCCCCTGCACGCCCATGTGCCCCTGCTTGCGCGCGCCCGGCCTCGCCACAGGGTCTCCAGTGACCCCCCACAGTGACGCCCCCTGCCTGCCCGCATGCTGGGTGCACTCTGGCACTGCCCGCTTAGGACCACTGCGCCCCCACCACGTCAGCAGTGTGCCCATGGGCGGCCGCACCCGGCACAAGCTTGCCGCCTTTCCTGCCCTCGAGACCCCCAAAGAGAGCCCCTCGCCGGCCCTTCCCGCCCCGGTCCCCTTCCCCAGTGCAGGCTGGCCTGCGCCGGGGAGCATCTCCTCAGCCGGTGAGGAGCGGGGGGCTGCTGCGGGGGGGGAGCAGGGTGCTTCGCAGAGGCTGGGGGGGTTACGGCCCTGGGGACGCGCAACGGGAGAGGGCAGAAAGCGCTCAGTGAGTCTGTGATTCTGCAAAAACGGGTTGAATTTTAAGCTGACTTTAAATTCCTGACTCTAGCAAAAATCAGAAAGAGCAATGAAGACATAAAGAAAAGCTGTCGGCTTCACCAGGGGAAAGTGCCCTGAACGATTTCATAGAATCATGGAATCACAGAATGGTTTGGGTTGGAAGGGACCTTAAAGACCATCCAGTTCCACCACCACCACCCCCTGCCCTGGGCAGGGACACCTCCCCCCAGCCCAGGTTGCTCCAAGCCCCGTCCAACCTGGCCTTGAACACCTCCAGGGATGGGGCAGCCACAGCTTCTCGGGGCAACCTGCCCCAGGGGCTCACCCCCCTCACAGCCAAGAATTTCTTCCCAATATCTCACATAAATCTCACCTCCTTCAGTGTAAAACCATCACCCCTCATCCCATGGATCCCCTCCCTGATCAGGAGTCCCCCCCCAGCTCTCCTGGAGCCCCTTTAGGCACTGGAAGGGGCTCTAAGGTCTCCCTGGAGCCTTCCCCAGGCCGAACACCCCCAACTCTCTCAGCTGGATTTGTGCCTCCACCAAGGCTCTCTGTGGGGCGAGGTGGGGCATGGAGCTCTGGGGCAGGCTCAGGGCAGAAAAACGGGGGGTCCCTTCTGCTGGAGCCACCCCTTCACTGTCTGAGCAAAGCTGTGACAGCGCTCAGGGTCTACCCTCTGTCACCCAGCACCCACCAAAAGGGCGTTCCCAGGGGATTTAATGCACTGGGAAAACTGCGTTGTCAGTACAGTAAGGGGTTTTGCAGTTTTACATTAAAATGCAAAATTTGGCTGGATGGATGATGGGGTTTATGCAAACCATGTGACATCGAGCTGGCTGCTCTCTCTGAATCCCACGTATGACAGATGAGAGAGCTCGAGAATTTGTGTATTTTAATGGCGCTCGTGCTGAAGATGATAAATGCAGTCTTCATGCAGCAACTTCAAGGTTCACTTTTTTTATTTTAAGAGGGACATGCATATGGTTAAAAACCCTTGCAACATTAATAATACTTCCCTGCAAGAAAGATTGATATATGCAGCATAAATACTCATGCAGCATGCATAGCTTCTGGTAGACAAGTAGAGTTGCTTTTGCCTTCAGTATTGGGGTGGAAGATTGAAGTCCAAGTGAGGGTTTTTTTTCCATCTTCTTTTCAGAAGAGTGTGCTCCAAAGCTATTATTTCACTTGCGCCTTGCTGGTGGCTGCACAGACACCATGTAGCCCTGTTTCAGGAGAAGACCAGCCCATGGGAATCATGTCACAGTTTTTGGCGCTGCGGGGACAAAGTGTGGCACAAGCTGCAGCACTTGGGAGAACCGGGAGGCGCTGGGCGCTCAGCAGCAACAGTCCCACCTGCAAGTGCCCCCCCGCACACAAGCAGCGCGGCTCTGCCGAGTGCAGAGGAGCAAGTTTTGCAGGGCTTACATTGCAAGTACTTTATTTTCCAACAACGAAAACAACTTCCATCCTTGTGCTTTTGTGAGGGAGTCATTTAGGGTTTCATGAGACTGCTGACCCTGGCACAGAGTTCTTGGTCAGCAGGGGAAGCCAACACTTCTTTTACTTGCTCTTGCCTGGGTCGTAGGGAGCGCTGCACTACGGCACACCGCAGGCGATGCCTGTTCCAGCTTCGACACAGAGCCTCCGGCACGGGCAGTGGGACGAGGTGTGGGAGCAGAAACCTCCACCCCCAGTGCTGTGGTGTCCAGCACCTTCCCACCCTGACCTCCCTCCTGGGCGGACGATGCACTGTACTAACAGTCCTGGCACAGAGAAGCATCCCTCTCGCTGCTGGGGGGATTTTCTCCGCTGAACAAGATATTTGGCCTTTAGTAGGCAAGAGACTTTTTATCTCCCAGTTTCTTCACTAGGCTTACTGAAATCGTGAGTATAGAGCTGGAAAAACACAGCAGCATCCAAGGCAAGCTTAGACGGAAGCTAAGTCATTACTGAGCAAGTGAAATAAATTCTGGGTGTTGGAAGGAAACCGGGAGAAGACAAGACACGCTGAGCATAAGACGGAAAAATGGCAAAACATACAAAATGAACAAACCTTGGAAGTGCGGCCTTTATGAAAGACGCAGAGGTCTCTGTGCTTTGTGAGTGGAGTGCTGGCTGAAAGAAGGTTGGAGCTGCAAGCAAATAAATGTTCTCCTGTTATTTGGTTTCTCCTGTGTTCATGGAAACAAAAATTACATTAAAAAATACCTGACTTCGCTGTCAATTTTTATTCCCAGTGGAACCACAGGCAGGGCTTTCAGCTTTGGCCTGGAAGAGCTCACCACTTAGCAGTCTGTGAAACATTTCACAGCCTGCTAAGTCATTTACCTCATCACTCAGGTGTTGGACATCAGCTGAAAAAGGGGACTCTCAGATTTTTATAACTCTTCATGAGGTCCTTCTTCTTTTCTGAGTATTTTTTAAGTGAGGAAGAGTGTCATCCTCAGTGATGTTATGAACACAAAAGCAGATGCAAAGGAGACGTGAAGCGTAAGCACAGGGATGGCCATCCTGATTCCCACCAAGCCCCTCTGGCTCGGGACCGGCAGAGGAGCGGAGGAGCAGGGCCAGCTGTGCTGCTGCGCCATAAACTCCCCACACATCAGGTGCCTGTCACTTTGAGGTCCTCTAGACCTAGGGCTTGTGTCTTCTTATCAAATGCCTCCAATTTATTTTCTCTAAATGGTTTAATAGCTTTTGGAGATCCCACAGCCTGTTGGCACCCTCCATTCTCCGTGGCTTTGAGTTCTACTGTTTCCCTCTGATGGCATTGCCCTCCCTCCTGTTGATATTCAGGTGAAACAGAAATGTATTTTTAAGTCTGTTCTGATTTATTTCAGGTTTTTCCAATTTCATTTAAGAGTTAGTCTTCAGATTCGTTACAACATGAGAGGAGGCACACCTTCAAAAGAGATGGTTACAGGCGTTTGCCTCTTTGAGAAGGTTTCAAACAGGTACTTTTGAACAAAACTTTTACAGATCGTCATTATGCAAAGCTGGATGGCTGTGGTACTGAAGAGACCGACCTCTGATCAAGGAGGACACAGCTTTATTTGCTTCATCTTGCAGGGTCCTGGTGGGGGCACTGCACATTGTCGGGAGCTCCCCCCTTTGGCAGAGGGAAAGTAGATGGCACAAACTGGGGAAAACAACTTACGAAATGAGGATTGGTAGGAAACAGCCTCAAAGCAAAGGCTCAAGGACGGTCGTGGTGCTGTTCCCTATTCGAGTAATTTTTACATATGTATTAGAACAGCATGAATCTCTTGATTCATGAGAGTGAAACCTCTGTGACATTTCGTCCCAGTGCAATGGTAATTAAATCCGGGTGAGGCCGGGGTGGCTGGTTGGGAAAACCCTCCAGTGCTCAGAAGGGTTCATGCAGGCAGGCACGAGCAGGGGTCCCCCCAGGTGGGCGCCGGAGCCTGGGGCACGTGGTGGCTCCTCTCCTGGAGTCCCCTTGGAATCAATATTAATATCCAGCATGCCGAGCAGACGCTGGATCTCGTGACATCTGTTAGGAACCCGGTTAATATTTCAGTAAGGTTCAGACAAAAGCAGAGATGAAAAAATGACAGATTCACAGTATCATGGAATAATATTTGCTGATTGAGAGGCATGCAGCTTTTTTTAACAAATATGGGGGACATCATTTGCAACTTGTTCTTGCGAAGAGAAAAGTCCCATGACAGATTTCAAATCTTTGGCACAGCTTTATAACTTTATCAAAGAAAAGCATGAAAGTGAGAACTTTGTTCTGAAAAAAAAAGCAGAAAAAAATCAATAGAAACCACGACAAAATAGAAGATCAGGATAATCATGTTGCACCATCAAAAAGGTACCGTTTTTGTGCCTTTTATGATGTTTTCTTCATGACAGTTTGGTCTCAGTGCCACAGTGAAAATAACTTGCTTGCCTTGTGATTGACAGGAAATTTAAATGCCAGCAAGCAAATGCCAGTAGGAAAAAAATCTTTGCTCACATATTGTACACCTTAACACAAAATTGGATCCAACCGGCTTCCTTGTAAGTTAATGGGTAATTGGACCCATATGGCACCCAAAAAAGTGCAAATTTGGGTTTTCAGTGTGAGGAGAAGTTACCTGGGAAACTGTCTACATTTAGTTACTTATCAATATTCAGTGCTATTGCCAAGACAAGATAAAGGAATAAGATGGAAACTTAAGACCTGTAGATAAAATAGGCCAATAAATGCATCAAGAGAGAATCTAACTCTGCAGCGGTTCCCCCGATATTGAACTTCAGTCCTGACCATCATAACAAAAATAAATGTCAACTGTGTTTTCTATAATAGCAGCACTGAATAGTCCGTGTATGAACACTATTAATATGGTTGCTTTTTTTAGGCCTTTTTTTTTTTCTCTCTAGGTGTTTGGTTAAAGGACTTATAAGTATCTCCCCCCCTATTTTGAGGGTGGTTTGGGGTGGGGTTTTTTTGTAATCACTTTTCCATCAGTATATCTCTGGGTGAATTGTCGATGAAGGAGCAAGTGCACCTTGGCTGTTGCTGGGAGTTCAGCTGGAAATGTCTGACACCATAAAGACAACAAAATTGAAGTATGGGCAGCTCTTCCTGGCTGAAGGGTCAGTAGCTCCAAGAAGACACGCAAGAACTAGAAATGTCTGCTTGGAAACCAATGTATGACCCTAGCGCTGCGTGGGGAGTCCTGCTGGACCAGCCGGGATGTGGTTCATGATGAACTGCTGAGGCTTGCAGGCTGCGGTGTTGTAAACCGTCATTTTTAGGTAGCAGTGATCTCTGGAGAGGGACAGCACAGCGAGGCATGCCGTGGTGAGCTGGCTGGAGTGCCGGCACAGCCCCATCACCCTCACCTGAGTGCCAGGACATTTGTCTGCCACACGCAGAGGATCTTCATTCCCCCTAGGAAGGCAACGCAGGGCTTGCTTTAAAGCAAGCGGCAGTGCTGCTGCTGTGATCGGAGCAAGGCAGGGTCACCCAGCATCCTCAGTTTGCTCAACACTAGAAGGAGAGAGGAAAGAATAATGCCAAAGTCATAGTAACTGTTAGCTTGTTATCGACACCGAGCTTGGTATTGATTCCTGGGGCACGCCTGCAAGTAACGGCGGAGACGGCGCATTGCAACGGAGAATGTGTACTCATCCTGGTTTCCTATAGCATAATGTGATGCTTGAGGGAAGTGGAGCCAGATGCTCCTTTCCAGCAGCAGGAGCTGCCAACGGAGGCTTTGAGGCTGGACTGCAGACCGGTCACCGAGTTAACGATGTGCGTCTGCGGGGTCCTGCGTCAGGCAGACTTGCGAATGAGAGAAAAATAATTGTTTTCCTTGTGTATGTTTTGATGTTCTGCTTGTGTGTGCTGGCACAATCTTCTCATTAGTGACAGACTGTCTGTGACTAAAGTATGGGCAAAAATACTTTCTTCCTGTCTACTTTATCTGTAAAACAATAAAAAAACTTTAATCATAAAAAAGGAAGGGCCAACAGCCTGCTTTTGTGATACAGACTTTTCTTTTTTATTAGGTCTGAGACTGAGAATGGCTCTTGTTAAGAAATACGGGTTTATTGCAGCAGGCTGGGAGATGAGATAAGAGTGAAATACCAAACGTGCATGCACAAACACAGAATGTGTGAAAAATTGGAATGATAAGGTCTTTGGAGCGTGTTCCTTCTAAGGCGATTGAGGTGTGATGCTACATCATCTTTGCTGGAGAAGTTGAGGAAAATTGCAGTATAATCAATTTAAATTGGTGCCACTGTGCCTGAACAGAGCTGTCCAGAAGCAAAATATAATAAATACAGTTCTTCTTTACTTTTTGTCAAGGTTATGTGACTTTGCAAACAGGCGATGCGGCTGCAGAAGAGGGTATTGCACGGAAACAACCTTTGTGTGAATTAACCTGACGTGAGGCCCAGAGACCGATGCTCCCTTGCAGGGAAGGGATTTGCTCCCTGAGGGGGTATTCCCGGAGCATACGACTCCTCCCAGACATGCCGTTTTTTTACTTGGGGGATGCACTTCCCACCCAGCCCCATCCCGGCTCCGGGGTCACCCTGTCCCGGGACAGCCCCCGTCGCAGGGACTCCGGACAGACCCCACTCTGCTGGGGAGACACACCTCCCCTGAAGGTCTATGGGCAAAACCGGGCTGACCGCATGCCTACGGATGGATGGAAATGTCTGCAAAATTGTCTTTGCACAGCAGTGCCGTGCCGTGGTGTGCCACGAAGTTGGTGGCACCGGCAGCGTGCGGACCTCGCGCCCCCAGGGCTGCACCCCGGCTCGTGCTCGATGGCCGTGTGGGCACTTAAGCACCGTCTTTTTCCCTCTCTCTGTCTCCCTCATCAAGTGAGCTGTCATTATAACCCGTGGGTTTCGTGGCGAGGTGAATGGGGGACCGTAGTTAATACTCCCATTATGCCCACACAGAAATGCTGAACAAAGCCTCCCCGTCCCTGGCACTGCACTAATGTTATTTCTCAATTACTTTTTGTTAAGCAAATATGTAGTGTGCTTTAAGTACTGCATCCAATAATTACGTTGAACTCTTCAGTATTGTGTGATGGCTTTCTTACAAACCCTTTCATTATACCTGTCATATGAACTTTAAACACTTGGCAATGCAGTAAGCTCGCATTTGAAAAATACAGAGATTATTTTTACACACGCCACCTGTTAGAGAACATTTGGGAGTGCAAAATTGAATGAAATTGAGGCATCCCACGTGGAAAAGATAGTATACGGAATGTCTTCAGTAAATAACCTCGTTTTTTTCTTAAAAAAAAAGAGACAGAAGTACAAATGTTTAATACACGTACACACATATGTTGTCTGGAAGGTTTTGTTGTTCACACACACAGCTGCAATTTATATGCCAGGAGCTGTTGATGTTAGAAAACCAGTATCTTGGTTCTCCTTATGTCAAGGCACAATTTTAGATAGAATTCTAACAAATAATGTAATTTCTCATTCTCATTTATTTTAGCAAATAATTTTAGGGATGACTGAACTCTTTCCAGAGAATGCTGCTACTATATAATGGGCCTAATTAAGAGATTTTGGATATAAAAAGTATTCAAACACTTCACAAGACCAACTTTAAGTATGCACATGATTTTAGGGAGAATTTTCTTCTGTCTTGCAGGTTCCCATATTACTCAAGGGCAACTCTTCTCTAGGACTCCCTTCCACTGGAGCTGGGAAGAAGGAAAATCCTGGTGTGGTGGGGATGTAGCCCTTCCAAGGAGGGTTGTTTAAGTTTCTGCACAAATGGCAATAACAAGAGTTTAATTAGCACAGCGGTTCTTTCTCATTCCTTTTGACTGTTAGGAAAAGCCCAGGTCCTTCAATAGGTGTCACTTATTTTTCTCTATAAGTCCTCGGAAGTGCTGACAGATGCAAGGCTCTGTTTATGCCTCGGCTATAGCTATTTCCGAAGATCTGGATACTTCAAAGCCTTCAGTTCATTATTTTCTATATGTTAGTTACATTTCAAAGTCAAATGATTTTTCAGTGAAAAATTCTATTGTCATTTAAATTGGGTCGGTTTTAAACCATCAACTAAAGTTCAATAAAATTTTGGGTTTGGAACACTGAAATCAAGTATTTCAGTAGAGTTGACATATTTCATTTCAACAGTTTTAATGGAATGTTTTTGATCTTCAGTTTCCAAAGAGCTTGTCCAAGTGAAGTCATTAGTGCTTACACTTTAAAAAACTTAAGACTTTTGAAGATTAGCATCATGAAAACATTTCAATTTTGTTAAAGCAAAATATTTTTATTAATTCAAAATTACTTTAAACTGTGTTGGAAATTTCATTTTCTTTTAATTCAAATTTGAAGATGTAAAACTAATTCATTGAAACAGAAAACATTGATCCTGCACAGATATTATGCAAATTGTCATTTACTAAAGACCAAACCAAATTTTTCTTATAGTCAGTGATGTTTCAAACTGCCTTAATTACAGTAAAACATAGGTGATTCAAAAGAGGGTATGCTCCAGTCATAGAATCATAGAATGGTTTGGGCTGGAAGGGACCTTGAAGACCACCCAGTTCCCACCCCCCGCCCTGGGCAGGGACACCTCCCCCCAGCCCAGGTTGCTCCAAGCCCCGTCCAACCTGGCCTTGAACACCTCCAGGGATGGGGCAGCCACAGCTTCTCGGGGCAACCTGCCCCAGGGGCTCACCACCCACACAGCCAAGAATTTCTTCACAATATCGAGTCTAAATCTCCCTTCTTCCAGTCTGAAGCCATTCCCCCTCATCCCATCACTCCATGCCCTTGTGAAATGTCCCTCTCCAGCCTCCGTGTAGCCCCTTCAGACACTGGAAGGCTGCTATAAGGTCTCCCCGGAGCCTTCTCGTCTCCAGGCTGAACACTCCCAACTCTCTAATTTACTTTAAGTTACAATATTACTAAAATCATTGCGCTGATGATAAATGGGAATCCAATGGGTGTGCATGTGGGAACGGGGAAACGATGTGCTTAAGTTTAAATAAATGCTGATGGGAAAGGCCACTCCTGCTATGGCCTTGTCTGTTGGGGTGTTGAAGGGCTCGTTGTCCCCTGAGAGAACCTGCAGCAGGTCAGACTTTGCGCTGGCTGGACAGGGATGCTCTGCTCCCTACTGGGTGCGGGGCAAGGACCCCACGCCACCAGGACGGCGTAACGCGTAGCTGCACGAAGCTGGGGAGCGGGAGCAACAGACCCTCAGATCTGCCTGCTGCCAGAATTGAAAAGGGTGGCGAAGCAGTGCAGGGTGAAACGAGTCCTTTTTTCAAGCTGTATGCATTGATCCAAAAGCCAAACCCTCCTCTGCGCCGGCACCGTGGCCTCCCCACCCCCCGGTGTGCAGGAACCGCAACAAAGGGCCCCCGCAGCTAAGCCCTCTGCATTGCACTCCCCAAAATTAACCTCAACAAGCGGCTCCAAGAAATTTTGTAGCAGGAAGGGACATTCCTCCAACTACGGTGATTACGTTGGCAGTCTGACATCAATGAAGCATTGCTTCGGGTCGTTACTTAGCCAACCGCCGTAGATCTGCCCCGTTGTGCGGGCAAATGCTGGGCAGAGCCGGAGGTGGGATGCTCAGCCCACCCAGCAGCTCTCCCCGGGTCTGTGCGGAACGGGGGCCTCATACTTCCAGGAAAGTCTTGTGTACCCCTCGGGAGAGCACATCTGGTGGCACAGCAATGCCAGCACAGTGCAGAAGCTGTCCCAGGGCGGTGACGTATTCACTGTAAGCAGATTAATTCCAGCAGTCCAGTAAACACAATGTCTTTTTAATTCGATCTTCAAAATCTTACAGCTGCTTAAATAATAAAGAATTATTTTAAAATATTACATCTGGTATCTTTAAATAGAAGTCACCTGCATAAGCAAGCTTTTTTCAGGGTTTGGCCTGTCCTTTTTGCTGTGCAAGTGATATATAAGGTTTATTGATAAAGGTGGGTTGCAAAATTTCTGTCAAGTGTTTGTTTACTAAGGGTCTGACTCTTCCAAATTAGATAGAAGACAGCATTTATTAATCTGAAATGCTTTTAATTATTTTTTTGTTTGTTTGAAAAGAAAGTCAACGGTTTCTCCAGGATTTTTTTGTGTGTGTCTTATTTTTTTGAGTGGAAATGTTGATAATGATTTTTTTTTTCTTTTTTTCAGAGTCACACTTTCCCCACAAGGGGAATGTAGTCTTTTAAAATGTATGCCGTGTTCCTGTTAAATACATTTTAGGAACACTGTGTGCACATGAAAACACTCCTCTGCATTGATATATGTCACTGTATTATAATCAAGAAAAGGCAATAGTCTCCAAAGTACTAGGACTTGCAACTTCAAACACTGTTTTTCCATATTTTAACGCCCCCCCTGGTGTGCCCGGCACAAGCGGGAACACAGCTGCGTAAGGGGTTGTTGTACCGACAGAGGGAAGATGCGCAGGGGCACGGGAGGGGATGAGGGTGGGAAGTCCAGGGTGGAGGCGGCTATGCCCGGTGCCGCGGGAGGCTGCGGCTCCCCATCGCCCGCCAAGGGGCTGCGCCACCACCGCTCCCAGCAGGAGCGCTCCTCGGAGTCCGGCTGGAACGGGAAATTGATCCCCGGCTTTCCATTAAGACATTTGTGCCATTATGTATCTTCCTAACTTAATTAATGGCTTGAACTTTGAGTTCTCAGAACCTCATTGATTTGGGGAAATGTGCCCTCTCGGTTTACGGAATACAAATCACACCTGGCAACGGATTTTATAAGCCCTCCGCAACCTCAAAGCGACCGTACGCCGTGTGAGAAAGGGGAGCGATATGCACGAAGGAGGGGCTGAAAAGCGGGAGAGAGCGTAGATTTGGCTGGCAGGAGCGGAGCCCGACCTTCTCCCACACCTGCTGGGTTTGGAGAGGTCCACGTCCCCAGCAGCGAGCAGGGCTTGGGACACCTTGGAGGACCAGAGCTCCTTGCCAACGGCAGCGTGCTGTGGTGTTGGTGTTTTTTTTTTCAGGCACAGCTGTTTTGAAAATAATAATAATAGTTATCTAAAACACACAAAGGAGAAGGGTGTCCTGAAAATACTTCAGAAAATGATGTCTGTCTGGGTTTTCAGAAAGCCTGAAATAACGATGTGTGGTCAGTCCCTGCTCATCCCAGTGTACATAAGGCACCTCAGAGGCCCTGAGGTTTTGCTAGTCGCACAAATGCTGGTAAAGGCTGTGGAACAAGTCAAATTTACTAGAAAAGAGGTAGAGACCTGTGCAAACAGCCGTGGGAGCCATCACTGTGTGCTGTGTGTTTCTTTCCAAGATGCAGGTGCCTGCATCCAGCTGCCTGGAAGCTGGGGGTGGGAAAGGACCACCGTCTGTCCCTGCCGCCCTGGCATCCTCCCAGGGGAGAGCCGGCGGGCGTTCGGTGGGGTGCCGCTCCCCGGCATCAGGCTGAGGAAGGCAGGCTCTGCCCTGCCCTGGAATTAACTGATCCATGATCCAGGTGCACCGTGTACAAACTGTCACCGCATCTGGAAAAATCAGCAGGGCTTCCATAGAATAAAGGAATAGTAAAATATCCAACTGGGTCTTCAATTAATCATATTTTTGTCACTTAATTACAGCTATTCTGGAAAAAATATCCAATGATTGCCCTATTTTAAAAATCTTTGACAGTAGTTTTATGAGGAAATTCATGTATATTAATGACATCAACTGGAACGATCAGTTAGATAAGGACATGTTAATTATATCACCGTGAGCATCAGGCTGACCAAGAGAAGGCCACACATCCATCTCCTGGGGACAGCGGCGGGGACAAGGAGGGACGCTCTGGTCCTGGTGAGACCCGAGTGACCGGGCTGGACCAGAGCAGCATCCCCTGCAGCGGGGCGCCCGTGGCAGCCGGCAGCGCAAGGCAGTGCCGCAGGGACAGAGGCAGCTCCAGGGTCCTGCCTTCACCACCACGGCGTCGGTGCCCACACACTCTCCTGCTCCCGCGTAATTGAGTTTGAGTCGGTGTTTAGGAGGGGACGTGGTCTGGTGCGCTCCCTTTAGTACCTGAGTGGCGCAGAGATTTCACCCCGTAGCGTTTCCTATCGACAGCTTATTTTATTCTACGCGTGCATGGGGGAAAATAATGGAATTTGCTGCTGTGTTTAATGCCCTGTGTTTTTAGTATAATCTCATAGACTCCATTTATGATGTTTGGCTGGAGCCTAATAGGCCGAGGGATTTTTTTGAATGATCCAGACCTTCAGCCTTTCCTTGCAGCATGTTGTCAGCGTCCCTGGAGCATATCTCCATCGCCCTCTAGGACCACGTCTCCATCACCCTCTACTGCTGACCTCCAGCCCCTCCCACAACAGCTCCCTTCTCCCCTCCTCGGTCACAGGCAGCCTCACATCTTCCTCTCCCAGATCCAAACCTTTCCTCATTTGGGGTGGGTCACTACTCAGATACATCATATGTATAAGCCGACTGTTGTGACCGAGGAAGCCCCGTGGATCCTGCAGTGGAAGATGAGATCACACTGGAGGTGATCACGTCTGAAGTCCAGCTGTCCATCGCACAGTTATCTCAGTCTGTTTCAGAGCTCTCTAGTGCCAGGGTTTCCCCTCCTTCCCTTTGCTGGGGGCACTCCAGGTTGACGACTGGCCTGAAAATATATTCTCTATTAACTTCACCCCGTTACTCCTGATAATTTCTCTCTTCTACCAATGTAAACGAATCTCTCATGTCCTTCATGCTGATGCCCTTCCAAAATATTTATATGCTGTTATGCCCCTTAAACATATTTTTCAAGTTGATGCAACTTCCAGGTTTTCACGGTTAAGTAAGAAATGAATGATGAGTGAGAACAAAGCCTCCTATTATGAAGTAAAGTGAAGCGTGTGCTAATTACTGCACACAGACATGATGATGGAAGAGGGGAGTTTAAGTGACACAGGCACGGTCTCCTGCAGCCCCATGCGCCCGGCGAAGGAAGAGAGATGTGGCGAATGTCCTGGTGTCCCCTGCCTGGAGGATGAGCACTCAGAGCAGTATGTTTTTGAGATTTTCCCCCACCACATCTTCCCTTAAAGACAGGGGCTCTGACCTGCCCGCCCCCACCCCAGAGCGCTGTACCTGCAAAGGGAAAAAGAGCCCCAGTTTCTGTTCCGATAGAAAGAAACTGGTTTTATATGGAAATTTATTTGTGCATAGGAGAATGCTGACGGGAGCAGTTGCTGCTGCAGCTCCCCCCACCACCTGCCCCCGGGCCCGGCCTTGGTAGGAATCTCCTCCTGTTTGTCAAATATTGACTCAGACTTGAGAGAGCTCCCGTACTCCTCCTCAGGCTACGTACACCCACCGCGGAGGCAGCAGATGAAGGGGGCAGAGAGGGGCAGCGGCACCAGGGCAACGCTGAGAGCTGCCGAGAGCAAGCACGGAGGGCAGGGACGCGGCCACGTACCAGGGCTCAGCCGCCTTTGCACTTGCACACGAAGCAGCTTGTGCTCACCTGGTGTATGGTCAGAGAGGAGGAAAGAAGTAGAGCCTCAAAATTAAAACTGAGAAAACAATCCGCTCTTTTAGAGCAAATGGCAAATTTACCAGGTAACACCAAGAACTCAATTCATGCTACATAACAACTAGGTTACATTTTAGTGAGTGATGGCAGCATACCAAATTATTAACGTTTCCAGTAAAAAGAATATTGGCAGAGGAAAGAGAGGCAAGTATTCAGAGCCATAGGAGAGAGGCTGTCTCCATTGCCGATAAAATTAAATCCCATCTCTGGGCAGGGTCTGAGTACCCTCTTTGATTTTCTGGGTTTTGTAACACCCCAGCACCAAACACAGTGTACTTCACCCAAGGGCGCATTTACGGCTGCACTGACACACCAGCCACCTCTGGGGCTCCCGGCTGTCACTGCGGGGCAGCACCTGTGCTCGGTCCCCAGCTGCCCTCTGACGCAGCCTTTGGTTGGGAAAAGAAGGGTGATGGATCTGTGAGCGATCAGAGGGTGAGTATTTGGGGGAGAAGCACCCAGAGACCCCGCTCTGCCTTTTGCACACACGTGCTGGGAGCTGTCTGTGAATAGCAGTGGGGCAAAGGGGGGGATTGTGCCCCTCTGCTGCGCTCGGGGGAGACCCCCCTGCAGTGCTGCCTCCAGCTCGGGGGGTCCCAACAGCAGAAGGACACGGAGCTGTCGGAGCGGGGCCAGAGGAGGCCCCGGAGATGCTGGGAGGGCTGGAGCCCCTCTGCTGGGAGGACAGGCTGGGAGAGTTGGGGGGGGTCAGCCTGGAGAAGAGAAGGCTCCGGGGAGACCTCAGAGCCCCTTCCAGTGCCTAAAGGGGCTCCAGGAGAGCTGGGGAGGGACTCTGGATCAGGGAGGGGAGTGATGGGATGAGGGGGAACAGTTTTACAGTAAAAGAGGGGAAATTTAGATGAGATCTGAGGAAGAAATTCTTGGCTGTGNCCCTGCCCAGGGCAGGGGGTGGAACGAGATGAGCTTTAAAGTCCTTTCCAACCCAAACCATTCTATGGTTCTATACGAAAGGACTGGGGACACAACCGCGCCAACAGCCAAGGGTGAGGCAGGCTCCATGCATGCTCCACCAGTGCCATGGAGGACAGCCGAGCCTCCCAGCAGCCCCAGCAGAACACAGTGCTTCAAAGGCCTATTGGGACGTGTTTGTAGCCTCATGCCACAGCCTGTCTCAGCCTTGCGGTACTTCGGTTCACCCAGCCTATTGCACACCCACTTCCGTTTCTCCAGAGAGCGCAGCAGCGTGTGGTGACTGGTCCCAGGGGAGAGGTGTCACCCTGCGGGGACGCTCTGACTTCAGGTGGGATGTTCTGCCTTCAGCAAAGGCAGAACCACAGCTCCTGCTCCTCAGCCACCAGCTCTGCCAGCTTCCTGCTGCCCACCCTTACGTTGTAATTTGTTTTTACTGGGCGGCTGCCGAGAAAAATTGTATCTTAAGTACATTGTATAGTGCTTCTTGGCTTTACTGTTAGCATTATTATTTACTGGCTTTCAGTGCTCTGTCTGCATTTCCCCCCCCAGGAGATTACTGTCCTGGACACTGCTGCCTCGCATAAGAAGGAAAGAGCACTGACCTTATGAAATTCCTGTGGTGTCTAATTTATAGCATGTTATCATGACCATTTCAGCATTATATTTGCAGATCAACCTTTGCTCCCTTTTGATTTCTGTTTCTTGAGCTGGTTTTCTTAACCAATCACCAATGTTACTAACTCACCAAGAACAAAAAGCCCGTTAGTCAACAGCCCATTGACAAAAGATAAATTTCATTTTTAATGTAGGCAAGGTCTATAACCAAAAATCACACAATCACTGAATCACTGACTGGTTGAGGTTGGAGGGAACCTCAGGAGGTCATCTGGTCCAACCCCCCTGCTCAAGCAGGGCCACCCAGAGCTGCTTGCCCCGGACCACGTCCAGATGGGTTCTGAACACCTCCAAGGACGGACACTCCACCACCGCCCTGGTGCTTCTCGGTCACCCTCACGCTGAAAAGTGTCTCCTGATGTCGTGTCAGTTTGTGCCCGTGGCCTCTGGTCCTGTCCCTGGGCACCACTGGGAAGAGCCCGTCCCCGCGGCACCCTGCCTGCGGGTGTTTGTACAGGCGGGTGAGACCCCCCGAGCCTGCTCTGCTCCCGGCTGAGCAGCCCCGGCTCTCCCGGCCTCTCCTCGCAGAGAGGTGCTCCACTCCCTTCAGCATCGCGGTGGCCCTTCTCTGGATTCTCTCCAGTATGTCCACAGCTCTCTTGTACTGGGGAGCCCAGCACTACAGGTCTGTAAGCAATTGTCCTAAAATATACTCAGGGGAAGCAATAACACAGGGGTGAGGGTTTTTTGTTTGGGGTTTTGGTTGGGTTTTTTCCCTCCAAAAGTCCACATAGCACTAATTTATAAGGACCCACCATTTTTTTAAATAATTACAGTAAAATTATCACCCTTCTGGTAACTGAACAAAGAGTAACAAGTTATTTCTTTTAGGATATTTTTGGGAATACAGTTTCTATTTTGTTTCCCATTTGCTAAAAAAGTGAAAATAATGGTATAAATTGAAGGCTCCAGGGAGATCTTAGAGCCCCTTCCAGTGCCTAAAGGGGCTCCAGGAGGGCTGGGGAGGGACTTTTACAAGGGCAGGTAGTGACAGGACAAGGTGGACTGGCTTCAAACTGGAAGAGGGGAGATTTAGATGAGATATTGTGAAGAAATTCTTGGCTGTGCGGGCGGTGAGCCCCTGGGGCAGGTTGCCCCGAGAAGCTGTGGCTGCCCCATCCCTGGAAGTGTTCAAGGCCAGGTTGGACGGGGCTTGGAGCACCCTGGGCTGGGGGGAGGTGTCCCTGCCCAGGGCAGGGGGTGGCACTGGATGATCTTCAAGGTCCGGTCCAACCCAAACCATTCTGTGATTCTACACTTCGATGATAAATTTACTTTCTCTTCTGACAGTTGTTTTGGATTTGAACCTGGGTTGATATAAGAGAAATGTTGCAATTAGTGCCAATCCAGAGAACTAATTACATCTTGTCAGAAAGAAGGCAGCTGCCCCAAGCAACTTTCAGTTGGGTGTTTTGAACAGCAGAAGGAAAAATACTTTCTGAAATGAAAAGCAGAGATTTCCTGCTGTGCCCAAGCCTTCTCCAGACATCAGAAGCACTTTGGGATCCAAGGTGTCTGACCGTGCTCCAGAGAGTGTGTCCCACACAGACCTTCCCCTCCCTGCATCCCCACGCTGGAATACCTGTCTGCTGGGAGGGATATCTGTCGGTTCATTATCCATGGCTGACACATCTCACTTCACCTGCCTTTGACAGTCTGGCAGAAGGTATCAATGTTTCACGGCACATTCTGGGCCTTTTGCCTGCAGCTTTTCTTCTCGGGGATTACTTTCTTCCTACGAGTCTTAACTGACTATTAGTTTGAGACCTCCTTCCTTCTTGAGACGCTGCAAAACTGTAAGTTGGTTGCTTGAATTCTTGGTTTTTATTTTCTTCTTGAACAGCTACAGCAGGCCCCTCCTACAGACAAGTGCTTCTAGAGGGAGACGATACACATCCCGTTTAATTCCCTAAGAGCACTTCATGTGCACATTCTTTAATTCTGTCTTATGGATTTCGGTTCACACTCTTTTGCAGGGCATTTAACCTTTCTTAGTCTGTTAGAAGAATTGAGATAGATGTCTTTCTCAAGGAAGGTCCATTTATAGTTTTTAATTTAGGGTGAATTATTTGTGGGTTGGGGGACAAAATGAGTTTGTTCCATTGAGTAGTTTCTCCCCCCCGGCTTCGGCCGGGGCTGTCTGCAGCTCCCTGGCCGGGTGATGCAGATCAGCTCGTCTGTCTCCCCCCGCCTCTGCGCCCTCCGGGGGGAACAAGCGCCCCAACAGCAGATTGGGGGTTCTGGTGGTGAGAGGATTCGGGCGACCGTTCCCTGAGGGGGTGAACCCTGAGTGGGGTGACGCTCAACTTTAACAATAGACATATTCAGGGCTTATCTGACACCTAAACGTGATTCTCTCGCTGTTGGATGGCTCGCTCTGGAGCCGTTCATAACACCTCCCACTCTTTATATGCTTTTCCCTGACAAATAATGAGACTGTCAAGCAATTATTTCGTTTTCGATATAACTAGCTGTTAAAATAATTTGGTCAAAGTCTGCATGTCTTATATCAGCAGATATCTGATGTAAATTTCCACTCATTGGTAGGCTTGGCTTTATTTTTTCTGATAATATTCTGTCTTTTTCCGTTATTCAGAAGATCCTTTCTAGCCATCTTACGTGGTCCCCTTACTGCTGGGACGGAGCACAAGGCAGGTGTGCAGGGTTCACGGTCTCAAAGGCTCAGGTGAGGGTACAACTGGTCTTCCATGCCCTGATGGATCTATAAACTGCTTGGTTCCTTCAAACACCTGAGACTTATGTCAAGAGATTATTCTTCCCTTATCCTTTAAATCCTTCTACCTACAAAAAGTGACAGCTGCTGATGAAATGACAATATGAACCAACCAGCGATCGCTGCAGGCTGTCAGTTGGAATAACTGGAGGGCTTGGAAGGTTTAATTTCAATTTGAACTGATTTTATATGGGGAAAACCATGAGTGATAGGGTTATAACAGCAGCTGACAAATATGACCACATCACTTCACATTTGTTTCCTGTTAACTAACTGTCTGCCTTTCTTCCTTTTAATGTCACATACACTTTTGGAGTCATGTTTCAGTTTAGATCTTTAAACTTCCTGGGGAAGAGGTGCTCCCCATGTTTTCATTCTGCAGAGCAACAAATACAGAGGGTCACCAGCTGACACTGCTATCTGCAAACTATAATTCACTGGCTTGATTTAATCTCTGAGAAAATGGGTAAGCATGATTGCACATGACACCCGGATTCCCTCTGTTGTCAAATACATCCAGAGTATGGTGCGGTTTGAATCATCACAAGGACAAAAGTGTCCCAGGCTGGGCAACCTCACCATAAATTCTGTATTTTTCAACGTTTAATAAAGTAGCCTTTTCCGATGTCTCGTTCAGATGTCCAGGAATGCTTCTAGAAATCAGCAAGCACCGCTCCAGCAGTCAGCTCTGGTCCCAGCAAAGCGCCTCTGCCCTGGTGGGCTGAGGGGGAGGGAGAGCCAGCCCGGGGCGGGGGGGGCGGGGGAGGAGGAGGGGGTGGCCAGCACAGCTTGCAGCCCGGGTGCCATTTGCCAAAGGTCCTGCATGTCCCCTCCCTGCCTGCAGCCACCCGGCAGGGTCAGGAAAGACCTCTGACTCCAGGGGCGATTCCACAGGCCGCGATGGCAACCGCCCCCGTGAAAGTCACCTTCCTCAGATGGTAACGCTATGGAAAGGGTTTGTTTGTTGGTTTCTTTTATTTATTTGAAAGTTTGGTACGGCCACCAAAAAAGATTCCCTGGATTTAAGTATTGCTTGTTTCTGCTCTGTTACAGCAAGCTTCTCTTCTCTGCTTCTAGTTAGGAGAAGCCTGCAGGTTTTAAGGATGTCTATCTGGTTTCCTCAATTTTCCAAAAGAAAGATTCTGATTATGCAGTAATCTGAGCTCAGCAGGCTTTGGAAATGAGCCTTCACCCTATTTCTGTTGCTTAGAGTGGTCACCGCTTTATTTTTCACTTGTGATTCTTTAGCTAACATGACGTTAATTGTGATTGGAAAATGATTGAGCCCGTGAATTGTGAGACTGCTCTCACTTAACAACATAGCAAGAATGGCTTTGATTAGGTTGCTCTCTCCTTTCATTACTGAACAACTTTAAGCTTAGAAAGAAGTTAGAAGTGAATAATATTTATGTTGAAAGACTCTTTCCCGCACACTAGTGAATAGATATATGAAAGACAAACCTGCCCTTACACGCTGTCTCTTCTGTGATTGCTTTTCAAGAAATAAAAGTAAGGATCTGCTCTCAAGGACGAAGCACGGTGTTTTCCGTCAATCTGCCCATTAGGACTCTTCTGTTTGCAGACCTGCCACACAACATCTTCCTGTTTGAAATTACTTCAGCAGGAAGAATATTTAAAAAAAAAAAAAAAAGGGTTGCTGGAGCTGTCATCCCTGGGGAGAAAGGTGGAGATGAGAGCTGTGACCTGGGGCGGAGGATGGACATCTCCCTTGGTGGGGAAGGGCACTGGCTCCCCAGTTCTACTGGGCACCCAGGGAGAAGGGTCCCCCCTGGTGCAATGTAACTTGCCCGCTAAGAAATACCGTCTGTCAAATCATAGCTGTGGAAATGTCTTGGTTTAACTTCTTATCAGTATCTTAATCCTTGTACTTTATACAGGAGCCTATTTAATTTCCTACTAAAGCTCTGGTATGAGGTGTAAGAAAGGCTCTGTGCTGCTACGGCTCTCACCTTCTGGAGGGATGCTCATCCCCAGCAGGTGATGGCCTTCTGGGGGTCCTCCTCAAGCAAGAAGGCGGGATCAAACAATGACTAAGAAAAATCAATTAGAGAGCTGTTTGTCCAGCGATTTTCTTTCACAGCTGTGTTATTTACTTCTCTTTGTGTTCATCACATTTTCAGACAGTCACCAGCCCGTGCTGAAAGGGTGACCAGGCATCCCCAGCTGGTTAGTGTGGAAACATGATCCCGGGGCTCCTCCTCCTACTGTACTTTAATTAGTGCATATTCTGCGACTTGGTGTCTGTTACGGGGAGTACGAGGGGTCCACTGGAGGCGTGTTCTTTGGCACCATACGGCAGTCCTGTAGATCCATCCTATGTTTTCTTTCACATGTGTAAACTAATAGTACACGTGCAGCTACACACCGCCTGGGCAGTCAGCTCTCTTTTAAAGTATATATTTAAAAAGAATGGTGATTTTGGAACAAGATCCTGTAGTCTTTTCTGTTTCTCCAGCTAATATGAAAGTTAAATTATCACAAGTCCATTTGAAAAGATGACGATTCACCTCTGCATATTGCAGAGAAGGCTACTTGCTACTTTAAAAGTAATTAATATTAGATAACCACAATAACCTACTCTCCAGAGGGTAAAAAGTCAGCAAAGCTCTATTTTACTACAGAGCACTACACCAATTTACATCAGGTGGCAAGGCAGTATATTGCATGCATATACATTTGATATTTTTAATATTTTTTTTTTATTGGTGATTGCAGTGTCAGTAAAGGAGAGGCTTTCAGGGGAGGACTTTACTCCAGAGAAGTGCTGCATTATTGCCTTGGTTTCCAGTGCATGATGTAGACTAGAGATCGCTTTTAATAAGATGCCTATTTGTGCTTTTTCCTTAATTCGGTGAAAAATCTTTGTAATCCTATAGAGTTCATAATTCAGGACCTTGAGCGTAGCTGCTTTCTGGCTATGCATTTCAAAGAGGGTAGAGCAGAAGTCTGTATAGTCTGTATGTCTAAAGCCAATGCAGTTCTACTGCTTGATGCTTTTTAGTACAAGTACCCCTCAAAACTGAAATAATTAAAAATTATTATTTGTAATGCTAAGAGTGAGAGTCTTCACGAGCGCTGTTGACATATCCGAGTGCATCTTCTTAGCGAACCTTCTGGAAAAGGAGTCTATGCAGCTCTTCATAGTGTCTCATTACTGAAGGCAGGATTTGCAAGAGGCTGATTCAAAAACAGACCATGGATCTGTGCTTGTATGGTCTTTCCAAAAAGGGAAGAGTAGAGCCTCTGCTGCCCACCACAGACAGCAAAGTCAAGGCACCATATGAACAAACAACCCATATATCCACCTCCGGTAGCGTGGAATTGCCATCCTGAAATCTCCCGTTGTCCAGCCCCAGGAGCCCCGCAGTTGTGACCGGGTGGTCCCCAAAACTTGGCTCAAACGAAAGAGATAAGCGTGCCAAGACCAACAGCACAATTTTCCAGTCAAATTTGTAGTTAATTGCAGTCTGGGGTAACATACAGAGAAGTTAAAAAATATATTTCCAAACAATAGAAAAATAATAATACAAAATCACCCCCCTTTCATTTTAATCCACTTATAGATTAAGTTAACAAATGAAGAAGCTCATTAAAAATCAAATAATAGCCAATTATTTGGATAATTAAAATTAAAATATGTTTTGACATAAAATCTTAGCTCTGACCCAAACCCATCTCTCTGGTTTTATCTGGAACACCAAAACATAAGTACAGAATCAATTGTTTCTCTACCATATTTTGCTTTATTGTAAATGCAGGATAACCCATCAAATACAACATTATTATTGATGCCTATGTTTTGCATTCTCCTCTGGAAGTCTATTTATCTCCAGAACCTGGAGATGCCCACATGGTAGTGAAAGGAGCGATTGTTGCTCATATAAATTTGCTTAGTTAATTCTGAACAATACTCCAGCAAGACCCGAGGGGGTCTTGGCTCCCGGAGGGACCCTTAAAAACTCTTCCCCCTTCAATGTGGCTGAAGTGGGGGGTGGACACCATCTTAGTAGATCTGCAGCTACCGCAGTATGGATCGTAAGGAAGTGTTTTAAAACACTTTTCTTAGAAAAATTAATAACTTGCCTTTTAAGTCCTCTTTTTAGAGTCTGCACAAATGCAACTGAAATCATAATTTTAAGAATTTAAATATGGCAGAGAAACAGCAGTGACAGTATCGAATTATAAGTAAAGATCACTTATTTTGTTTCAATCTTTATAGTGAAAATTATTTTCTTATTAAAAAAAAACCAGAGAGTTATTACTATTCTCCTGGGTTTTTAAAGAAGCAATGAGCAGTAAACTCAAGCAATTATTCACATACATTATTAAATGTCACTGTTAAGCATCTGCGTACGATGAAGAGGAAGAGACGTCAGTTCATGGAGGAAACTTTGGGCCGATTTCATACTCACTGAATTCTCCTTCTTCAGTGTGATGCCTGAATAATTTTATGCACAGCATTTCAAATAAAGGTAGGATTTTCTTGATATCTATTTGACTATGAGTTTAATTGAAATGCTTCTTATACCATCTTGTGTGTTAATTCAACCAGCAAACCCCCCTTACGTGCTCCTAAATGATACAAAATTAGATCGCGTATCACATTTTAAACATGATATATACTGACACAAAGGAATTTGTATTGCTTTTACCAATTCACTACCTCAGAGTTCGCAGTTGGCTTTATCCCCAACAACAATTACTCCAGCAAAGGCAGTTTTAATGAAATGTCACTCTTTAAAACCAAGAAACAAGGTCAAACATCCAAGGTGAAACTGTCCAGATCCTTTGAAGGGGGAGGAGGAAAGTCGCCTTCAAAGTTTTCTGTCAAGTGCTTTATTGCTTGTGATAGCACCTGAAGGATAATCGCAGTGGCAACATGGTTTATGTATTATATTTATTTCCTAGTTAACATATTGTTATTACTACTTAGAATTTGGTATGTTAAACTCTACATAACAGAAAACCATAAATGCAATAAAATGCGATCCAGTACAAAATCTCAAAATCTTAGGGAATAACATACAGCACTATTTATTTCCTAACAAAAATATAGCATTTATTTTGCGTCCAACTCCTACTTTCTGCTATTTCAAGTCCATCTGTGCAAGAGGGTGCAAACTGCGCTGCCCCCAGCAGCTACTAATGGCTCTGAAAAAAATTATGGCCTGAGAGACCACAGATGCCGAATCATAAGTGTCTTCTGCCGAGGATGCTGTGTCAGCACGGGGAACTTTGGTCTAAGGGGTGCAATTTGGTAATCTCCTGGTGCTGGTACAACTCGGGGCAATTCTAATAGCCCTGAGCAGAAGAGGGAGTTTTCCAAGAAATACAGGGAAACTTTGCATCAGGCCTTATTTAGCAATTAAGGACAGTTTTATAACAACACCAGAAACTGGTGCTAGCTTGGATTCAAGTGATCGCAGCCTGCTTGCATAACAAATGTTATTAAAATGAAGTCCAGACTTCATAATGTAAACAAATCATTAAAATTCTGAAAACTGTTATGATCCATTTAATAAAAATATCCTGAAGTCCTTCAAAAGGTCACTCTATGGTATGATCAAGAAAGAGGGCTGTGCTGCCCCAAAAAATATCCGAGCCAAAGAAACTTCAACTGACCTGCAGAAAAACTGCAAACATTTGCATGAAGAGCAAATGGAATAAAGGGAAAGTGAGTGGTAACTGATACGTATGAGGGGTAGAAACTGAGAATAATATTAAGAGAATCGAAGGACAGAAAAAAAAGTCAGTATCTAGCAGGAGTCAGAACAGTAAAAATGGCTTTCTAATGAATACTATGAATAAAAATAATTCCAGTTATGAGATTAGTGTGTTTTGAGATGGAAATGGAAACCTTTCCAAGCAGAAAAGGCAGGAGAACCCAGTAACTGTGGCAGGTCTACACCTGGGAGAAAGCCATACCGTAGGATGACAAAGCACATCTCATTCCAGTATTAACTCAGGATGTACGTTAGAAAGATGTTACTGAGCCTGGTAAAGCCAGAACCTGCAAATAAATAAAAATATTTTAAAAGCTTTGGCCACGGGGCTCTCTGGACACCCGGCGCTCCCCCGGGGCTGGCACGGTGCAAAGGACAGGCGGCACGGCACAGGGCTGCCAGACAGCCCGCGGTGCCGGGAGAAATAATGGGACAGCTGATAAGGGACTCAATTAATAAATTGAGGAAGGGTAATATGAATAATGCCAATCAAGCCGGGTGTAGTGGTAATAGATCCTGTCAAAGCAAATTGACGTCTTCTTTTAATGAGATTATGAGCTTGTTTGATAAAGGTAATAGTGTTGTTGTAATGGATGTCTGTACAGCATTTGAATTGGTACCACATAACATTTTAATTAAGAAACCAGAATAATATAAAGTGCACATAATAAACACGCGGTGCATTAACAACGAGCTAACTGGTGGTTCTCAATGCGTAATTGTGTGCTTTGCAAAGGAGGTGCTCTGATTCCGGAATCTGTCGGCACAACAGGTCACACTGGCTGCTGCATGCGGTCCCTCCTGACCCTCTGATCTCTGTGTCACAGTGTTTGGAAAATGGTTTTAGACTGTGGACAGTTGGAGAAATTATTTACAGAGGACTGCGCTCTTTCTACCTCAGATGTCATTATTTTTTCAAAGAAGTGTGTATTCTCTGCTCCCTGTTGTTTAAACTGCATTATCCTGAGCCCAGTGGGATTTGGGATGTATATTACCCGCTGATTTTAACAGCAGAGGATCCAGGTTTTTATTCTTCCAGTCTTTGCTCTGCAGAACATTCTATGTCACAGTCATGCAAACTGGATGCTCAGATGGTGTTGTGGAAGTAGGAATGGGATCCTGGAAGGAGGCAAGTAGACCGGGACTGTTTTTTCTCGTCTGCCTCCCGCATGACTTCTCCATGTTCTCTTCAGTCTTGTCGGTTTACCACCTGTCTTGACACCCGTACGCACCATTTTTCCCTGAACCTCTGCCGCTCTGGACTCTTCAGCATCTCGGTGTTCAGCATCTCTGTCCTGTCACAGACATTTCTGGTTTGCTCCCGTGGTCGGGAGCCCAGAACACCTTTCTCCTCTTGCCAGCCGGCGGCACCCTTCGCAGGGACACCCGTCAGGGGCGGGCGGTTAGGGAGGAGTGTGAGCGGTGGGTTAGGTACCGGGACTGGTCTGCGGTCGGTAGCTTCCCACACCGTAACTACGGCGTCGTTGCCGGCCACCAGAACACACGCCTGGAAAGCCCACAGCGGCCAGAGCGGCTGTTGCAGTGACTGTAGCCTTCAACCTGCTTTGGAAGGGTGAGACGGAGGTCAGGGCTGAACGGAGCACGGGCTCTGCTCGTTACTGGGAAAGGCAGGTAAAAGGGGGAGGTGTGTTCCTTTCCTTGACAGAAAAATCTAGCATAGAATATAAAAAGAATACAACAGCGAGGAACGCGTGAGTAATGACGGAGTGGCTGATTTTTGTTTGTTTGTTTGGCTCTGTTTTGTTTTAGGCAGTGACCCTTATCATACAAGATTACGCTAACCATGAAAGGTATTGAATGCAGACAGCTCTTACACAGTTATTTTGATATTGTACAATATCCTTAATAACATATTCATTTAGAATTTGATTGATGTAAAGTCATTCCATCTTCTGGCTGGATGTTTTCAGATGGTGAGTACGAATCTGAATCTATTATTATGACAATCCATTAGACATACCCCGTCCTTCTCTTTCTCCCTTTCTGAATGCTTTTTTGAATACGTATACCCCCCCCATATATATAAATCCATGTATAGCCGTACACACGAACACCAATGTCAATGCTCAGCACCCGAGCAGCCCTACCGACTTCAAGAGAAATGTGCAGATAGCAAAGTTGATGGCAGAACTAACTCTTTTGTCTCCATCTAATGCAATATAGCAAATAGAGAAGGATATATGGGAAGTCTGCTGAATATGTAAGAAGTCTTCATTACAACTGCAGCACATAAGACTGCAATAAAATAAAAGCGCTGTCACTTAATGTGGTGCTACAAAAGGTGGTTATGAAACTGGGATGTACGTTGCTGTGAAAGACATTAAATACCTGCCACTTGTCACCAAGTCACAATTTACAGTATTTTGCTGCAATAAAAATAATCAGCCCAGCATTCCGAAAGGATGGGTAGTAATTCTGCCTCGGCGTTTGAGAGTCCAACTCAAATCTCCTTTACAGCGGCTCATTTGCAGAGGCTTTTCTGGAAATCTGAAGTCATTTCAAGTATCTAGAAGGCGGAGTACCCCAAACCACAGCTTATCTTCGTAAATGTTTTCCTTAAGGACTGTGGCAAAAATCAAGCACAGTGTGAAGGTCTAATTTTCTGAATGACAGCATAAATCATAACTGGAGGCAGTTGCTTAATTAAAGCTGTGCAAATAAATGACTTTTCAATGTTCTGGCAGTTCCAAGAAATCCAGAAGTCATTTCAGGTCAAACAAAATGTTTCATTTAACCCTTTTATACTCTTTTATACATTTTGTTACTGTTTTAAGCATTCCTTAAGCATTTGCCTCTGAAATGAAAAGATGTATTGAAAGACATTTCTTAATCAAAATAATGAAAATATAAGCTGAAATTACATAAAATCAGAGAACACACACATTTCATTCGTGACTGAAAATTAAGTTTTGAAGTTTTGGTTTAACTTTATAATTTTCTAATGTAAAAATTCATAAAATTTGGTGCAAGTTTAATACTATTTCATTGTCAGCAATACATCTTTCTCTGTCAAAACCCCCAGTTTGCCCATTTCCAGCTACAAGTACGTGGGGCAGGACGGGGAGTGAGGCTGAACCAGAGTCAAGATGAAGCACAGCTCATGGAGGCTCTTACTGGGCGCAGAGCTAGTGAGAAATAAGTGGAAAAAAATTACTTTTTACAAAGAAAAATGGGTAATGGCTTCTACTTGAACTAGTGGAAGTAATTCAAGAAAGAAATGACAGCAAGTTTTGGAATCCCTTAGAGTGATGGTGAGGTGGTCAGCCGTAGCACACATCCACGCACCACCCTCCATCATCCGTCACTGGCAGCGGGGCAGAAAGTGGCTGCAACCGAAAATGGTGTTCGACCTACTCAGTAATGGCTTCATCATGAAAACAGGTCGAGATAAAACATGTTCTGCGAATTTGAAACTGATTGGCAACCTCATTGCACCTGAAACGGAGAACACTGGAAGGGGGAGTGACGTCCCCAGTGCTCTTCGCTGAAGGTCCCCTTGCCTGGCAGATGGGACGAGGACACCCAGCTCTGTGCCGAGACCCTCCTGGTGCCCCGCCTTGCAGGGTCTAGACTTGCCTTTTGGACCTCTTCTTCCCATGTATGTGCATTTCTGTCGGTGTCAACTATGACTAAGCTGTAAAGAATAAAATGGAAACAAGGCAGATTGTCATATAAAAAATGAACAGATGGGGAACCTATATTTAGAAAACAAACAAATAAATAGGGGAGGGAAGGAGGTGCTTGCATGTGGAAGGAGAGATTTTTGTGATGCCTGGCTTAGCAGCGCTTATTATTCCTGGGCAAATACAGTGGCCAGCTAATGTCAGTTGCCTACACTGGGTAAAATCTGATCTTGAGATAAATGGTAAATCCTACACATCCCAGAGACGGTGATAATGCCTCCGGAGAAAGGCCAAAGCAGGCAAGACTCACGTGTGGCCCCAATAAATATCTTGTGATGAAACTGTTGGTTCATGAGCGGTCGCATTTCCAGGCTCAGCCGAAGGTTTTGCTGCCTCTCGGCTTCCCGATGGGCTGGAGGAGGCAGGAGGAATTCCCAAATAACACGCTATTCATTCCATCCTGACATCGCAGTGCGGTGGTTAGTGATCTATCAATCTCCTATTACAGAGCATTATTATATTCTACCCAGGCAGGCTTCCCCTCGCCTGTTATTTAGAGTGGACCTCTGTCCTCTGCTTCTCATAAAAAGGCTTAAAAGGAGCTGCAGTGCTATATTTAGAGCCAGCCCGCCTCCCAGCACCGTCTTCACACATGAAAGCACAGTATGATTTGAAGAAAAGTGTTTCCATTTTAAACAGTTTCAGAATCAGAGTTACCAAAATGCGATATCATTTTACACTATAACAACAGCGCTGCTCCTGCTGGTGTTTGCTTATCTGGGTTTCATACCTCCATCGGACGTGTTAAAAGTGAGGGGCTAATAGCCGGGCTTCTTGGCATATAACTGCTGCTCCACTGAAAAGAAGGAAGAGAGGAAGGAAACCAGAATTAGAAAAACAAGAAGCGCTCTGCCTGGGGAGAATTAGCAATTACGCACCGAGTTTCTGCTAACGACAGGGGGTTACTTAATATTTTTCCGATCGGTGATGTTACCTGATTGACCTCGCCTCCAAGAAACTATGCTCCATCAGAAAAGCAGACACGTTTTCATTGACTTTTAAATAATTCTGAATGTTTCACAAAAATTATATGCATTGCTATAAATAGACGTCATACCTTTCTGATGTTCAAAGGCTCAATTTTTAAGAGCTTTAGACTTTTTTTTCCCCTCCAAAAATCTGTGATTTCAAGGTCAATTTTTATTTCCTGTACACATTAAATGAACTCACTCCTTATCAACTAGTTCACTCGCAGCTTAAGGGCTGACCAACAGAATTCTATTTTCACCCTAATTTAGCAAACTTACTTTTCATATACTAAAGACTCATTGACTTCATTGGACATGAAGCATTACATGAAATTATTAATGTATTTAAGTTATAGACTGGAGTGAAACCTGAGTCAGTCAAAGGAGGGCTATTGAGTGTCACTTAGATGAAGCCCTCAGTCATGGAAGAATCAGTGCAAATCTGTGGGTGCCATGGAAACAAAACTTCTTTTTTCAGGTTGTTTTACAGGGGTGGGGTTTTTGTTCCATTTGGAAAAAGAAGTACAGAGAAAAGCAAAAGGGGGTGTGAGAGATCAGGTCACGAGGCTAATTTCGTGAGATAGTCAACCAGTTTTGCAGAACAAAGAACTTTCAATATAAATTAAATGTACAGCCAGGAAGCAGCCAAAAAGCTGAAAGCTGAATTTGTGGTACGTGACAGAAATGTGATTTCTTTATATAAGGATAAATAAAGTTTTAGAAAATTTCATTATTTCTGAAATGCATCGGTAACAACTACATACATTTCACATTTTCTGCAGCCACATATGTTGAATGTATATGCCTCAACAGCTAACACACAAACAATTTTGTACTATTTTCATTTTTTACATATTCACGTGATAGCATCGAAATATAATTGCAAATCCATATATCTCTACTACATCTTACTTGAAATTGCACCCAAAGGAATGACTCTGAAAGATTAATGGCACAAGCACTTGTGGTAAGAATATGAAAAGCGATACTCTTGCCTGTATCCCGTGTGCATATTTATATGGAAGATGCCATAAATATCCTTTGGAGGTGCTGCCTTGTCTGCACAGGCTGCTCTTCCCGGACCACACAAAATGCACTTACCTTCTGTGCCGTTTCACTCCCTCTCCCTTCAACCCGTGCAACAAAAGCTGACGAGATCAGAGAAGACCGTTGCTCCCCAGACTGGTGACTGGGATGGAGGTGCTGTGAGCAACCTGCGGGTATTCAGGATAGATGGCCATAGCTGGAGAACATGAGCTGTTGTGCTCTTCATCACCTTGGGACAGCAATGGTGAAATGCAATAGGAATTTGGCACAAGATATCCCACATGGGGAGATTTGTCCTGAGATGAACTCACATATGATGGTGAAGAGCAAGACAGACGCTCTTGGTTAACTAGCAGTGTCAAGGCTTCTTGGCAATACAGTCACAGTACGACGCTCAGGGCACCTCCTTGCCTTTGGCCAGGACCTCTGGTGAGCAGGTACCCTTCTGGTGTCTGCTCTCTGTCGCTATCCAGCAGTTCACTGCAACAGAAGAAATCAGCAAGCTGACAAAGGCATAATTACAGCACTTATAATTAGACCGATGGGCCGGGAAAATGGACAGCACCGCTGGCAGTGGCTGCCTGCCCTCGGGGTACCAGGTTGTGTTCTCCTGCCCCGGCTGAAGCCTCAAGCCTGGACGTCGTCCCTCTCCTGTCACTCCAGCTTTGTCGAGAGGAATCAGCACCAACAGGAGCATTACCAGGCTCCGGAGGAGATGACTGGAAGGAATACTGCTTGTGGCAATCAAGCCATTTTCAATCCATCCGTACAAGCTGTTTTATTCTAAACCTCTTTAGATCCTCTCAAGGAAGGAACTCCTCACTCATAGCACTTTTTTTTCCTCAAGATGCCTCAGGCTCCCCTGTTCCCATAAGCATCCCCTCCCGGATCACCCATTTCCACTTTGCTCAGCAGGTCCCTGCCTGTCTCCCTGCTGTCACTTGTCCCCGCCGTGCCCGAGGACCACACGGCCATGGGATGGCCGTTGGCCTTCTGTTCTACACAGTGGGACCTAATATGAGTTGGAAACTGGCTCTGGCAGGGGTGGGCTACTTTGAGAATTACCAGTGCCACAGAAGCTGCTGCCTGATATGAACTCCAGGCGACTGACAGATTTGTCACCAAACTGAGCACCTCGCCGGACGCTCGGTGCTAACGAGCTGTCTCTAGGGGCCTCTCCAGAGCCGGCTGCTAGTGCAGCACCACAGCTTCTGCCTTTGTCTCTCGTATATCATGCTCAAAGCCATTACACAGATAGGGTAATGCTCCTGCTTATGTTAAGTCTCAGTTTTCAAGAGAGCTGGTGGCTGGTGCTCGGGCAGCCCAAGGGGGTGAGCCGCGGAACCGGCAGGGGGGTGGTTGTCCTCTTGGGGTGCAGCTCTGCTGTGGCTGTGCAGAGCAGTGACCCTGCTCTCCGTGGGATGAGCATCCACCCACCGACCTCTGCCATATGCACAGACTCTATTTTTTGTGCCATCTTTAGTGTTTCCACTTCCCCACTGATACAGGCTGATGCAGAAGGATACGAAATAAAGACATTACGTTTATTTGCTGTTTCAGTGTCCACACACTAAAAACCAAATTTCCTCATGCCTAAAAACCAAAATTTTCACAATTTTTACTTTTTACATGAAAAAAAAGATGGGCTTTTCAGCAATAGGCAGAAGAGAAACATGTTCTGGTCATACGTTCACATTGCAAGCAGCAGCATTTTGTCTCAACCTCGTTTTCCAAAGCATGTGTTCACTCCCTATATATTAGTCTTAAATTTAACTTCCTGAATCTAAACCAGACTAACTTGATAAAATCAAGGGGCAAAAAACCTGAGAAGTAGTATGAAAAACAACTTTAAGGGGTGTGTGAGTCAACCTGAGCCGTCTCCCACTTTAACTTGCAACTTCATTTAGCTCCTAGACATGTAACATCAATTTGACCTCAATTAAACCCACTTATTCCTATTACACTTCACCTCTGCATTTGGCTCTTTGTTTTACAACGCAAGCCGATATATTATAAAGAATAATTCCAATTATTCTCTGTGTGTGCTGATGGATTAAAGATGACATATGGCCTGGTGGAGGGTGTTTGGAAGAAAAGGGCCAGATATGGGGAATCTGGAAAAACTCTCTCTCTAGTTAAGCACCGTTATCTCTGCCAAGTTACAGAGCCCAGGCGTGCTGCTCTGACTTTAAATGAGGGAAGCGACTGCCGCAAACTCAAATGCAGTCCTAGAGACAAAGTCGGAACATTCATCACGGCGGTAAACATCTGCCAAGCCTCGTGGCTTCAGTGGGCTGCAGGAGCAGATCTGCACCGGACAGGCATATACCCAGTGTTCTTGTTCAAACTGGTACCGACGCCCCGCGGAATGCTTTTAGGAGGTCTCCAGGGCTGTGCTGCTTTAACGTATTTCACATTACCTGGCAGCAGGAGAGTTTCGATCTCTTCGCCTACCAAAACCAGTGATTAAACGCAGTGTCTGTTAGCAGCACCAGATACGCAGCATACAGTCCATGAAACTTAACTTTTAAACAGGTTTTCTCCATAAAAATATTTTACTTTTAATTATAGATTTTCACACTGATTTCCTCATCAGGTCTTCTGAAATACAGTAACTCTGATGTTGTCCTGGCTGTAGAAGATATCTTAATAACCCAAGCAAATGTAAATGGCTTTTAGAAAACCACCCCAAAGCAGCTTCTTTTGCATGACATAAGGCAGCGCAGATCCGCCAATGGAGTCACCTTGATTTACGCCGCTGTAATTCTTGCCCACAATATTTAACGGCTTTTATTAAATATTTAATTATCCTTTTGAATACTTTCCTTGATCTCTGCCCTTTTCTCCTGGGACGGGTTCCCAGGCAGCCAGCACTGACACTACTTCTATAAGAATATTAAATGTTTATAGTGATTTTTATATCAAATGATCTCAAACTGCTTAACACGGTGGAGAGGATTAGTCACCTCGCCTTTGAAAGAGAATACGTCCTCCACTCTGCCCGGAAAACATTATTTACCGCAAGTTTTTCAGGAGAGAATGAAGAATACAGGGGAAATGTAGACAGAGCCAGAGGTTAATTATTCAAGCTTGAATCTGGCCAGGACAGGGAGATTAAGCTGTGTCGTTACTTCAGGGAAGGTGCCATGCGATCCTTAAGTACTGCAGCGCACCCCAGCTCCTGTTCTACCCTCGTCTGAAGAGGGTCATTTACACCATTGTGGGATGGACTCTGCTGCGAAACCATGGAACGTGCTAAATGGGTGTTTATCCTCCTTTTTCAGCTGGGATTTGCTTCTTTGACTTCAACTAAGTGAGAAGCTTTATTTTTCTTACGGTAAAAACCAACATCTTAGAAGAGCACCCAATTAAAAGAAGAAATACTTCTCTGCACTGCAGCACGTGTGTGCAAGCAGAAATGGTGCTGGCAATTTTAACGGCTGTAATAGACTCCTCTTACCGATGGCCTTCCCGGCTTTGGAGGGAACAGCCTGACGACCCAGGGAAAATAACCGAATGTGTTTCTGGTAATGACTCAGTTCGGAAGCTGTGAATCAAGGAGGCTGTGTGGCATGTGCTGTCCTTCCAATATACATGAATTGAGGGATCTCATGTTGAAGTAGTAATTTATTCTTGGCTTCTTTTAGATAGCCCCAGTGTTCCAGCATCCCAAGGAGTCTCTTTAGGAACTGAAATGCAATTTGGCACCTGGCACATCCTCATATTTTATTTAAACAACCAAAACGCATGTTAATTTTAGAGATGTGCAATAAATATTGATATGCCAGAATACAGAGAGGAAACTGCTTTCTGTTTTGCAGCAAGGAGACTTAGGGGTAGGGTGTTTCTGTGGGACCTTTTGGATGAGCACAAACCCCTCCCACAGCTGTTGGGTAGGAGCAATCCTTCACAGAATCATAGAATCACAGAACGGTTTAGGTTGGAAGGGACCTTGAAAATCATCCAGTGCCACCCCCTGCCCTGGGCAGGGACACCTCCCCCCCAGCCCAGGGTGCTCC